>JAMPIV010017926.1:0-105000 GCA_024509875.1 Oreohelix idahoensis
AAATTACTATTCTTCTCTTTCAAATTTTATTTTTAATCCCAAAAAAAAACCATACACATTAAATTCTACACACCAACCTCTACACATCAATAACTAAACTAAAAAAAAAAAACAAAAAACAATAATAAACAATCCTCAAACCAAAACCATAAATCTAATACATTTTCATTACATTACCCAAATTAACCAACCAAACACTAACTTCCCATTACAACAATTACCTAAATACCCCCCCCCCTTTCCCCCCCCCCCCCCCCCACCCCCCCCCCCCCCCCCCCCCCCCCCCCCACACACAAAAACATCTACCACCCCCACGCCCCCCCCCACCCCCCCCCCCCCCCGCCACAAAAACAAACAAAACACCCCCCCCCCCCCCCCCCCCCCCCCACCCCCCCCCCCCCCCCCACCCCCCCCCCCCCCCCCCCCCCCCCACCCCCCCCCAACAACCCCCACCCCCCCCCCCATAAAAAAAATATATATTTATCTTAACCCCCCCCCCCCCGTTATTTTGGTAGACATCAAACACCCGCCCCATTGTTTTTCATTTCAGCCTAGGTTTCTGCTCTTACAGTGGGGCTTGATATGATGTCTTATTCCAAGTCAATATTGTAAGTAAGGCTACACATGATAAAACTGCTAAATGCATTAGAACTGTTTGAGAAGTGCTCCAATTTTGTGGAGAACTGAAGTACTGGTTATTCTTCAGTCTTAAAAACACCCTGGCAGGCTGGGATCAAGTGAAGGTTTAAAGCAGGTCGAAGCTGAGAGAAAAACAGGACATTAGTTTGGTTTGGTTTTTGAGGACCATTTTTATTATTATATATTAATGAAAAAAAAAAAATATCCCGTTCAACCTCTGATGGGTTATAATTAGGATATATATTGTTTTCAATTCCAAATATGAACAACTGCCGACATGAGAAAGTGGCATCACATTTGTCCAATCAATGTAAATAGGGACAATCACAATTGTCTTATACGTTAAATAAATAGAAAAACAAAATAAACAAAAAACAAAAACAAACAAAATCAAGAAGAAACTGAACAAGAATAATATTGTTGTTGTTATTGATCCAGCAGCACTTGGGCTCTCGCCCTTCGGCCCAGTGCCATGTAGTGATATCTGCATGTTTTCACAAGTTGTTTTGTGTCTCCGTACAGGGTGTTCCACTTATCTGGCCAAGGAGGAAGGAGTATTTTTCTAACATCATCGAGTGCTGGACACTCAAAGAGGTGGTGGTCAACAGTTTCATGGGGTAGTTACATAGCTGGCACCCTGGAGAGTGTTGTGGTTGGATTCTGTTCAAGTGGCTGTTGAGTGGTGTATGTTGTGATCTGAGTCGAAAAATGGTGCTCTGATCCCTCCTTGTGAGATGGTTGATGTTGTCGTTAGTATCAGGACCAGCCATATATCTGTAAACCTCTCTTCCAGTGTTTCCCATGGCCCATCTGTTCAGCCAAGTTTCTTTGTTTGTTGTTCGTATGAGTGTTTTGGCTGTTCTGGTTTTGTTCCTTTCTTTGCTAATCTGTCTGCTCTGTCATTACCTGGTGTATTAGAGTGGCCAGGGATCCACTGCATAACTATTCTGATGCCATAGGAAGTGATAAGCTGGTCAGCGTCCTGGATTAGTTTGGCTAATTCTTTTTTACAATGTCCACTGCCTTCCAGAGCTTGTAGGGCAGACAATGAGTCAGTAAAAATGACAATGTTTTGAGGGAAAGGCATCAAATACAGTCTTCAGATGGTATACAGCTGTTTCCAGTGCAATGGTTTCAGCTTTATAGTTGGAGCAAAACTGCCCGCATGCGTCAAACAGCTCGTCGGAAGATCCGTCTGGGTAACATATGTAAACTCCGTAACCTGCTTTGATGGTGGCCTTAAATGCAGATCCGTCAGTATAGACATGTAACCATTCTTCAGGGTAGGCATCAATGGTTCTTTGTGATGCACTCATAAGACTGACTGGGTTGGCCTGTTTGGTTGTTCCATCTACTAATTTCATCTGTACTTCTGGTGTTTTTAAGTGGGTATGTGGTGGTAAATTCCTTACTACTTTCTGTATATCTTGTCTTCTTTCTGGAAGGTGGTATCTATCTTGTATTTCATGGACATGGTGTAAGACTGACTTGTGCTTTATTCTTTGCTTGTGTACCCAGTTTTCTACAAGGTGCCTGTTAGGGTGGTTTCGGTTCATTCTCTTACATCTTTCATAAACTTCTAAAGCAGCTTTATCTCTTCGCAACTCAAGGGGTTCCACATTTGTGTGTATTTCACATGCAGCAGTTGGCATTGATCTCATAGCTCCACTGATTAGTCGAAGGGCATTGCTTTGCACTCTGTCGAGAGACTCTAGGTTTGTTTTGGAGCAAGTAGTAAGCAGAGTTGTTGTATTCTATCACAGAACGGACATAGCCAAGGTACAAGCCTCTCAGAGTATCCTTGTCTGATCCCCAAGTAGTGCCGGCAAGCCTCTTCAATAGTTGTAATCGCCTCAGTGCTTTGTTCCTTGTGTTCTCAATATGGTTCTTGAGGCTGAGCTGCCGGTCAAGTGTGACTCCAAGATACATGGAATGTTCTTCTTTTGTCACTTGTTGTTTGTCTAGCCACAGGTTGATATTCTTCTTGGCTACTTTATGGCTTTTGGTAAAGATAGTGTACACAGTCTTTGTATAGTTGACCTTTAGTTTCCATGTTTGGCAGTACTCATGCAGTCTTCTAAGGTCTCCGTTTAGTCTTTGAGCTCCACTTTCAACATTCTCATGACTCTGCCATATTGCCAGGTCATCAGCGTAAAGAGCTTTTTCGGCTTTGATCTGGTCTGCTAAGTCATTGATATAGATGAGAAATAGAGTGCAGCTTAATGAGGAGCCTTGTGGTAAGCCCTCCTCTAAGACTTCTTTAGATAAGATTGCATTGTTTATCTTTGTCTGGATTGTTCGATCAATCAAAAAATGTTTTATCCAGTTATATAACCTGCCATGTATTCCCATGCTAATCATCTTCATCAGGAGGCCTTTTCTCCATACACGATCATAAGCCTGCTGGAGGTCAATGAAGATGGCCACAGTATGTTTCTTATTCTGAAAGCCATCATGAATTCTCTGTGTAAACCGGAAAAGCTGGTCTTCTGTGCAGCTGCTGGTTCTGAAGCCTGCCTGTTCATGACATAGAATACTGGAACTCTCAAGGAACCAATAGAGACGTGTGTTTATCATTCTTTCAGCAATTTTCCCCAGGCATGATGTTAAAGATATCGAACGGTAGCTTTTGGGTTCATCTGGGGGTTTGTTGGTTTTCAAAATGGGGACAATATGAGTATTCCTCTAGGCTTTTGGAAGTTTGCCTGATCTCCATATCTTATTGATCAGTTTGAGGATTGCTTCTCTCCCAGATGAGCCCAGGTGGAGTAGCATTTCATTATGGATCTTCTCTGGCCCTGGGGACTTTCTAGGTTTTAATTTCTTCAGAGCTTGCTCTAACTCCTTCATGCTGAACTCTTCTTCGAATAGGGAAGCGTTGACCGTTGAGGCTTTCTCTTGTTTCCTTAACTGGTGTAGTTGTTTACTGTCCAGCTCTGTGAGTTTACCTGCTCTATTCACGTTGGCAAAGTAACGGTTGAAGTGTTCTGCTTTCTTTTGGTCTTCAGCGATTGTCTTCCTTCCATCTATCACTGGCTTTGGATTCATCCTTCTACTTTCTCCAGAAAGATTATTTACTAATGCCCATGCTTTATTCCCATTATGTCTGAGATCTAAGTTGGAGCACGTTTCTGTCCATTTATCTTTTTTGGCCTTTTTAACTGTAAGTTTAACTCTGGCACATGCTTTATTGTACTGAATCTTTGTCTCTTGTGAACGTGTGGTCTCAAGTGTTGTTCTGGCTTTGTTTCTTTCAGATATAGTCATTTGTATTTCTTTGTTCCAGAATGGTTTATATTGCTTCTGGCTGCCCCTTGGGATGGACAGAGCTGCTGCATTCAAGATTGATTTAGTTAGTTCTTCACTGAATGTTTCGACACAGTTGGTATCAATGTTTTCTAGAAGGCAATCCAATGTTTCCCGGAATAGTCTCCAATTAGCTTTTCGAAAATTCCAGTGAGTTCTCTGCTTGAAACATGCTTTACTGTGGGTGCTTACAGTGGTGAGGAGTGGTTTGTGATCACTTCCAATGTCGTCCAGAACCTGAGAATGACCAAAATCTATCAGATGAGCAGATGGTCAAGTCAGGTTGGCTGAGAGAGAGGTGGGCCCTGTGCAGCAAAGTTGGTGGGGACTCTGTATCCTGTAATACTGACAGGTTAGTTGTTTCACAGGTCTCTTCAATGTACTTTCCTGTGTTGTTGTAATCAGGGTAACCCCAACGGGGTGAGTGTCCGTTGAAGTCCCCTACAAGTAGGGTTTTGTGATACTGTGTCTTGTATAGTTCTGGTATGTTGCATGTTGTCTGAGGTGGGCTGTACACATTGTATATAGTATATTTGCCTCCATTGTGCCAGATATTGACTTTTTGTACATCTGTGGGATGGGCTGTTGTTAGCTGAGTGACATCTCCTTGTATGTCATTTCTGATGTAGGTTACTATGCCCATGGCAACCAATGCACTTACAGGCGTAACTAGTGTATCCGGACAGGTGCAGGTCAAAATCTTTGTGTAAAGTTTCTTGCAGAGCAGCCACGTGTACTCTGTGACTGTCCAGCAGTTTGGCAAGTTCAAGCTTTTTATTTCTTATGCCACAGATGTTTAGCTGCAGAATATTAAGTGTCTGTGTGTTTTTCCCTGTGTGATCTGGTTTCCTTTTGCTCTCCCTCCCACTTTTCCTCTTCTTGTGGAGTCTGTCTTTTGGGTTTTTTCCAGTAATCAATTTTTCGCACATCACTGTCTGGCGCGGACCTTGATAACCGAGGTGTCGTCCGATCTCGTTTGAGTTAGTAAATTTTAACTTTGTCATCTTCATGGCATTGTGATGCTGGGGAGCCTGTGGATTTCCTACCACCCTGGGTAGAAGCCAGAAGTGTACTGTGCCAGCTCTGGGGGAGATAAAGGGGGTGTTTCTGTATCTCCCTGAGATACGTAGCCAAGGTAGGGCTCACAGTGCTCATTCCCCGCCACCAAATTGCCTGCTGATTACGCCGAGTTCTCCGAGGCTCTAGGCATGTGACCAAGAGTTGAAGGCAATAGGATCGTCACGTCCTAAGTCTCTTTGCCTGTACGATGGGTTCCGATCTTCAGGAAGCAGTCCATACTCGTTCCCACTCCTAAGACTTGTTCAGTATCCATCTGGCTCCTTCCCACCCACAGAGGGCGTGTACGGTGTAGTGCACCGGTTTTATTATCGAGGTTTGCTCCTCTAGATCCGTTGTGTTTAGCCTGAGGATTCGCACCCTCAGTTACCAGGACTACCTCGAGGAGGGTGTGGCTCCTCACCACGCACAACGATCTTGGGGTATGAGAGGTTTTGCTAGGCCAAGAGACTGACACCGCAATGGTCGCTCCTTTCATGAAAAATAATTCACTAGGCCTAGGGTGAAGCAAGGGGGGAAACCCACTACCCACAACACCAACACATCATACCCCCTGTCTGTAAAGACTTTGCCCCAACAAGAATAATATTAAAGTGGAGGGGTGTAAAGGCCTGGTGGTTCTAGTTATATAACGGACTTTAACAGATATTTAATTGACTTTCATCTGCTTAAAGTCCCATGCATTGTAAGAACAGCATCAGACGTTCACATTCCCAGCCACTATATATTAACATTTGTTCGTGTTAAATATTGTTTGACTATATTATGCAGTTCCCTAGGTCTGTCTATTCTCAACACCTCTTCTATATTTATAGGTAAGTTGGATGCTTGCAAGTAATCTAATATTGGTATTCTCATTTGTTCATACCTCTTACATTTTAACAAGAAATGTTCTATATTATTGTCTTGAAGACATCCTGCACAGTAAGGTTCTTCTATTCTGAAATAACCTTAAGGACCATCTTCATTGCACACAGACATCCCCATAAGTGCTCCGATCTCCTCCCTTAGATCACACAAGGAGGATCTCGGTACAGTGCCTGAACTGTGTAGCCTTGGCGAGGATCCCATTCTGTATAAAGGAATCATACATTGTAGAAATATTTTTGTGGTGGAAAGGTTTCCTAATTTTTAGATTTTCACAGGGCAGTGGCCATATCACTTACTGTTTACAACTTCCAGCTGCAGCGGAATTTTTAACATGCTAAATTACACCAGGGACTTGCTACTTTTCAACCGTATCTGAAAAATCTAGGCACCCTGTCTCACTACGCAGGAGATCAGTGGTGAGGAACCACTAGCAGTGAAAAAAATGTATATCAGTTATGTTCACTGGGAGCGAACCGGTACATTTTGATTTAGAGGCAGACACATTACCAAAAAAAGAAAAAACATTTTAGCACCAGGTAGCAGTTGAAGCACCAAAATATGTCAAAGTGTTATTTAAGACAACCAACTTTTATCCAGTGGTTGATACAATTGCAAGTGCACTGTTCATACTGTTTGAACAAGTTCCAAATTCAAAAGCACATGTGCTACAAAGGGCCTGGGAAGAATTACACTGCAGGATTAATTGATGTGTCGTGTGACACGAAGGTGCACATACAGCATTTGTAAGATTATTAAAAGTAACTGATAGTTCATTTACAGATTGGTTTAGGTTACATGTTCACATGAAACCAAGTCACTGAATAATAAATTTGTAAACATGTTTCAATCCTTTTTGAATCACACCATATTGCAAAGGCAAACCAAGCTTTTATTGCACTGAGAATTTACAAAGCTGAAATGAAGAAAAGGATTTTGACAGCATACACAGGTACAGCCTATGGAAATTACTGAGGGCTTATGGATTTCCCAGCTGCATTGTTTCCATCATAAAAAGCCACATTACAGGTAGTGTTGGACAGAGCAACCTAACTTTTGAGGTGAAGACAGGAGAATGACAGGAATGCCAACTATCAATCACTATTTTTGACAGCCATAGACTGAGTGATGCACCAGACAACAGTCCAAGAAGAATAAGATGGACAGCATTTCTTACACTAGATGGTCTGGAATATACAGATGACATTGCGCTACTCAAACATTCACTTCAATACATCCAAGAAAAAAACAGATAGACTGAATAAATATAGCCATCAGGTGGGTCTGAACATCAATCTAAAGAAGACAGAGATCATGACACTCAGTTTGGGCAATCCTGAGCCCATAACAAGAAGGAACCAGAAGCTGGAACAGACAGACACATTTACATACCCAGGATGCATAGTAACACCAGATGGTGGAACCAGCAAAGACAACAACAGAATGAATAAAGCAAGAACAGCCTTTGCTAGTCTAAACAACATCTGGAAGTCCCTCTCAGTACAGTACAAACACCAGATTAAGATTATATGAGAGCTGTGTACTTTTTGTGCTTCTCTATGGTGCAGAAAAGAAAATGTCTAAATTGTCCTCTTTCCACACAGTCTGAATAAGGAAAATTCTCTAAATTTTTTGGCCGAATACCATCACCAACCAAGAACTGCTTACTCAGAGCAACCAAGAGGACATGCACATCATCATAGCTGGCACATGCTGGAGTTGGGTTGGCCATGTCTTCAGAAGATACCCCAATGCCATCACAAGAACAGCTATGCTATGGACCTGTGAAGGAAAGCGAAAAAGAGGCCAAACAAAAACAACTTGGCAGAGAACTGGAGGCCAAGATGCAAAGAATGAACCAGAGCTGGCGCTGTGCATGATGGATGGCCACTGACTGAACAAAGTGGAAGCAGTTTGTTGCTCCACTACAAAACGACTGCTTTGACAGTTTGCGGCTAAGGAACAATGAAGAAGAAATGAAGAACAGAGATGTATTCTTTGATTCAATTCAAATAAGTCGCCCATGTCATTAGGGTTAGGATTAAGGTTATGGTTAATCTTAGGATTAATGCTGACCTCTTATTACTGCATTTCTGAATTGTTTTTTAACACACTATCAAACAGATGTTCCGCTTTTCTTCACGTCAACCATTAACAGTTATTTTCAAGTTGAAGGAGATATGACAGGCTCAAAAATGAGAATTTTCAATTAAGGTTATTTGAGGTTTTTGCCTTCCAGTGGCAAGCTGTGTTCTTTTCAACTTTAACTTAAGTCTGTTTGTTATATTGGAGTGCAATTATCATTAAAAAATAAGTGAACTTTGTCACCTGAAGAATGGTGATGTTAAAAATTAATCCCTGAAAAGGACTGCTAGTTCATGCAGCATTGATAAGTGCTCAGTCCTAAAACAGACCACTAGTATCTGTCTCCAAACATGATGAAGCTGTGAAAAGGATTGCTAGCAGTGCTACCCAGACTCCTCTTTGTTCAGATGTGAACATGAAATCTGAACCTTTGATCCATAACTCAGAGCTTATATGGGTCTGAAATATTGAGAAGAAAAAAAAAACAGCCTTGAAATTATAGACTTTCATAAATTGATGCTTATACAGAAAAGAAGGACTAAAATAATATAATGGGAGATACATGTGGAATTGATGAATTCTAGAATACAAAATGCTTGGCGATGGCCGAGTTTCAGAAATAGGAATTTTTCAGTTTTAGGATATCGTCCATAATAGCTCAAAATCACGTAAACACCCAAGTTGTCTAACAGTAGCACAGGTTGCCTAAAAATCAGTTTAAAAATTGCCCAAACGTCGACCGAAAAAAACTTTAGATTTTCTGTATATTACGGTTTTTGGATGTTTGGACTCTGGGTTACCAAACCTGTACCAGACAAACAACCTGTAGAGCAAGAGAAAAGGAAATGATTTTTACCCTGGATAACACATAGATTGAGTAAATCAGCTAATGGCATTATTAGGTGGATCTGATTTAGAATCCTTTTTGTGAAAAAAAATAACTTGTGATCCAAAAATATACGAAGAAGAGCTGGTGATATACATGAGAAGGATAAAGAAGAAAAAGAAAGAAACTGAGCAGATGGCATAACACAAGTAAAGACCTATACTACACTCAGTGTAGTTCCTGAGGGTGTTAGACTAGACATGTCTTCAAAGGTGACTATTGTGAGGTTGTGAAAAGGGCTGGCAGTCTGCTTATGTAAAAGATAGAACTAGAGAAACTAGCACTGCCAGAGAATATGCTTTGATACAGGCTTCCTTCATACTGGTATTGTTGGCTTTATGCTGTATAAGGAACTGGAGAAGGAAATAAATAACATACTTCACAGGGAGCTAGAAGACAAGGAACATAATCTTTGATACAGGCTTCCTTCATACTGGTATTGTTGACTTATAAGGAGCTGGAGAAGGAAATAAATAACATACTTCATAAATAATAATAATAAATTCTTTAAGCACCAAACACGGCGCATAAGGCAGAAACCAGTGCTCTCCAGGTTGTTCGTTGTGACGCCACTCCTCTTAGCTCTTGCACATTGTTTAATCCCAACGTTCTTCCTTCTCTTGTTAACACTGAGATAACATTTGAATTAAACAGACGAAGCTTGGAGAAGGAAATGTTAGATAAATGAACGCTAGCTACTTCACAAGGAGCTAGAAGTCAGGGAGCTAGAAGACAAGGAAAATAATAAATCTAGTGTTCACAAAGTGAATTAAAGTGACTAAATATGAAAACTTCAGTCTATTTTCCTTCACTTGTTTCATTATTCTATGATAGGCTTAACTGAAATGTGGTACTTTCTGGAAACATTTGTAATTTGTCCTTATATCTGACTTCAAGAAAAATTAATCGTGGTTAAAAATACTGATATTTGTATGTTTGTATTATGTGAGGTTCATAGATGTGTGCAAGAGAGACATGAAGGCACTGAACATAAAGCCAGTAACCTGGGAGGATGAAGCTACTGATCACACTAAGTTGTGATGCTCTCTATGACACTACCTTAGTTTGGCAAAACGAAGCTCTCACAAAAAGCAGAAGAGGAAAGAACATGCCGAAAGGAATACCAGGAAAAGATAAAACATCAGCCATGGGCTATCACCTGAGAGGCACATTCCAATAGTTAGTTTTGACTTAATGGGCTACTATTATGTCAAACTATATATCTCACTAAGTGCAGGTTATGTTAGTAAAAAATTATCTGACACACATTTCATATGCATCTGAAAGCTACGAATCTTTTAGAAAAATCAGTATCGCACAGATTGATAAGAGTACTGTTTTTTTTCTGAATGTGACATTGCAGGCATTCTATCTTCGTAGATGTTGCTGAACTAGGGTTGCTGAGCTTATTACTGTTTGCAACCACTGCTGAGTTTATTTCCTTGACATTATCTGAAGTGTTGATCTAGGGTTCTTCTGTGGCTTTTCTGCCAACCTGCACCTTGTTGAGTTGGAGTTAGGAATTCCAATTTCTTTCCTGGGCACTGCATCTTGGTCAAGCATAAAATAATTCATTAGCCAGGCAACTCAAGACCTCATGTTGTCCTTTTTTGGGATGCATTAATCCTGGAACTCATACATGAGCTTTGGAAATTCCATTGCATCCCTCTCGTAATAGGCGTAATATTTTTATCAACATTACAAATGACTTTGAATAATATTTCTTCTGATTACATTATCTCGGGGTTTCAGAACACCAGTGTTTTACCAAGTGCATAGGATTTCTTCACATAGAAACAATATTTTCTTTTCAGATTGAAAGAAATATGGAAAAGAAGATTCCATTCCTGGGGCAAAAAATAAAACAGGAAATAAATACAGATTTCATGGTGAGTGTTCTTTTAAATTCTTGATCAAAATCTTGATACCTGAAAAGTGAGTTATACTGACAGAAATCTGTTAAAATAATTATTATTTCATGTGTTATAATTGCTTATTATTGGTTTCTGTTTTTTTTTTTTTTTTACAATGTAATATATTTACAGACATTACACATTACTCCCTGAATCGCCAGGTACACAAGGACAATTGTTAGCTTCTATGTGACTATAAGAATGAAATGATTGGGATGTTTAGACCAATTTTTAAATTCACCAAATAATCTGAAAGCAATCAAAGTGTATACATCTGATAAAAGACTGCCGTTTTGCTGCTAAATGTTAACTATTACTGTTGTTATTCTTATGTAATGGACTTTTGTGATAAAATTACTTTTGTTTCTAGAGCAATATTTAAGTAGTTTCAAAGATTAAATGAGTCCACTGAGAGTTGAACTAGCAGGATTTTGACAATACAGATACTGCACATATAGCCACATTGTGAATAATAGTTAAACAGAGTTTTTAATGGCACTCACTTGTTTATGTTGGAATACTTACTTACTTAGTCATTTCTCTTCTACCGTGAGGTGTAGAGGTTTGGAAGAGAGAGTGCCATACTATCCTACGGCTGTCTTCCTCCTGGCCTGGTTCCATTCTACTCCTCTGTCCTTCAGAAATTGTCTAACGTTATCCTCCCAGTGGACTCTAGTCATCCTGGAGGTCTGGATCCCTGGCTTTTAGTTTCCCATGCTTGTGATGGTAGCAGATCTTCTCCCCTTCTGCAGACATGGCCAAACCGTCATAGTAATAACTTTTCTACTTGGGTCTGGAGGTGCTGGGTTTTTTGGGCTTGACTTATTGTCTGGTTGCAGTCCATGTGTCTTCTTGTTACTTCAACCACCTTCCTCAGATACCTCATTTCTGAGGTTTGGATCTGGCTTTTGTGGGTTGTAGTCATTGCCCATGACTCCCAGCCATACATCACGACTGGGATATAGGCAGCCACCTTCATCTTTTTGCCAACCTCTCTTTTGCTGAGGAATCCTTGATTTATGGCCTGAAAAAGTCTCTGAGCTGCTGCTCTTTGGGTAGCCTAATCTTTGAAGCATCCCTTCCAGTCTATGGCAGCTCCAAGGTATTTAAAGTAGTTGACCTGCTCTGACCTGTTCTCCCAGCTTAATTTGATGCCTACATTGGAATAGTGGACTTGAAAGAGCATTTGACAGTGTTGACAGAGAATCACTTAGGAAACTAATGAGCTCTATAGAGTCCCCCTTGAAGATCATTAACTTAATAAGGAGAACATATAAAGCCATAAGATGTTTTCATGAAAGACATCTAGCAGAATTGATTGAGATAAGACCACAAGTATGACAGGGATACCTCTTGTCAACATTTCTCTTCTTACTGGTGATGGACTGGGTCATGACAACAATGACATCTGTAAGGTAAGAGAGTAGAAGATGACAGAGAAACACACGGAGAAGAGAATTTCAAACAAAAATAAAACGTATAAAGAGGGCAGGGAAAGATCTTCAGTGGGTGACGCTTTTTTTTTTTTTTTTTTTTTTTGGGGGGGGGGGGGGGGGGGGGGGGAGGAGGAGGGGGGGGGGGGGGGGGGGGGGGGGTGACTGGTGGTGGTGATGATGCAAATATTTATAAAGGAGCAAGATTAGAGTATATTAAATTAAGAAATATTGAATATTCACAATGTTGTCATAAATAAATGAAGAGACGTTTTATAGTTCTGCTGTCAAATGTCACAACCTTGTTATGAGAATTATGTCAGTATCAAGTTGCATTATTTTAATTACCCAGACATCAAGAAGTGTTCAAGCTAATATTTCAGATGTAACTGCTGAAATAAAACAGGAAGTGTACTGTGAGGTAAATTTGCAGTTTTTAAGCAGATACAAATTTGTTAACTTTCAAAGCATTTAATTAAATTTTATTTTGTAGACACCAAAGTCTATAGGTAATTTATATTCTTCCACTTTTAAATGTTGTCATATGCTTTATTATTCTTATAGCCTGACTGTGGGAAATATTGCCACTTTGTATTAAGATTATTGTTAACTAAAAATGATTAAGTTACAATCTTAATCACCTGTGTGTTACTTGAGCCTAAAATTGGAACAAAGAATAGCACCACTGTAACCTACCATGCATGTCATAAAAGGTGCTTAAGGAGGGTTGAGTCAGCTACCCCATCCTGTATAAATTTGAAGTCACGGAAAACTTAAACAAAAAAAATGAGGACAAGTCAACAGAATGCATGAGACGGACATGGAAAGACCTTGTGCTTATGACACAGGACAGAAAGACTTGGTGTAAGTTTATTGAAAGTATTTGTTGTTTGGAGAAATGAAGAATGATGGTGATGAAAATGTTGTGAAATAGATAATTAGTAGGACAAATAAAATGCCTATATTATGACCACATAGACTTTGTCTGGAACAAATTCATAAAACATTTGAGGAAAAGAAATTGTCTAAATGCATAATTTTTTTGTTTGAAGTACAGATCATTACTATCACTCTGGTAAAACCAAATAAAAGATATGAGAACACAAATTCTTATTACAAAAAATAAGAAGAAATATTGTTCAAAATGGAGGAGATACATTTTAAATAGCAGACTGGCGTACCCGTCATACTTAAGTTGTACATTTTTGCTGTACAATGTAAGTTTTTTTTATACTTCTAGCAGTGTACACCCATACAAAGGTTGTTGTACACAATTTCTCAACAACAAAAAAATGGACCAAAATTTGCAATTTTTTTTTACCACAAAAAAAAAAAAACCAATCCAAAAATATTTTCTAACCAAGTTTTTTAAAATCAGAAAATATTTTGTAGCCCAGACTTTTAATCACTTTTTTTTTATCCGGGGATTTCTCTGTATCTGTTTTTAAAACAAGGTCTCTCCCAGCAACCAATCATCAGATGTTTATTGTTTATTTTGAATTTAATTACGGATTTATAATAGGTAAGTTGGAAGTTCATTGTTCACTGTTTTAAAATGTACAGTGTTGTCCTGTCTGTTTTTTTTCTGGATTTATTATGCATCAATAAGATGGGAAGGGGTATAGTTAGGATTAATGCTTTGCAACATATTTGTTTATGTGCATCCAGCCGTTGTCGATGAAACCACAAACAAAGCAGGTGGCGGCGTTGTGTTGTAGGCCTATGTATAGGTTACTATGGTAATTGGGCCAAAATTGATTCTGTAGGTGGGAGTATAATTGTCTGTTGTTATAGATTTTTAAAAAATTTGTAAGTCTGATGTGAGTGTTTTCTTGCACGATATTATTTGTGTATTTGTAGAACGGGTAGGTTTAGGGTTAAAATTAGCGTTATGTAATGTGTTTCTTGATGTGCATCGTAGGGATAAGCGTCAAGAGATGAAATCTCGAAATACAGTTACACGATGCACTTTGGTTAAATTAGCAAAGTCAATTACATGGGGGTGTGTGTGCGATTATCGTATGTTATTATGTTATTACTGCATTTTTTTCTTGGTTTTTCTAAAATGAATTCATTTTTTATTGTTATTTTAGCACGGTCAGGGTGTTTATACACGTTATTACGCCTGAAATAGATGTAAATATGATTTTCCGTTTCCTTTACATCCCCAACCTTTCACCTTTTAACTGCATTTTTAAATTTGGTTGAAATGAAGGCCATCTGTTTGAAATGGCCTTAAAAAAAAAAATATTCAGAAACAAAATTTCTTAGATGTGGTCTGAGGTCGTGGTAGTAGTCGCAGTATTTTATGCAAAGGATGAAATCTTTAATTTAAAACTAGCATAATTTAATAATGATTGTTTTTTTTTTCCATTGAAATAATGGTAGGGCCATGCATTCTCAGAGCACATCAATTTACAGCTACTAGGATGTGTTTGCTATTAAACATGGTGGTGTTTTGTCTTCACTTTTATTACATACATATATACATTCATACATACGTATCAAAATCTTTATTCTCTAGAAAATATATTGATATGTCTGACATGATATAATAAAATACAACATGGCATATAGGAGAATCATTAGAATTTACATAAAGTGTGAAAGATGTTTCAAGTAGTTCAATTTGAGTGTTTTTACATCAAATCTTTGTCTTACACATATATAACAATCTTTAAGCTTTCTAAAAGACATTCACATGTAATGAAATGATATAACATATCAAAAATGAGTATTATTGAAATTTACAAAATTTGTGTGGATTACCTTTCAAGTAGATCAATATGGGTGTTTTTACATGGGGATTTTATCAGAATCTTTGTTTGCCATAAAAGGGACCCCAAGATGCAGCAATAGTGAATGCAGTCAGCGACTCATAGCTTGACTGCCTGCATCAGGACCAGCGAACCAGAGCTGTCAAGACCGTGCTCCACCTCCACGTGGTGGTCCTGGAAACAGTCTGCAGCAGTGTAGGCTGGCTGAGCGAGCATGGATCGAAATGGGAAGGCAAACCCGGTCCTTAAAAAATGCCGTGCAGAAGTCGGATGTGTCGACCGAAAGGTGCAGATATCACAGCTTAGGCGCAAACAGACACAACGCAACCACCGTCCTTTTCAGGACGAACGAAGAAGAAGAAGTTTGCCATAAAAAACATTGATGGTTAGTGGAGTGTCTGAGATGATAAATACGGCATCAAATACAATATTAGTTTGGTATATTAAACAGAGCAGAATTGAGATTAGACTTAATAAAAGTGGAAAATATTTCCAGCAATTTTAAATGGGTGTTTTTTACATCGAAGTTTCCATATTCTGTAAGAGCCTATAATTGTGCCAATGCTGACATATTTACTTTGGCTTCAAATTTCTGCAACCCCAATGACATTAATCCACTCGCACACTTTGCATGCACATGTCCCAAACTAGCAATTATCAGCACGATAACATGTGTACGATAGCCTAATTCGTTAATTTCTGCAGTCAATTGATAGTACTTATCAGATTTATGTTGGTAACATTTATCTAAATGGACATCATATGGTATTGCTGCTTCTACTATAAAAGATGTTTTGCTCTGTCGAATGATTATTGTTAATTCAGGTATTACGGCATGTGATTTAAATGAAATATTACTGCTGCTGAAAAGTGATGGTTTAACAATTATTTATTTTATTTTATTTATTATCATGTTACTATTATTACTGTTTGAGGATTTCACTTTCCCATAAATAAAGCCTACAACTCTATTGTGCCTTTGTTGGTATAAGGTTTGAAATTTGGTACATCCATTTAATAAGTGTGACACTGGGTGGTTACATATTTTGCACTTTTTCATTTATGACTGTGGGTAGTACAGATGTAAAAGACTTTTGTATTCAAGTAACTGTAACCTCGATGTCACAGCAACTGAAAGTATTTTATCACTTAATTTAACATTAGATAGAAAGCTAGATGACAATGAGTAGTTTAAACATTTCATTTCACGCACTGTTCTTCCTTGTGACGATTTACTTTTTAGTTCATTTAGAATTAGGTTATGTTTATATGATTTAAATCTAGAATAAAAAAAGCGTTTGCTGACTTGTATGTTAGACTCGCCTCTTCATCTATGTTTAAATGTGCAATGTAATAGCCACTGTTATCCACTTTCACACTCACTCCTTCATGCATGCATTCTTCATTCAGTTCTACCCATAATGATCTTGGCCAATTCACTTTGGACCTTTCAATTAGAAGGTTAGTTTCATTTAGCTCGTAACTTGCAAAGTTATTCCTATCTTCATCTGCTTGGTCTATTTTACGTTGTTTCATATGTTTATCTAACAAGTTTATTGCTGCAGCTTTTACAAGACTATTGTAACAATTTAGCATACATAAGGAATTAAATACGTCGAGAGTGGTATAGTACGAATGGGTTTGGTATGCCAAGGCCACCCTGTAGTCTGGGATACATACATATACACACCCACCCACACACACATCACATCATCACAGTTACAATCTGACTTCTGTTTTAAAGTTATTGATTTTCTGGTGCATTTTACTAAACCAAAAAAAAAAACATCACCATGTAATGAAGACTGTGATAACTTTAAGGGATATAACACACATTTAAAATGATTTTCACATGCAGCATTTCTAATACATATAAAGAACAGCATGAGACATTATCAGGTTGTTTTATATCACACTATTTCAAATGTTAAATTAATTAGTATATACCATTTGTCTTTTTATAATCTTATCACGTTTAATATATTTTTTGTGTAATGTTTTTGGATGTTTGTAAGATTTTTACTGGTCAGAGGTACAGCTTTTTGTCTCAGGAAGTTGACAGGTTATGGCTATTTTAAAATTGTATTACCAGTGTGACCTTTATCATATAAAAGTATCTAACTTAGCTTTACATTTATAATGTCTGTTTTCTTCATTGAAATTGTATTACAAATCACATGTTTACCACAGGAATAAATGATAATTTTACCACAGTTGAGATAAGGAAGTAATTTAAATGTTATAAACTAAATTATCATTACAGTTATCACATTGTGGTCATGTTAAAGCAGAAATGGTTTGTCTCAGACTTTAATTTGTGCACCATTTTGTGTTCAGGGACACACAGTGAAGAAAGAAAGAAAATATGAGGGAGAAGTCCACATTTGTGCAGAAAGGAAAAATAAGAGCACCCATTCCCCATCATCATTACCTATTGGAGACAGTTTACTGAGTAAGACTAAACTTATCAACAGAAATATATTCTGTGCTGAAAATGTTGCCAGTGTACAAAATTTATTAGAAAATAATCCTTATTTGTGCACATGTAATTCATATGTATGACAAATATATTTTTACTGTTTTTGTCCAATATGTAGGTGTTGTCTTTTTGTGGTGTATATTCTTAGCCCATCACTGAAGAAAATCCCACACAGGAAACTTTACTTTTGTAGAGTTTTTTCTGTATTCATTTCCCTCAGCTCCCTAAGGAGCATAAGCCTTCAACAAACTCATGCCATGTCCTCCTGTCATGTTTAAGTTCTTTCCAAGTTTTCTTCATTTCAACCTCCGTCTCCAGTTCTCTTCTCCTTTCTTTTTGGTCTACCGGTGCTTCTCTTACCCTGGGGGTTCCAGAACAAGGACCGCCTTGTAATGCTATCAGCAGGTTTCCTCAATGTGTGTATTCTTCTCATCTTTTGTTCCAGTGGCACTTGTCTAGTTCTTGTCATCATTTCCACATTAATGATCTTGTCATACCATTTTAATCCTTCTATTCTATGCAAGCGCTTATTTATGAAAGTCTGTAGATGTTTGGTTGTTGTTTTTGTTGTTCTCCAAGTTTCAGAGCCATAAATTAGCAGTGATTGATTTGAGTTGACGTTTCTTATTTTCGCGTAGGACCTGATTTCTATTGATCTTCACAACGCAATGATATCCCCTCTTGCTTTTTTGTGTTCTTATTTTGATATCATTATCTGTCCCTCCAATATTGTCTATATTGCTGCCAAAATATGTGTTTGATTCTACATCTTGTAGTGGTGTTTCTTCAAGTTCAACCTTTTTATCATTTCCAGTATGTATTCTCATTTCCATTGTTTTTTCCCCTTTGTATTTTCAGACCCACTTGCTGTGACCATACATTGAGTGTTTTAATTTTGTCTTGCATCTGATTATGGTTATGAGACAGAAGAGCCAAGTCATCAGCAAGATCTAGATCATCCAACTGTTAGTCAGATTCCACTGGATTCCATTTGTGTTGTGTGTCGTCGATGTTTTCATAACCCAAACAGAGAATAAAATTCCAATGCATTCAAAAGACAATGCAGTAACTCCAGACCTTGGTAACCCACAAAAACAATAACTACCAAGGACATTATCACAACCAACACCAACTAAACCAGAAACTTCAGCAGAACAACCAGCCCTTCACACTACTCATTCTGGCCGTACAGTGAAACCACCCAGCCGATACAGATAGTGACAGATATGCTCACACTGAACATTTCACATACACATCTTTTGTCACATGAAACATCTTGTGTAATAACTTTTCCCAAATATATTTTAACTCAAGTTGATTCTTGTTCTTGAGTAAACATGTTCTATATTGGCATTATTAATTTTTCTGCAAGTTATCCTAAACATGTGTTGTCCTTTTTTCAATGGAAATGTTTATACACATTTTTTTTCAAAAAAGGAGGCGACATTAAAATACAAAACTACACATGTATGAGTATTCCATACATGCCATACCTCTGAGATAAAAAACCTGTACAAAAACATCAAAAAACCCTGTACAAAGACCAGCATAACCTGTACAAAGACTGAAAAATGTATTGAAGAGTTAATTCATGTAAAAATATTTTCAATTACAGCAGGCTGCATTATAATTGAGACATGGGGTCTTTGCCTTTTAAAGCAGGTAAATCTTGTGTTCGATAGGGCCTTATAAGAGATTATTTTTTCAGGGCAGCTCGGCCACCTTTGGTCCAAACCTGGCATTCAGCTCTCACCTGTGGCTCCTCGTAGCTGTCAGCATGCGACAGCGGCCACCCCCCGGGAAACGGCTTTGACAGGCCGGCTAAACTAGGTGAGGGTAGCCGACTGGTTATAAACCTTCGGTGAGTTAGGGTCTGCCTACCCATGCATGCGAAGACTGGATTCGGTAGACTGCGCGGAAGAAACCACCTGTTGGTTCAACGGGCATGACGGCGATTACCAGCAACGCGCTGTGGAGCGTAAGGAGCATGGCGAGGCACGTAGAAAGCCATGGTCATCCACTGCACCTGACTTCATCTCCAGTCGTCTTAACTTGTCTTGCCACTGGATTAAGATGGACCCAGGCGAGAGAGTGAGGTCGACGAATTGCGCAACTCTTCCTCACTTTAAACCAAATCACTGCGCAAGTCACTCTTTCATCCACTCATCCACTCATCCATCCACTCACAACAAGTCCTGTGGCGATGGGCGAGCGGCGAAGTGGCAGGCGTGGGTGCGCTGGCAGTCGTAGTCGCAGACCTACACACAGGCGGCTCAGGCCATATGGTCGTCTTCCACTGATCGGAGCAGCAGTGGGATTCGGCAGCCCCCTGAGTGACTGAGCAGCCCTCTTTAGGAAAGCACTGCTCACCTCCATGGCATGAGGAAGGGGCTAGAAAAGGTGCCCTAAACATTGCCTGCTCCACCATTACCTAACCAGCTTACCGCGGTTGGTGGGTACCTTACTTCAGCGGGCGACACATAAGAAAAAGAAAGGACAGATTTTTCCCCCTCATTCTAGGCGCATGGAATGTGCGCACTCTACTCGACAAAGACTTTAACACAAACAGACCCGAGAGGCGAACTGCCCTGATAGGGAGAGAACTGGCCAGATACAACATTGCCATAGCAGCACTGAGTGAAACTCGACTTGCAGGCGAGGGCCAACTTTGCGAAAAGGGTGCAGGTTATACATTCTATTGGAGCGGAAGAGGAACTGAAGAAAGACGAGAAGCAGGGGTTGGATTTGCAATCAAAACAGCAATTATTGGCAAGCTAGCGGAGCCCCCAAAGGGAATAAATGACCGACTCATGACGGTCAAGATCCCGCTGCTTTATGGAAGGAAACATGCCACCATCATTAGCGCGTATGCACCAACTATGACAAACCAGGATGACGTCAAGGATAAGTTTTACGAAGAACTACATGCAGTCATTGCATCAGTTCCCAAAGAAGATAAGCTTATTATTCTTGGTGACTTTAATGCAAGAGTAGGCTCAGATAACATCTCCTGGAATGGCACTATCGGAAAGTACGGCGTGGGTCGCTGTAACAGCAATGGACTTCTTCTCCTCCAGACTTGCGCAGAACATAACCTCCTTGTCACCAACACCATTTTTTTGACTTCCTATCCGCAACAGGACCTCCTGGATGCACCCTCGCTCGAAGCATTGGCACCTAATTGACTATGTAATTGTTAGGAAGAAGGACAGGCAAGATGTCCGGGTGACCAAGTCCATGTGTGGTGCCGAATGCTGGACTGATCATCGCCTCATTGTGTCTAAACTTAAAATTCGTATCCAACCTGCCAGGCGCCCTCAGGGAAAGAAAACTCAAAAAAAGGCTGGATATTACCAAACTAAAGAAGACAAAAATTAAACAGTCATTCACTGACACCCTAGAAGACCGTCTCAAATCTATCTCGTTAGACGGCCAAAGTGCGGAAACAAATTGGACAGCCCTAAGCGAGCAGATCTACAACACTGCTACAGAGGTCCTGGGTCCCGCCATCAAGAAACAAAATGACTGGTTTGATGAGAACTCAGATGATATAAAGAAGATGTTGGCTGAGAAACACCATCTCCATAAAGCATATTTAAATGATCCAAAATCTACATCCAAGAAAGACGCTTTCAACAACATGCGTAGAATCGTCCAACATAAACTACGCCAGATGCGGGATTCATGGTTGAGTAATAAAGCAGATGAGCTCCAAGGCTTTGCTGACAGCCATGACTTGAAAAATTTTTACCATGCACTCAAAGCGGTCTATGGTCCAACATCATCAGGATCATTTCCCCTCCTTAATGCAGATGGAAAAACACTAATTACAGACAAGGAAAAAACTCTCCAACGCTGGGTCGAACACTTTAATAATATTCTGAACCAGCCATCATCTATTAATGATGAAGCCATCAACCGACTGTCCCAAATTCCTATAAATGAAGCACTAGATGATATACCGACTTTGGAGGAGACTCAAAAAGCGATTCGTCAACTTTCTAGTGGAAAGGCCCCCGGCTCCGATTCAATTCCTGTTGAAGTCTATAAAGATGGCGGTACAGTTCTGATAGAGAAACTTCACATGATCTTCCAGCAAATGTGGCAGAGTGAAACCATCCCACACAATCTCAAGGATGCGTCAATTATACATCTTTATAAACGTAAAGGTAATTGCCAAGACTGTAACAATCATCGAGGCATCTCACTACTATCAATCGCTGGGAAGATATTTGCCAGAATCCTTCTTAATCGCCTTACGGCTCATCTTGACAAAGGTCTTCTACCTGAAAGGCATAGCGGATCCCGGCAAGTACGTGGGACGACCGTTGGGGTGTTCGCTGCAAGACAGCTTCAAGAAAAATGTCAAGAACAGCACTGTGACCTGTACACAGCTTTCATCGACTTGACAAAGGCGTTCGACACGGTCAGTAGAGAGGGTCTATGGAAGATCATGGCAAAATACGGCTGCCCAAAGAAATTTATCTCAATAGTGCAGCAGCTGCATGATGGAATGCAGGCTAGAGTTCAGGAAAACGGTGAGCTATCAGAGCCTTTCCCAGTCTCAAATGGAGTTAAACAAGGGTGTGTACTTGCACCGACTCTTTTCAGTATCATGTTTTCTGCTATGCTGACTGATGCTTTCAGAGACGGGGACACAGGAATCGACATCAGATATCGTATTGATGGAAAATTGTTTAACCTTAGGAGGCTTCAAGCAAAAATCAAGGTCAAATCACACACCATCAGGGATCTTCTGTTTGCTGACGATTGTGCCCTCAGTGCTGGCTCAGAGGCTGATCTGCAGCGTAGCGTTGATAGATTCTCCGAAGCCTGCTCCAACTTTGGGCTTACCATCAACACGGGGAAAACAGAAATCATGTACCAACCAGCTCCTGGCACAATTTATACTGAGCCAGTCATCAAGGTAAATGGTGAGAAACTGAATGTTGTGAACAGGTTCACATACCTTGTTTGTACACTATCCCGAACATCGTCATTGATGATGAGGTGAACACCAGGATCTCCAAAGCCAGCAGCACATTTGGCAGACTATACACCAACGTTTGGCATCGAAGTGGCATTAGTCTACAGACAAAGCTGAAGGTATACAGAGCTGCGGTGCTTCCAGTGCTGCTTTATGCATGTGAAACATGGACTGTATACAGGCGCCACGTAAAAAAGCTCAACCACTTCCATACAGTCTGTCTCAGGAAGATAATGAACATCAAATGGCAAGACAAGATCCCGGATACCGTCGTTCTTGACAGAGCTGGTATCCCTAGCATCGATACTATTCTGATGCAGTCACAGATTCGCTGGGCAGGTCATGTAGTCCGCATGCCAGACCATCGACTGCCAAAGATACTCTTTTATGGTGAGATGCAGAAGGGTAGACGCTCCCATGGTGGCCAGAAAAAGCGCTTCAAAGACACGCTTAAGGCTTCATTAAAAACCTTTGACATAAACCCAGACACATGGGAAGCTGCTGCGCAAGACCGAACTGCCTGGCGCACATCTCTTCGTAAAGGTGAAGTGGCATGCGAATCTTCCAGAAGAGCAGCAGCGGAACAGCGGAGACAAGCTAGAAAAGATCGTGAAATAAAACCTTCACATGAAGCAAACATTCCCTGCCCACACTGTCCGAGATCCTTCCAGGCCCGCATCGGGCTCATCAGTCACCTTCGTACTCATAGACTATCCTAACATCCTAATAATTGGATGAACAGAGTGGTCTTCATCACCTGTGATGGACGAACAACATAAGAGATTAGAAATCCTAAACTTAATCTTAACCCTAACGACGTTCGCGACATGTCCCACTGTTCTCACAACTAATTTTACTACTTTGTTATCATTATTATTGCAAAGAAAAAAATTAAACTAAGCTATATTATTTTAATATATGAAATGGAACAAGGAGGTTTCTAGGGTGATTTCGACCTATTTCAATAAATACTTTATGTAAATTTTAAAATAATAAAATCGCGTTATCAGATTAATTTTCTTAAAACGAAAAAGCTCATAATTTATAACGAAAATATAAACTGCCGCTAGCATAATTTATTCTCTACCGAACTTCAAAAAAGAAAACAGTTTTAGCCTTATTGGCTGTTTTAAGTACCCAATATGACTAGTGTCAATCATTACTATGACAAACATTGATAGTAATTAATTATTTAATAAAAATAACTCACTGGATGATCGAAATAATGATATATCCACCAAAGAAAAATCGGAATATGTTTAAAAAAGGAAATTAAAACTTAGAAGAGAAGCACCCTTGATTTCATTATTCTGTTTTTCCAGTTTCATAATTCTTTTTATAATTAAAATGTACATTTCTTACGCAGATTCTGTATGTTTTAGTGAAATCAAGTAATATGTAGTGGTATACACTTTTTTTTTTTTTTAATTGATTCTAAGCAGCCGTAAATAATAAATTATGCTCAGTGCGATGTAATCGCTAAAATACCGGTAATCGGTAATATACTGGCTGCCATTAGCATTAGCGAAAAATGATGGATGAACAACACACCACGTGGACTCTCGCAAATCCCGCATCAATAGAAAAATAGGCAGCTTGATTTCATTGGTTGACTTTTTTATTCACGTGGCCTAACATCTCGCCAAATCTCATGACGCAAAAATCAGCTAAGGTGTGGCACAAGGTGATTGATTTACAGTATATACAGTTGACATTCAAAAATCCGGCAACCTCCGGACCTGAGGAGTGCCGGATTGTTGAAAATGCCGGATTTTTTATGATTATATATGCTGTACCGGCATATATTTAACAGAAAATGACTACCCATACAGTCCTTCAAAGAAAGAAAATTAAAAACTAAATGAAAAGCAAGTGAAATTTTAATGTTCATCAACTAAATAAAACAGTTCTACAGAATTTTAGTTCAACTGAATAAAATAGTTCTGCATCAAAACATAAACGGCTCCAAAAAACCGTGGCGCGCCAACGCGGTAAATTAAAAAAATGCGCTCCGAAATCCATGCCGGAAATCTGAAGGAACCGGATTATCAATGGCCGGATTTTTGAATGTCAACTGTATATATATATATATATATATATATATATATATATATATATATATATATATATATATATATATATATATATATATATATATATATATATATATATATATATATATATATATATATATATATATATATATATATATATATATATATATATATATATATATATATATATATATATATATATATATATATATATATATATATATATATATATATATATATATATATATATATATATATATAATAATTAGGCAAAAAAAACCTGTACAGAAATTTTGCGTGGGGCATACAAAACTGAAAATGCAAATTTCTTATACAGAAGTTTGGTAAACCATAGCACTTGGCTTGTATGGCATTTTGAAATAAAATTTGATGCTGGCAAGCTGATCAAGTGTTATTAGGTGTATCATAAACTTTATGTGTGCACGTGAAGAGGACGTAGTCAAGCTTATATACGTACACTACACACACTTCTTGAGCCTTGGCTTTGTAACTTCTGGTTTTGCTTCTGTTTAAATTTGCTTTCTTGTTTCTTCTTTTATTTTATTTTTTTTTTATCTTTTATCTTATTGATGGTTTCAATTGTTACCCATCCTTTTTGCTGTCATTCAGTTTTTTCCCAGTATTTCTTCAAATGTCTAATTTCATATATACTAGCCGCCATTAAAAACGCATCGCATTAGTTTATGAACCGCAACTCGTGCTAAATTTAAAATACATGAAACACTGATTTTACATTTCTGATCCATTTACTAACCCAAATTTGCTGTATTATTAAACATGAGACAATTCAGAACCGGCTCCTAAGCAGTTGTCAACCCCTAGGTGTAAAAATAAAAGTCGCACTCACTGTCATTCAGTCACAGCCATCATTTATACCGTGTATGACCCCCTACAGCATCAATACAGGCTTGGCATCGGCATCTCCGTCATTGCTGTTTGGAAGCGATTGCGCAGATGTAACAATAGAATTTGGCGATCTTGAGCTAGTGTTGTTACACAAAGTTGACCAAGCCTGGGACGGTCATTGGTGGTACCTGTCGCCCGAAATCACTGGTTCAGCCTCACTATAGTGGACTGGTCACAATTGAAATGTCTGGCAACTTCTCTGGTCGCAATTCCACTGCTGAGCATACCAACAGCTTGCCATCGCTCTTGTGACGACAGTTGAGGCATGACAAAAACATTAACAGACTTTCTTTCGATGGAAACAGATAATGGCTTTTTACTCGCTGAAACTTGACTAATGCGTGTGCCAAATTTCAATGTGATTCGACTTTTAATAAAGCTAGAATTCACCAAAAACCTTGTTTTGCACATGAAGCACGCAAAATTTGAAGTAAACATCACATCGACAGTAAAGTGGGAATACATGAACTTCATCACTTGCACACTTTCGGGGTTTGAAAATCGCTCACTTGCATAAACATTTCAACAGTGAAAACATGTCACGATTTCGATGCGTTTTTAATGGCGGCTAGTATAGTTTTGATTTGCTAGTGTTCTGTATTCGCTACATCTTCCAGCAGTTGGAGCACATAGTATTTTCTGGATACTGTGATATAAGTTTGTCTCTTGTTTTGAGATTTCTTATATTTTTTACGTTAGACTGTTATTGATAGCTATGTATTATTGTATATCTCTTGAATTTCATCTTTCGGCTGGATGGTGATCTGATGCCACATCTGCTCCTCTATATACCTTTGCATCCTGCAATGATGATCTAAACTTGTTAATGCATATATGATTAATCTGCTATTGTCTGGTGATATCCATGTTGTCTTGGGTATTCTGTTATGTGGGAAGGTGCTTCCTCCTATAGCCAGTTGATCTGAAGCACAGAAGTTTGTGAATTGTGATTTCTTCAAAGCCAGTGTTGTCTTTACCTATCTTTGCACTCATGTCACCCATCAAATTGGGATGTCTTTCTTTTTTATTTTATACATAATATCTTGTAGTCTGGTGTAAAATGCTTCTTTAACAGACTCTTCTTTGTCATTGGTTGGTGAATTACTTTTATTCTCTGTTCAGCTATTTTGAAAGTTGCCATTATGATTCTGGGTCCCTCTGCTTCTCATTCAATGAGTGCTTTTTGTGCTTCTATAGATATCATTAGAGCTACTGTGGTGTGAGCTTTCTTCTTTTTGTCCCAGGGACGGCACCATTTCCCCTGAGCAGAGTTTCCTCTTGTCTACCCTACCCCTTCCACCTTGTTTCGCGCAGTCCCAGAACATTGATCTTATAGACATTTATTTCTGCTGCTACCTATACCATTTTCCCTTGATTGTTCAATGTTCTAACGTTGCAGATGCCAAATCTGGAGTTTTTCCTGGAACAGCTTTTTTCAAACTTTTCACTCTGGCGGAACTCATCAAATAATTTTTCAGGTCTCACGGAACCCCTGCTTAAAAATCATTTTATCTGTAACTCTCAGTAATTTTAATTAATGTTATTTACTTAATATATGGTCATGTTAACAAATAAGAGAGATTTGCTATCGTGCACAAATTACATAGGAATGTTATTATCTGTTATTAAGCAGTGCTCAGAATGGCAGAGACATTAACTTTGTTGATTTTGAAAAGGCTTTTGACAGTATACACATGGACAGTCTATGGAAAATACTGAGGGCTTATGGAATTCCCAGCTGCATTTTTCCCATCATAAAAAGCCTCTATTCTAACTTTACATGCAGTGTTGGGTTGAGCAACCTAACTTTCAAGGTGAAAACAGGAGTACGACAGTAATGCCCCTTATCAGCAACTTTATTTTTGACAGTCGTAGACAGGGTGATGCGCCAGACAACAGAGGGCAGGCCAAGAGGAACTAGATGGACAACGTTTTCTACACTGGAAGACCTGGAATATGCAGATGACATTGCATTACTCAGACATTCACAACAACACATCCAAGGCTGAATAAGTATAGCCAGCAAGTGGGGGAAGGGTAAAGGATCCCGTTACTCGCCCATTGAGGCAAATTGGGAATATAGCGTTAGGCCCATATTTTCTCGACCGTCGGCACACTAGGGGTGATGTGGTCAGCATCACGCCAGCTGCCTTAACCTTCCCAGAGTTGCTCTGGTACCCATTTGGGGCTGGGTCGACCCAGGAGCCGTTTGCGGCCTAAAAAAATCCCATTTAGGAAGCCAGTGCACTAACCACTATGCTACAGCGGCTCAACAAGTGGGTCTGAACATTAATCTGAAGATGACAAAGGTCATGACACTCAATGTGGGCAATCCTGAGCCAATAACAATAAGGAACCAGAAACTAGACAGGCACATTTACACACCTAGGACGGCGGAACAAGCAAGGACTTCAACAACAGAATGAATAAAATGAGAACAGCCTTTGCTAGTCTCAACAACATGTGGAAATCTTCTCAATACAGCACAAACACCAAATTAGATTATATGAGAACTGTGTACTTTCTGTGCTTCTCTATGGTGTGGAATGCTGTAGAGTAACAGAGAAGGAAATGTCGAAACTGTCCTCCTTCCACACAATCTGCCTACGGAAAATTCACTGAATCTTTTGGCTGAAAACCATCACCAATCAAGAACTACTTATTCAGAGTAACCAAGAGGACATGTACACCATCTTAGCTGGTAGATGCTGGTGTTGGGTTGGCCAAGTCTGAAGAAGGGACCCTGATGCAATTACAAGAACAGCTGTGCTATGGACCTCCGAAGGAAAGTGAAAGAGAGGCCGACCAAAAACAACTTGGCGGAGAACTATGGAGGCTGAGATGCAAAGAATGAGCCAGAGGGGGCACTGGTCGAAGGATGGTTGCCAACCGAGCAAAGTGGAAGCAATTTGTTGCTGCCCTACAAGATGCCACCAGGCGTGATGGCCACTGACTGCTTTGATGGTCTGCAGCTAAGGATCAAAGAAGAAGAAGAAGAAGTTATTATCAGTGCCAGGAAAAAACATTAAATGTGAAAATCCTCGAGAGATTAAAAGACGCCACACACAAGTGAGATAAGAACAGACATGTTATCAGTAGAAAGACGGACAGCATTCATATATTACAACATGAGAAGTTAAAGTATACTACTAAACCCTAATGCATTGCAGAAATATTATACAACGAACAGAAGGAAGCTACTAAAATATCCAAACAGGTGTATTCCGTTTACAGTGGTACTAACACAACAGTGGAAATGTGTAAATTAGGTGAAAACTTATCATACAAATAATCAGAATTGACAAGAAAGACAAAGTGATTATACTGTGAGATTCCAATGAAGAGAACACAATAAAAATCTAATATTATATCATTCAGCAGGTGATAGTAATAGAAGACTGCCACAATGTAACTTAAACATTGAATAACCTTACTTACTTAGTCATTCCTCTTCTACTCTGGGGTATAGGGGTTTGTCAGAAAGAGCACCACACTATCTTATCGGCTGTCCACCACCAGGGCCGAATATAGACCCCAGTCCCCCAGAGATTTTGTAACATTGCTGCTCCAGCACACTCCGGGCCACATGGATCCCTGGCTCTTAGTTTCCCATACTTGTTGTGGTAACCAATTCTCTCCCATTCTGCAGACATGGCCAAACCATCATAGTTGGGACTGTTCTACTTGGATCTGCTGGGGCTGGGTTTAAAGGACTTGCTGTATTGCATTGTCTGGTTGCAGGCAATGTCTCATCTTGTTACTGCAACCACCTTCCCCAGACACCTCACCTCCGAGGTCTTGAGCTGGCCTCTGTGGGACGTAGGCAGTGCCCATGACTCACATCCACAGGTCAAGACCAGATCACAGGTGGAGCTGTACACAGCCATCCCCATACTCCCGCCAACATCTTTCCTAATGAGGAATCATTGATCCACGGCCTAAAAAAGCCAACAATGTTATTTACAACATGACAATTTCTTGACAGTGTTGTATAGTAAAGCAGCTACATTCTATAGGCCTAAGCAATATGAATAATAATATATCCTAAGACACAGTTTTATACAAGACTTTGAAAAAAATGATCACAATCTCTCACAGAACCCCTAGCAACCTTTAGTAGAATACTAGGGTTCCAAGGAACCCCGGTTGAGAAACCCTGTCCTAGAAGAAAGAAGGTTAACCAGCAGCAGATTCCTTTTGGCTTTCTCTGTGTTGTATCATACACCTCCCATTGAGAGAACCATCTGTCTTGAATGGCTGAGTTTTATTTTTGTTAGTTGACTTGTCCATGTTTGTTGAAACTTTTGTGCTGTAACTTTTTTATACAGAATGGAGAAACTACTCCCATGCCCAACCTTCCTCAGTCGCTTACTACGACATGCGTGGAAGGGAACAGTTACTATTCTTTGCTCCACTTTTGGGTACCAGTAACACACTGGCTCTTATTTTTTTTCTGTATGCTTCAGATAAATACCAAGCCAGAAGACATGCATATAAGTGTTTGAAAACTCCAACAAGAAAAAACATGCTAAGTAACTAGGTAATTATAAATTGATGCAGTTTCCATTTGTAGCTACATCAATAAGGGGACTTGTTTAATACTAGGGTTATTATTTTTGTGAGTATGATAGCAACCACAAGTACAGGTATCTCTTCCTCTGAATGAATCATGTGAATATATAACACTCAGTCCAAACTTTAGTCTTCTTTCTTCCTTGAAGCCTTCTGGAGACATGTACCACTTCTTGAACTTTAAACTTCACCTTGTTTCCTATGTGTGCATGCACATTTGCATGTGTGTATACACACGCATGCACACACACACACACACACAAAAATATATATATATATATATATATATATACTGAGCGACTTTAATTACGCATCACTATACGAGTGCCTGGTAAAGTATCTTATAGTCATGCAATTGTTCCCGAAATTAGTACACAGGTTCACAAGGTCACCGCCCAGAGGCCAGCATAGTCATTTTGCGCCAGCAAAGCTGGAGACAAGAGTAGCACGTGAAACACATAAAACATGATTTAGGTGTCTGGTAAAAATTCTGCACGGAAAACAATTTCTTTTCACCCAGTTCTCAGCCTAGAGCACTACGGACTGGAAAACAGTCAATATTTTAGTCCACAACCACAAACACGTCATCAAACCATGCCTAGACTGAGCGCTGCAGAGAGAGAAAGAGCGATAAGAATGATAACAGGAGGGATGTCCACCAGAGAAGTATCCAGACACTTGAATTGCAACCAGTCCACCATCGTCCGACTGCAACAACGTTTAATGGCCACTGGATCCATTGCAGATCGACCCCGTCAAGGTCAACCCAGAGTTACGACACCTCAACAGGACACGTATATACGGCAGCTTCATTTGCGGAATCGGTTTTTGGCGGCAGCTGTAACAGCAAGAGATGTTGTTGGGAGACGAGGAACCACATCAGAGCACACCGTGCGATGTCGACTGCAGGCGGCAGGACTCAACGCCAGACGTCCTCGAGTCAGCCCAATCCTCACCTTACGACACCGACAGCAACGATACCAGTGGGCAGAGAGGCACCAACGATGGACGAGACATCAGTGGCAAAATGTCGTCTTTTCAGACGAAAGTCGTTTTTGTCTGTCGCATGCTGACGGGCGACTAAAGGTGTGGCGACGAAGTGGTGAGAGGCAAGCTAACTGTTGCATTTTGGAAGCCCGCCGATGGGGAGTAGGAAGCGTCATGGTATGGGGCGCATTCAGTTACAATCACTGAACCCGTCTCCACATCTTTAACCATACTGTAAATGCTGTCACCTATAGGGATGTGCTTCAGGACCACGTTGTGCCCCTCTTCCAGTATCATTCCGAGCTCCAGCTGTACCAGCATGATAACGCACGACCACATCGTTCCTTCAGGCCAATAACATTGCTGTCATACCATGGCCTTCATTGTCCCCAGATATGGCACCCATTGAACACGTCTGGGACGAGATTGGACGCCAACTCTACCAGCACAGACGACCGCAGACCCTGGATCATTTGCAACGCGATATAACCGAAGTATGGGATCGACTCCCCCAGGATTTTCTATTCACACTGGTTAACTCCATGCGGAGACGCTGCCAGGCTTGCCTTGATGCCAACAGTGGCCAAACGCGCTACTGAGCGCGTTACAGTGACAACAACGATATTTGTGACTTTTCAATTTGACCCCTACCTTACATTTGTGACTGTAGTTTTTTTTAACACAGCATGCACTGCTACGCGGATTGCGGGAATTGGTCGGTCAATGGATACTGTTTCCAGTGATATCAAACATGTTACCATTATTTTATTCTCAGACATCTTGGTGAGTGATTCATATAGTGATGTGTAATTAAAATCGCTCAGTAGATATATATATTTTTTTTATTTTTTTTTATTTTTTATATATATATGTATATATTCATGGAAAAAAGTAAGTGTGCAGCATTCAACAGGGCACTGTGCGTGTGTTCTTGGGTGAACTCAAATGCAAGTTGGCACACATTTCTGTGTGAGTCTTGTTCACTTACCCGTGCAATTACAATTGGATCGCACTATTCATGGAGCAGAACTATGGAAGCTGAGATGCAAAGAATGAACCACAGTTGGGGCACTGTACGAAGGATGGCCGCCGACCGAGCAAAGTGGAATCAATTTGTTGCTGCCCTACAAGACGCCACCAGGCGTGATGGCCGCTGACTGCTTTGACGGTTGGCGGTTATGGATCAAAGAAGAAAGAAGATTGATGGGGAGATAATCACGGTGCAAGATAAATCACGTGAAAAGTGCCGTAGAGGAGAATTTATCACAGATAAAAGGAAGGTAAGTGTGTAGCTCTAATCACAAGCATGTGAAAACGTAATCGTTGAAATAGAGAGTACCAAGAGTCCAACAGAAACATCTTTTTTGATAATGCCAAGATTGAACCAACAACAGCGAGCAATAGCTATAGGGATGTTAGCTGCTGGAGCGACGATATTAGCTGTATCACAACATTTCAATGTTTACAAGAACATTATATCACGCACTCAAGCTCGTTTCCACCAAACTGGATCCACTGCTATCGCCATAGAAGTGGCCGACCACGAGTTACCACCCCTGCACAAGACCGTTACATACGCCTTATGCACTTGCGTAACAGGTTTATTCAGGCAACATGGACTGCCAGGAACATTCCAGGTTTAAGACCCGTGTCGTGCAGAACAGTGCGGAATAGGTGGAGATACACGGTACTGAAATCAAGATTTCATTTTTTCGTGGGGATGCCGCACTGACTTTAGTTTTTATCTTTCTTTCATGACACTTTCACTAAAATCAAAGTGATCACTTGGTCTTTTATTCAATATTCAACCACACTGTGTGCCAACTTTTATTTCATTTCGTCAATGAAATCACGCACAGTGCCCTATAAAGTGTTGCACACTTACTTTTTTCCATGAATATATATATATAATTATCAACATGTATCAAGTACTGTAATCAAAATCCAGGTTGTGAGGTGTGTAAACAGGAAACTAATGGAGACTGTGTAAAATATGAACCTGCCATCCCTGGTACTAATATTGAGGTAGGATGTTTTATATACAGTTGTTCAGACAAACTATATCAGCGTGATCTTGTTATTTGTGCTGCTAAAATTGAGGCATACACTAGTGGTTCTGATTTTTCCTGACTTTAACTTTCTTGGAAGTTGAGAAGAACTTTGAGGTAGTTCTCGGAACTCAAGAATTTTTTAAACAGAAAGATAAAAACTATTTTTTTTAAAAACCTATTATCATCACTGTCAGTTTTAAGGTGGAGAAAGGGATACATTTCATTATTTTAAAAATTAGATTTATTAAAATTTTTAAAATGTTTTATTCCAAAATCTACTAGGATGAACAAAATAGTAGAAATTTTAAAATTTATAATAACATTTATTTTATTTTTAACATTTGGGTAACTTTGTATACTTACTTACTTTATCATTCCTCTTCTACCCCGGGGTGTTAAGGTTGGCCAGACAGAGCACCTTACTGTCAAATCTATCTGCTAGCAAAGTCAAGCCTAGAGAAGGAATAATAATATCTATCTGCTAACATGATAAAGCCCTGAGAAGGACTAATAATATCTATCTGCTAGTGTGATAAAGCCTTGACAAGGGCTAATAATATACTATCTGCTACTGCAAGCTACGCCAAAGCTGCCTGTATCTCTAACAGCTGGAATAATATTGCTTAAGAAAGGAGATTCAAGTTAACAGCACGCTTCTCGATAGCTACAAGCATTTGAAATTCTTTCTTTAGAGTTTAAAAAAAAAATGCGCCTGTATTTTCTGATTACTTTGATTCATTTTATTCATTTCTGGGTTTAGTTCTTCTTTCACTGGTTCCTTTACACGTTGTCATTTTTTAAATTTCTTTCTTCTCATTCATCTCTGTCATTACTATTGTTGTTGATGATAAGGTGTTGCCAAAGAATCTGGACTTCTTCTATGAAAGAATAGGAACTTTTCCTTCTCTTTATGTTTTTTGGGTTTTGGAGGTGTGAGAAGTTAATGTGATTGCATTTACAACAGGCCCCTAGTCTTTAAATTTAGCATTTATTTACGTTTTTCAGGGAAAGATTACGGTGGGATTTTTATCTTATTCGTTTTTTTTTATTTCTCTTTGTATAATAATCGAGTTTGGATTTTCTGTGTAGATTAAGAATTACGGTTTCTAGAAAAGATGGTAGTTTTAACTTTTAGACTGGCACCAGTGCGGGTTTTTCATTTAGTAATTCGTTCATGGAAGATTTTCCAGTGTAACATAATGGCAGAGCATTTTCGGTTCTTCTCAGTGAGCGCGCTATAATTTTTAGTAAGGGTGAAATCAGATGGGGGTAGAGGGGGAGTTTTAAGCGCGTGGAAACAGGTCAGCAACGGAAATTTTCCGCTTGACCGTAAGTTCTAAATTTAGAAATGACCGTGGGCGATTCCTGGCACGTTGGTTGGTTCATAGATCGACCCGCTTAAGAACAAAGCCTAGCTATGACTCACGCGTAGCGTGGTCTGGGGTAATAAATAAGCGGGATTCCCTGGCAGAAGTGGGAGATTTTGTGTTTAACTTCTACGCCTTGGGAAAGAACTGCCGACTGCTCTTTCGAGAGAAATTCGTGCTGGTAAATATGAAGTTAATTAAGCTTTAATAGTTTATGAGATTTTTGCAGAGTGGTTCTAGGAGTTTAAGTTAATTCATAGAAGTAGAGCCATCAATGCTATAATTTTAATTGAATATAACTGACAGCGCAATTAGGTATTTTGTGAAAAGGTAGTAGGGAATTTGATAGTTTCCTCAGAGTAGCTGTTTGTCTAAATTGGAATATTACTGTTATTTGTCAGAAGACAGGGGATCTAATTTTTCCTGGATTTGTGATTTTAAATGGTGCAGCGTAAAACACGCTCGCGGAATTAAATTAATTTTAGTTCGTAACGGACATGCCATGAGTTCCCTCTTATCTAAATTATTATCAGAGTGCATTCATTCTTTTTATGAGATAATGAAAGCTTAAAGATGGTAGATGTTAAATACTATAATTTTGAGACACGATGCACGTAATTTCATTGTGATTTTCGAGGATTTGGAGAGAGGGGTACAGGAGCACGTGCTATGTCTAATTTTTAGTGGGGTGAATCTGATAACGGAAGAAGGGAGATAACGAGGCATGCATTGTAGAATAGGATTTCAGTTCCTTTAGAGATTTTAATGTCCATTGTTATCAGAATCGGGTGTAAATAATATTCCAGACTCGTGGGTGTAGATTTCTCAATATTTGAGTTATAATATTAGCGAATAATACGCTAGGGTTTTGGTGTGTATTTAATTGTTCAAGTGTGTGTAAATTACCAGCGGACTAATTTGTGTAACGCTGTGGTAATAGAACGAGTGGCTTTAAATGTTAGAGCATGGGAAATTGTGTATTTTTCTCTGTGTGGGTAAAACCTACATTTTGAAGTCAGCAGTTACGGGTCTAGTTGGGATTTTTAATTTGTCCCTTATTTAATAGACATATGTTTATACTGATGAATTCATGGAGACGGGAGATTATTGTCTCTGGTGAAGTCTATTGTATTTTGGTAGCCAGGTAAACACATCGATCATTGTTAAATAGTAGGGCCAGGAATTTACTGGCAACAGGTTCATTCAGTGGTTAGAATGTTGTGACGGGCTAACCTAAGCCGCCAGCATGTAAGAGATTAAGCCAGCTGAGTCTGGAGATTAGAGTGTCGATAAGACAGTATTTGAGGGAAAGTGGGGGTAGGCATGTTTACTAATCGCTGAAGCGATACTAGAGCATGGGAGCTGTATGGAAGATTTGAAACTTAAGTGTTAGATATTTGAGACTTAAGTGGTTGAAGAGTTGGGATTTAAGTGTTGAAGAGTGAGAGTTAAGGGAGTTAAGTGTTAAGGATATGGGAAATTTGTTGTGCGATATATATTTGTTATTGTTTTGTCCACAGCAGATATTTTCCAGGCGTGGCAGCTAGGGCTACAGTAGTCCTTGAGCGGCTAGAAGTTCGCCGGTCTTCTCAGGAGAAGAAGAGTCGGCAAAGCCAGGAAAGAAGTGGAGTGGTGACACGGGTCACTGGTGCAGAAGTCAGTTTTGTACCCAAGAGAGCAAGGAGCTGGAAGCACAGACTTCTTCAGCAAGAACAAGAGGTTCTTAATAAAATTCGGAGCTATTCATGCTCAGATAAAGCACACACTGAACCTAGGCGCAGGACCTAGAGGTGTCGTGATTGGTCGGTCATAATAACACCGACGGCCCAGACCCAAGAGATGGGTAACGGGGCCTGTGATTTTTCCAGAATCGTCATTTGGTAGTGCAGAAGAGTCCAAGTCGAGAAACCAGAATGCCAATTCAAGTTAGCAGCTACAACGGCAGTCAGAGGAAAGAGGGTAAAAATACCTCTGAGCTGCAATAGAGGGAGAGAAGGAGAGTAGTGGAGGAGTCGCTTTTTCTGTAGGAACTAGGAGTGTCAGACAGACACTGAACATAACACTAGAACTCAGCAAGTCATCTGTAAGTTGTGTCGGAGGTGATAGAAGGGTTCTGGTCGTGGACTTGGTGATAGTCAGAGAATATTTAGCCTATAGTGGAGCAGCGGTGTAGGCACGTCATTTGTGTAGAAACACGTCTGCAGACAGACGGACAGTAGGAGTTAGGGCGTGTTTACATGATATCAGGTTGATTAGGAGAAAGACGGATCTGGTGTTCGAGATCCTCCTTCACATGTTGTTGTATTACTTACCTCTCTTCCTTACAGGTTGAGGGGAGGGCGACTGTGGGGTTACCTTACCTAATCACTTGAAATTAATTGTTATGTTCTTTCCAGGTGTAGGAACACGCATGTTTATTCTATTTTTGTAGTATGTTATATGAATTTTTTTTGTGTGGTGTAAATAAAATCCATTGTAAATTTCCGGCTGGATCAGTCACTTACTTCAACCTATATGTTGTCTGTAAGTGGTGTCTGTGGTGTTAAGTATTAAACCTTATCCCAGTCTTGGTAGCTAGAGGTAGTGAGGTTATCGCAAAACATTACGTCACTTAGTGGCAAGGGAGAGTCAATTTCGGTTCTCGACCCTTGACGCCAATAGCCTCATCTCCCACAGTCACTGTTATTTTCTTCTGAAATCTATCTTCTTAGTCTTTCTTTCCACTAGGGTCTAGTCTATTTAGGTAGGCAACCTCTAGTCCTAAATCCACTTCGTGACAAAGTGGGTGCTATCGTCCGGTGAATCATCTTTGGTACGTTCAATTCTGTGATCTTGACAAAGTGGCGGCGTTCGTCCGGTAGATCATCTTTGTTGGGATCAATTCTGTGATCGTGTCAAGATTCATAGATTGTTTCTATAGGAAAGGTCTGGAAAATAGATTTCTTTATAATATCCCCTAGACAAGAGCTATATATAAACTGATCCAGCTATAGGTTTTTTTTCCACAGGAAGTTTCTCCACAGGGTGCAGTCAGATTGTAGCTGTAGTTAGTTTGATGACTAGAGGTAACTGATGGCTAACTAAATTTTTCTTAACAGGAAGGTAAATTCGGGTTTTTAGGTAGCTGCTTAATGAAAATTTTTTCAGGTAGTTCTTCAGATTGGTGCTAGTCTGAGTTCGGGTTTTGGGACATTGGTTACACAGGGAGTAGTGCCCAGAAGGTAACAGTAAATTTTTCGTGTTCCTTTTGTGTCATTTCCCCTCGTTGTGAGTTACTGCTGATTTGTCAGGTAAGATGGCTGAATTGGTCAAGCTACTTACTGCATGGAAGGACGCAGCTAAAAGCATGGGGATGAATGAGGCCGAGACTAGGGCTTACATTATGAGGGAACAGGACCGGCAGACGGAGAAAGAAGAGAGGGCCCGACTGGCAGAGATGGACCTGCGTAAATTGGAAGCGGAGAAAGAAGAGAAGGCCCGTCAGGCAGAGGAGAGAAAGGCAGAAAGGGAGGCGAAGGAAAGGGCCACAGAAGCAGAGAGACAGCATGAACTTGCCCTGCGTTCACTGGAACTGCAGTACCGATCTTCGAAAGGCAGTTCGGCTAACGGAGATTCTCCCGGAGCAGGGGCGACAGACACCTCAGGAAACGGAGGGCCCCGGATGGCAGCCATGAATTTTCCAATGGACTCTTTCCCTAACGGGAATGAGAAAATTGACATATTCCTGGAAAAAATTTGAACGAATGGCAAAAGCGTACGGGTTGGATGAGAGTTTGTGGTGCCTCAAATTATCTCAGTCGTTGAAAAACCAGGCCTACGACATCTATAGTAAGATGCTCAGTGATGAACAAAATAACTTTGAGGCCCTTCGTAACGCACTGTTACAACGCTTTCAGTGGACTCCCCGGAAGTGCCAAGCTATGTTCAGGGAGAGCAGGCCGGAGAAAGGAGAAAGTTTTCCCCATTTTCGCAGAAAGGCTGAAGAATTATCTCACTCGTTGGAGAGAATTGTCGGGTCTAGCAAAAACTTTTGAAGGACTCGAAGAGCTTGTCATGTGCGAACAAGTGAAAGCACACATGTCTCCAGACTTGAGGAGGTATCTGGCGGAGCAGGGCGCCCAGCAACTGGACCAGATCATTCTTTTTGCTGAAAGGTTCCAGACGGCACAGGCCGAAGTACTGGGCCAGAAACGAAAACACCCAGACCTGCCAGCACTGGACCAAGGAGCATCGGCATCGCAGTCGTTTTCGTCTTCTGCTCATCAGCAGCAGGGGCCGTCTCGCAAGGAGCCCCATCCCATTCATAACCTGCGGCCCCAACCGCATAACAGAGCACAGGCGACAACGTCTCATGAACCTGCTAGAAACAGGGGAGAAAACGACAGGTACTGTCGCAATTGCCGTACTACCTCTCACTGGACTTCTCGGTGTGTAAACAAACCACCCACTCACCATACAGCGTGTTTAAGGGCGGTGAGAGTGAAAAAAGGGAACAATTGGGAACCTTTCAAAGCAGAGAAGTGTTTCTCTAACAGTGGACCAGCAGTAGTGAATGGGACTGCTACCACTTGTTTATTTGACAGCGGGCTTACTTACCCGAGTATAGTCGCCCGACATTTGGTACAACCAGGCCAAATGACTAAGGAAAAGGTTGATATTGGTGGAGTTTTGAGGGGAGGGACCTCACAGCGCTTGCAGATAGCCAATATTAAGGTGGAGAGCAGGTTTGTGCGTGGCACAATCAAAGCTGCTGTAATGGAACGGCCAGCTTATGACTTCATCTTGGGGGCCCCATATATAGTTTTGGGAAACCCCCCAGCCCCGATCCTTGCTGGTGCAAGGGGGCCTACTACAGGCCAGAGAAGTGAAAAGGGAATGTCCCGGATTCACGGAGCCCCACGAGAGCTCAACCAGCCACGCCTTGAGATGGAGAGGTTAAATACCTCCAAGGTTAGTGGAATGGTTTTTTGCAGAGGCGTATCCCTCTGACAGCCCTGTTAAGCCGAAGGGACAAACAGCGGCGACGCCTTTGATTTTGGAAATACCTTCGTTGTCGTCGGGAATTAGGCCCCCGATGGTATTACCTCCTGAGAGCGAGGAACATACTGACAAGAGTGGTAGAACGTATGTACACGACCAGCGCAATCTTCATAGGGCAGAAGACAGCGAATCGAGCGAACATATGTTTCCAACCAGCCCTGGAGCCCCATCCGACCAGCACTTTACTCAGACGGAGGAGGACAGTGATCTGAGAAACCGTTTGCCTATAAACGGAGATGGGCCCCATCCCGCTGCTAGCTCGCTAACAGAAAGCGGCTCTTGCAAAGAGGCAAGAAGCAAAAACGTACCACCAAATGCGTTCTGCTTAGTAGGGGAAACGGATGTCGCTGAGGTCAGGCGCAACCCAGTGAGAACCCCTGGTGGGAGAGTAGAGAAAGGAGCAATCTCTACGCAACCTCTAGGCAAACCAGAGGGGAGTGAAGCGATCGGAGAATTTATGCTGGAAGCACCAGATAGTTCGCACCTTCATCGCCATATACCTGCGGTCTCAAACCCGCCGAGATGCAGCAAGGTAGTCGCCATCGTCAGGCAGCCACAAAGCCAGTTGGTCAGGGCAGCCGACCAAGACAGCTTTTTTACGGACATAGCCAAGGAAGGTTCAGACCCACCATTGGATGGCACAGGTCCGAAGAAAGATCAACTCTTCCACCGGAGCATGGGAGTTGGTAGAAGAAGAAGAAGGAGGAAACGTAGAAGAAGAAAGTCGCAGGACAACCATGGGAGTTGTAGTCGCCAGGCGGAAATAACCAGTCGTGACCATGAGACTTCAGGACTGACAGTCAGATCTGTAGACTCGTATAGGGGCCAGTCTGGAAATACAAGATCACATTAAATTAGATCGTGTACCACGAACTTGAAGAGGGGGGTAATGTGAGAAGTTAATGTGATTGCATTTACAACAGGCCCCTAGTCTTTAAATTTAGCATTTATTTACGTTTTTCAGGGAAAGATTACGGTGGGATTTTTATCTTATTCGTTTTTTTTATTTCTCTTTGTATAATAATCGAGTTTGGATTTTCTGTGTAGATTAAGAATTACGGTTTCTAGTAAAGATGGTAGTTTTAACTTTTAGACTGGCACCAGTGCGGGTTTTTCATTTAGTAATTCGTTCATGGAAGATTTTCCAGTGTAACATAATGGCAGAGCATTTTCGGTTCTTCTCAGTGAGCGCGCTATAATTTTTAGTAAGGGTGAAATCAGATGGGGGTAGAGGGGGAGTTTTAAGCGCGTGGAAACAGGTCAGCAACGGAAATTTTCCGCTTGACCGTAAGTTCTAAATTTAGAAATGACCGTGGGCGATTCCTGGCACGTTGGTTGGTTCATAGATCGACCCGCTTAAGAACAAAGCCTAGCTATGACTCACGCGTAGCGTGGTCTGGGGTAATAAATAAGCGGGATTCCCTGGCAGAAGTGGGAGATTTTGTTTAACTTCTACGCCTTGGGAAAGAACTGCCGACTGCTCTTTCGAGAGAAATTCGTGCTGGTAAATATGAAGTTAATTAAGCTTTAATAGTTTATGAGATTTTTGCAGAGTGGTTCTAGGAGTTTAAGTTAATTCATAGAAGTAGAGCCATCAATGCTATAATTTTAATTGAATATAACTGACAGCGCAATTAGGTATTTTGTGAAAAGGTAGTAGGGAATTTGATAGTTTCCGCAGAGTAGCTGTTTGTAGGAATTGGAATATTACTGTTATTTGTCAGAAGACAGGGGATCTAATTTTTCCTGGATTTGTGATTTTAAATGGTGCAGCGTAAAACACGCTCGCGGAATTAAATTAATTTTAGTTCGTAACGGACATGCCATGAGTTCCCTCTTATCTAAATTATTATCAGAGTGCATTCATTCTTTTTATGAGATAATGAAAGCTTAAAGATGGTAGATGTTAAATACTATAATTTTGAGACACGATGCACGTAATTTCATTGTGATTTTCGAGGATTTGGAGAGAGGGGTACAGGAGCACGTGCTGTGTCTAATTTTTAGTGGGGTGAATCTGATAACGGAAGAAGGGAGATAACGAGGCATGCATTGTAGAATAGGATTTCAGTTCCTTTAGAGATTTTAATGTCCATTGTTATCAGAATCGGGTGTAAATAATATTCCAGACTCGTGGGTGTAGATTTCTCAATATTTGAGTTATAATATTAGCGAATAATACGCTAGGGTTTTGGTGTGTATTTAATTGTTCAAGTGTGTGTAAATTACCAGCGGACTAATTTGTGTAACGCTGTGGTAATAGAACGAGTGGCTTTAAATGTTAGAGCATGGGAAATTGTGTATTTTTCTCTGTGTGGGTAAAACCTACATTTTGAAGTCAGCAGTTACGGGTCTAGTTGGGATTTTTTAATTAGTCCCTTATTTAATAGACATATGTTTATACTGATGAATTCATGGAGACGGGAGATTATTGTCTCTGGTGAAGTCTATTGTATTTTGGTAGCCAGGTAAACACATCGATCATTGTTAAATAGTAGGGCCAGGAATTTACTGGCAACAGGTTCATTCAGTGGTTAGAATGTTGTGACGGGCTAACCTAAGCCGCCAGCATGTAAGAGATTAAGCCAGCTGAGTCTGGAGATTAGAGTGTCGATAAGACAGTATTTGAGGGAAAGTGGGGGTAGGCATGTTTACTAATCGCTGAAGCGATACTAGAGCATGGGAGCTGTATGGAAGATTTGAAACTAGATTTGAAAACTTAAGTGGTTGAAGAGTTGGGATTTAAGTGTTGAAGAGTGAGAGTTAAGGGAGTTAAGTGTTAAGGATATGGGAAATTTGTTGTGCGATATATATTTGTTATTGTTTTGTCCACAGCAGATATTTTCCAGGCGTGGCAGCTAGGGCTACAGTAGTCCTTGAGCGGCTAGAAGTTCGCCGGTCTTCTCAGGAGAAGAAGAGTCGGCAAAGCCAGGAAAGAAGTGGAGTGGTGACAAGGGGGTCACCGGTGCAGAAGTCAGTTTTGCACCCAAGAGAGAGCAAGGAGCTGGAAGCACAGACTTCTTCAGCAAGAACAAGAGGTTCTTAATAAAATTCGGAGCTATTCACGCTCAGATAAAGCACACACTGAACCTAGGCGCAGGGACCTAGAGGTGTCGTGATTGGTCGGTCATAATAACACCGACGGCCCAGACCCAAGAGATGGGTAACGGGGCCTGTGATTTTTCCAGAATCGTCATTTGGTAGTGCAGAAGAGTCCAAGTCGAGAAACCAGAATGCCAATTCAAGTTAGCAGCTACAACGGCAGTCAGAGGAAAGAGGGTAAAAATACCTCTGAGCTGCAATAGAGGGAGAGAAGGAGAGTAGTGGAGGAGTCGCTTTTTCTGTAGGAACTAGGAGTGTCAGACAGACACTGAACATAACACTAGAACTCAGCAAGTCATCTGTAAGTTGTGTCGGAGGTGATAGAAGGGTTCTGGTCGTGGACTTGGTGATAGTCAGAGAATATTTAGCCTATAGTGGAGCAGCGGTGTAGGCACGTCATTTGTGTAGAAACACGTCTGCAGACAGACGGACAGTAGGAGTTAGGGCGTGTTTACATGATATCAGGTTGATTAGGAGAAAGACGGATCTGGTGTTCGAGATCCTCCTTCACATGTTGTTGTATTACTTACCTTTCTTCCTTACAGGTTGAGGGGAGGGCGACTGTGGGGTTACCTTACCTAATCACTTGAAATTAATTGTTATGTTCTTTCCAGGTGTAGGAACACGCATGTTTATTCTATTTTTGTAGTATGTTATATGAATTTTTTTGTGTGGTGTAAATAAAATCCATTGTAAATTTCCGGCTGGATCAGTCACTTACTTCAACCTATATGTTGTCTGTAAGTGGTGTCTGTGGTGTTAAGTATTAAACCTTATCCCAGTCTTGGTAGCTAGAGGTAGTGAGGTTATCGCAAAACATTACGTCACTTAGTGGCAAGGGAGAGTCAATTTCGGTTCTCGACCCTTGACGCCAATAGCCTCATCTCCCACAGTCACTGTTATTTTCTTCTGAAATCTATCTTCTTAGTCTTTCTTTCCACTAGGGTCTAGTCTATTTAGGTAGGCAACCTCTAGTCCTAAATCCACTTCGTGACAGGAGGTACATTAGTAGGGTATTAATTTTCTTCTCTCGTCATTCTCGGATTCTTTTTAGAAGAACTTCATTTCTTCAGGTAATGATTCTTCATATCTTTAGTTTTATTTGTCTCCATCAAATTAGAAAACAAACATCACTAATTTTGTAACCATCCAAACTGACTTGAACTGCTTTAATGGACAGCAAAATTTTTCTTGTGTTAACATGATTCATCCATGCGTCAAACACAATTTAAATGTAAATAAGCGAGGAAAATTGTGCGTTGCATAAATCTATTCAAGTATACAATTTTTATTAATAAACTAACAGGTGACCAGCTGTATTGATTGATCCATGATGTATTAGAACTGAAAAGTCAAATGATGATGATTGTTAAGGATAAAATTAATATGTTATAATATGTTGCTACACGCAGTCATATATCCATTTATTTGAGGAGATATAGCTGTCTGTAGTAAAGTCACTTTTTGTGTACGTTTTTTCACTTATATTGAACACCCATAATTTGCTATGTCACCGGTCACTGATGACGTAATATATCACGTGCTTTTTGCATTCTAACGGTCAACCATCTTGGCCTTTCGTATTTTCCAGTCGTCCAGAGTAGACATACTTGTTTTTCAAGCCCCCCTAAGATTGTGGAGACTTTAATTCCAATGTTCAGTGGCATTATTTCGGAGGCTGCCACTTACTTGATGTTTTGCAAGATGGCACGTTAACTTACTTAGTCGTTCCTTTTCTACCGTGAGGTGTAGAGGTTTGGAAGAGAGAGCGCCAGACTATCCTATCAGCTGTCTTCCTCCTGGCCTGGTTCCATTCTAGTCCTCGGTCCTTCGAAGATTGTCTAATGTTGCCCTCCCAGCGGACTCTGGGTCATAATGGGGGTCTGGATCCTTGGCTCTTTGTTTCCCATGCTTGTCATGGTAGCCGATCTTCTCCCATTCTGCAGACATGGCCAAACCATCTTAGTTGGGACTGTTCAACACTTGGGTCTGCAGGGGGTGGGATTTTAGGCCTTGACATATCGTCTGGTTGGAGACCATGTCTCTTGTTACTTTAACCACCTACCTCAGATACCTCATTTCTGAGATTTGGATCTGGCTTTTGTGGGTTGTAATCATTGACCATGACTCGCATCCATATGTCAAGACTGGGACATAGGTGGAGCGGTATACAGCCATCTTCGTTTTCTTATCAACCTCTCTCTTGCTGAGGAATCCTCGATTTATGGCCTGAAAAAGTCTCCCAGCTGCTGCTTTTTGAGTGGCCAACTCTTCTTTGATGCCTCCCTTGTGGTCTATAATAGCTCCGAGGTATTTAAAGTGGTCGACCTGCTCCAGGACCTGTTCTCCCAGCTTAATCTGGTGTCTTCTTTCTTCTCGTGATATCACCATGGATTTTGTTTTAGAGCTGCTTATGACCATCCCTCTCTTCTCCAGCTCTTCCTTTCAGACTTGCAGGTTGGATTGGAGATGTGCCTCTGATTTAGCAATCAGGGCAACATCATCAGCAAATGCCAGCTCTGAAATACAGACCTGTCTCATCTTCCAGTACCCCACTGAATACTTTCTTGTTCTCTCCTTTCATGTCTTGATGACATTGTCCATGAGGAGTATGAAAGAATAAGGTGACAGGATATCACCTTGTCTTACACCAGTGGTGGTCCTGAACTCTTCTAACTTATGGTTTGCTGTCCTCACATAATTTCTGCAAGACTTGTAGAAGCTCTGTATAACATGAATCAGAGGTGCTGGAATGTTCTTCCTTGCCAAACGGTCCCAAAGTTTGCTCCAGGGAACCCTGTCAAACGCCTTTTCCAGATTTATGAAACAAAGATAGATCTCACTCTTATACTCAAGGGCTTTTTCACTCAGCTGTCTGAGTGTGAAGATTAGGTCTTGAGTACTTCGGTTTGCATGGAATCCGCACTGGACCTCATCCAATTCTGGCTCTGCTAGGCGTCGGAGTCTCTGCTCTAGGATTCTAGAGTAGATTTTACCAGGGACACTAAGAAGGGATATGCCTCAATGGTTGTCACATTGTCGATTGTCACACTTTTTGAAAATTGGTGTTATGATGGCAATCTCCCAATCCTATGGTATGGTCTTGTTGCACCACCCTGCCTGTTGGACCCTTAAGAGTAATAGGTCGCCTGATGCTCCCATGTACTTAACCATTTGTGGTGTTATACCATCATGCCCTGCTGCTTTGCCCATCTTGATTTTCTCCAGTGCTGCCTTCAGTTCTTCCATCTTTATGTCATCTTCACCATCATTGGTTTTCTCTTATGTGCTAGTGGTTATCATTTCTGATGCTTCACCATGCTCACCATCCAGGAGTTCTGAGAAATATTCTTTCCATCTTTGCATTACTTCCTTCGGGGCAGTAAGCACTTTGCCATGCTTGTCCTTTATAAATTTGAGAGGGCATTGTTTTTCCTTCCTCATGTTCTTTAGGGTCTTATAGAACAATTTCTGGTTTTCTTGCACCTTTTTCTAGCTTTTCTCCAAATTCTTCCCAGGACTTCTGTTTTCCTGCTAGCACCTTGTTCTTTGCTTCTGTTCTGAGTGTCACATATTCTCTATTTTTCTCCATTTGTCCTGTTGTGTTGTTAGCTCCTAAGTATTGTTTCCATGCCATTTCTTCTCTCTTATTTTCTCTTTGACTTCCTCTGTCTACCAAGGTGTCTTCTTTCTCTTGTTCCCAAGTCGGACTTCTCCACTTGCTTCTGCATCAGCTGTCTTTATGATGTCCTTGAATTTAAGCCAGAGGGTTTCCAAGTCATCAGATTGTTCTTCTGTGTTGCTCACCGCTGCAGCAATAAGCTCCTGATATCTGGTCTTAATTTCTGGCTCTCTCAGCTTGTAGGTCTTAATGCTCATTTCTCACATTCATTTACTTAGTTTCTTGCATGATGTTGGGACGTTCCTAAGCTGAGCAACTCTTTCAGTTGTTCTTTTGATTGTAAGTAGGTAGTGATCACTTCCAATCTCTGGCCCCCTCCAGACTCTAGTATCCCGGACATATTTGAATGAGCTCCTCCTAACAATGGCATAGTCGATCACTGACTTCTCATTCTTTGTTGGTTCGCATCTAGTGTATGCATGTATGCGCTTATGGGGGAACTTTGTGTTTGTAATGATCAGATTCTGCTCACTGCAGAATCTAAAGAGTCGCTTTCCATTGTCATTGAGAGTATCTTCTCCATATCTTCCGATAACTCCACCCCATCTAGCATGGTTTTTTCCAACTCTGGGATTGAAATCTCCGAGCATGATAATTTTATCTAGGTAGTCATCCACTGTCCTTTGAAGCAGCTCGAAGAATTCCTCCTTGACCTCTGCTCTGTCATCCTCATTTGGCCCATACACTATGACCAGGTTGACTATGGTTTCTCCTTCTTTTAGTTTTACAACCATAATGTGCTCCGAGACAAAGTTCTATCCCTTGATACTATCTTTTGGTTTTTGGCCACAATGCAACCCACGCCCCCTTTAGCTCTTTCAGATGTGGGTACACCACTATAGAGCAGCGTGTTGCTATCGAGATCCATGACTCCTTGTCCTTTTTTCTTTGTTTCTGTTATAGCCAGGATTTCTAGTTTTGCTTTCCTCATCTCTTCCACCATCTCCTCTTCTTTCCCATTTATACTTCTTGTGTTCCAAGTTCCATAAGTCGTAGTCCGTTCCAGTTCGTCACCTTTAGAATCAGTCCGGTGTTCTCTCTTGTAGTTCTCATAATCAAAAGTTTAAAGCAATCAGGTGATTGGCCTGTTGTGTCTTTGCAAGGTGGAGGGGCTTCCTCCTTATGGTCTCCATGCAGGCCGCCCTCCTCCTTTTTCAGCCAGGCTTGGGACCGGCCTAGGCGGAGTTACATTAACTTACCCAGAAGTTATTACCTTATCCAGGGAGTATTTTTTTCGAATAATGCATCTAAGATTTTGCCATGAATATTTCTGCTGCATTGCTTGAGTTCTTGTGATCTGCACGAACCTCTAGACACAACGGCCAGAATTAAGGACATTAGAGGATTGTATTGTATTTCATTGCCACTTATTGTACGATGCCTATGATTGAGATTTATGGACAGAAGACTTACTATGAAGAACTACATTGTTGATACATTCTTCCATGCCACATATATTATTACTTGATGGAGCCAGTTTTTATGAGAATAAACTTTTGCCATGTTTGCTGTGGACCTGCCACTTGCCAGCTCATGTTGTGCATATCAGATTTGTCCTGAATGACTGCCCATTATCATTTGCGTTACATAGCACGATGTACTCTACAAGATTGACTGTCTGTACTCTACAAGATTGACTGTCTGTACTCTACAAGATTGACTGTCTGTACTCTACAAGATTGACTGTTGTTTTTATTCGTTATATCCAACTGCAACAATGATGATATAGAATTATTCAGGCATACTGTATCAGCAAGTTAAACAGCCTTGTTTAGCATGCTTGTTTGTTAGTTTTGTTTTGTTTGTGTGTTTTTTAACACATTTCAAGCAACTAATTTTCATGTTTAAAAACACATTTCTTTGACAAATTACTTGTACAGTGTGTGAGTGTGTGTGTGCAGTTGCACGTCTGTGCTTGTATATGTGCTTAAGTAATGGCAGTAATGAGAAAGAGATTATAGAAAAACACATGTCTACATTTTTGTTTTAAGGTTAAAATTTGTTTCAGGCTGACTGTGACAGCAGCTACACTAAAGTTAAGATAATGCACACTAACTACTTGGAAATGCCAGAAAGTAAACAACACTTATGGTCTTTTGGAGATGAGAAAGGTATGGATAATAACAAGTGTTTATTTGAAATTCATGTTATGACTGTGTACATGAAAATGTCTATGTAACATTTAATACAAACTATTATGGCTATGTACATGAACATTTCTATAAAACATCTAATACAAAGCTGTTATGACTGTGTACATAAAAATGTTTATATAACATTTAATACAAAGCTGTTATGACTGTATACATGAAAATGTCGATATAACATTTAATACAAAGCTGTCAATCGAGTCTGTGGTTTTGATGTTAAAGAAAAATTAAAATAATGTTGTGATATTATTAGTCAGTCAGTACCATTTAGCTCCCTAAAGAACAAAGACCTCGAATAAATCCATGCCAAGTCATACTGTCTGTCACAAGATGGATTTGGGGTGACCCCTTCTTGATCTTTCTTTCACTATGGCAGTAATCAGTTACATTTGTTGTACTGACTAATTACATGCTTTTCCATGGTCGGCACCTTTTTATTTCTCTGCTATGTAACAGATATTTTGTATTTTCATTCTTACACTTCTTTCAGTAATATTTCGTCTTGTCTGTTTACCTGACCAGCCCTGCTGAGAGAGTAGACAAGTGATGCAATATTGAAGCAACAGTCATGTTGGTAAATTCTAGTGTACCAAACCTTGGGCATGCTGGATTAATACTAAAATTGCCCAGCTTATTTGTTTAATCGCTGATATGGCAAGGGTGCGTTCGTTGCCAAGGTGGTAAAGAGTTACTTTATATGAAAGTAATTTTTTTTTAAATAATACATACGCCCGCTATTACTCGAGGTGAAATCTCAGATTAGTGTGTCTAACCTGAGACTATTTTACGTGAGTATCCTATTTTCCCTGTATGCTGACAGGTGTCCTCTTGCCATTCAGGCAGATACTCGTCGTCTTCAGAGAGATATGAAAGTAATAAGTTTGTCACGAATTGCCTCCCCTGCTTTGCAGTAGTGGTCCACTAATAGTCACAACGCAAGCGTATCTAAAAGTAGGTTGTCCAAGGTATCTATCGTTGTGCAAGATTACTCTTGGCAAAGATGTAGATAGAAGATGAATGGCGCTTCTACCTTAGGGGAGCCTTCACAAGATATTCCCAGAAGTCAATAACAAATGCTGCTTAGGGCTAAGCAAATTTGTTAACTTATTATCTGGTCCGTCACCTTTTGTGAAGGGTTTATGCAATGGTTCTGGCCCGTTCAAACCCCCAGTTGGAGTAATCCAATGAATGCCCTCTTATAAGTAATTGCTCTATATATATATATATATATTATTATTAAATAATTTCGCTCCGACGTTTGCTTTCATACCTCTAATGACTGAATAAACAATTATTTGTTTAGTTTAAAATAACATACAACAAATTTAATAGTCAACACATTAAAATAAATATGGAAAGATGGGGTGAAATTGTAATTAATTATTTCCTCATTGAGGTTTTGGTAGGGCGTTAATAATATCCGTATTTTGCTGGTGCCTGTTTACACAAAAGATGTAACTCCAGATGAGTCCTGTGTCAGTGGTGTAGTTAGTTCTTCGGTGCTCAGGGCCCTTCTCCGCCGAACTGGTGTGATGAAGTGGATTCCCTGCTTTTAGCTTAGAACTCTTCGTCTTTCAACTTCATCTGCTAGCTTTTAACCACAAACTGTGACAAATAGAAAAACAAATGCCTTTTGCTAAGTACAGTGATTCGCTGCAAACTATTAGGCCCATTGTCATGTTAACCAACCAATGTTAACCTCGCAGAAGAATTAAATTCCAGAGCACACAATGTAACTCACGGAATATGATGAAAATTCACCAATATCCTTCTGGGTGTCAAGTAGGAAATTGTGTCTGGAGTGCATGAATAATGATCTGCCTGAATTACAATTAAGAAAGGTACATAAATCTCACAAGATAGTACATTACACCTTAGGCACATGTGATGTAATCATCACTCATTACTCGTCGCTACTCCCGTCGGAGTCTGGGGTTGCTCTGCTGTCAGGTATTCTGCACGACTAGTCGGAAACAATCACCAGCTCTTGCAGCAGTGGTTCATGCATATACTATTTTCGTATGTAGAGGTTGCCATCCTCATATATAACCACTTAGCAAGAAACCTGTAGAATTTACATTAGTAAATAATTTGTTTACACTTACCCCAAAATTAGAAATCTACAACTCTCCTTGCACAGCTCTGTATTAGAAGCTTCAAATCACATAGATCTGGAAATTAGAGTTAATTCCTCTGATGGCTGGTGCTCTGCAAATTCCTGGCCTGAGAAAACTGTTGTATGATTCCTCTATGACTTGGTCTAGGAAATTAATTCCTCTGACAGCTGGTGTTCTGCAAATTCCTGGCCTGGGAAAACTGTTGTTTAATTCCTCTATGACTTGTGATAAAATTCCCAAGTTTTCAGTCTTGTATTAAAATTGCGGGTTTACTTGTGAAGTCCAAAGTTGCCCAATACTCGATCTGGTACTTCTAGTTGTGGAATTATAAGTCCCATCCTCTTTCCTCTGGCTTTTAGGAGGTGCTTAGTTGACGTTGCGATGCAGTCTGTCTGTGTGCTGTGACTCCAAGTTTGTTAGATTATATCTCTCATTTTCCAAGTTCAAATCCAGCTGGGTTTCCCGCTGAATGTTCCAATCAAATTCATTGTAGATTCTGGCAAACCAATCAAATCTATCTAGCACTGTTTGGGTTAGGAAGTTTTAAATATCCCCTCACATGTTTAAAATATTAAATTTAATATATACGCGTGGCCTCTTACAACAGTGATGTCACATCGTTACATTAGACTTCCGGCCGCACCTCTGTCCATAACAACATTGTGACCATGTATTTCTGGCATAATGATGGCTGCTCGCCACATGTGTTTTGCCAGACAAACAAATCTGGTTCTATTCCTGCCCAACACAGCTTGAATAAACAAGCACCATTGCTTGAAAAGATAGTCAGACCGATTATGCGATAAAAAATTATCGCCAGCCGGGTCACCAAACCTGGCGGAGCGTAACAACAGTCTGGGAGTGAAGTGCGAAACAATAAGATATGAATTACTTCCGTAGCAAATACTGCCATAGGGAAGATGCGTGTTAGGATATCACCATGCTATGTCCAGCATAAAGAGTAAAATGAATGAAAGGGCAAAATGAAATGCCAAATAACAAGTGAATATTGAAGAAATATGGAAGAAAAGAAGTTTACTGCCAGAGTTCTGAAGGTGTGAGAGATCACACAAAAGAACAGGGACAGCCATTTCATCACAAAGTTGTTACATCTGACACACATTGTCATATGAGTTTACAGATGTGTTGGTGAGTTTGCATGCCAGGCAGTCGGGTGAGAGGTGACCTCTGCATCATGCACAGAATTTTTCATGTCGGAAATAATTTTAAATTTCCCCACATGACACACGTTTGAAAATGATTGGCACTTTACTTAGCTTCGTAACAAACCGAATGCGGGGGAAGACTTGCAATATAACCTGACACATTTCAGTGTTAACTCTTTGACTGGAGACCAATGCTCTGAGCGATGCAAAATTCAATGTGCCGTGCCAGCGCAACGCTCAGAGCGTTGTTTTTAGTTTATCACAAATAAACCCCAAAAATTGTCCATTTAATGCAGTTCATATTTTTAAACTCGTAGAATGACTTCTGCTACTATTTAAACAACTAATTTGACTGTAGTTAAGCAGCACATGTGCATCTTCTTCTTCTCTTCTTTGATCCTTAGCCGCCGACCATCAAAGCAGTCAGTGGCCATCACGCCTAGTGGCGTCTTGTAGGGCAACAACAAATTGATTCCACTTTGCTCGGTCGGTGGCCATCCCTCGTACAGTGCCCCAACTCTGGTTCATTCTTTGCATCTCAGCCTCCACAGTCCTCCGCCAGGCTGTTTTTGGTCGGCCTCTTTTTCGTTTTCCTTCAGGGGTCCAAAGCATAGCTGTTCTTGTGATGGCATCGGGGTCTCTTCTGAGGACATGGCCAACCCAGCTCCAGCGTCTGCCAGCTATGACAGCTATGTGCATGTTTGGATGTTATTTTCACAATTTGTGTGACGATTCGTGTGTTTGCATTTATTGTTGTTATTGCTAGAGAAATATGTCACTCTTTATATTTACATTTTCTAAGCAAATAATTGGGTCAAACTTCGTTGAAACATTGCTGACATTGATAATGATTGTTTGGTAGTCATAGTTAGTTGTCAAAATACAGAATCGGCGCAGAAAAGCTAGACACATTAGATTTAGTTGATGAGTGGGCGTAGTCATATTCTGGCTGATCAAAAAGCAACAAAACTAGACCTACCGTAACATCTAATCACTAGTCCTAGGTAGAAGATGAAGCTAAGGATACTATTAAAACATTAAACAAGTGTAAAAAAGTTTTTATATGACGTTATTCTTCTTTATTTGTTTGAAAATTACGTAATGCATTATTGCATAATTTATTTTTTTCTTATAAGGGACCACAGTAAAAACTGGTGTGAATAACACTAAATGTACTAATTGTGGCCATAAGCAATGTTTTTTTACTTTGTATATGGATTAACTTGATGTTTGAAGACTAAAAAGAAAGTTTTATTGTCTACAACAGTAATTTGTCTTTGGTAAGATCATTTTCTACTGTTAACTTTTTAGTGTTTTTCAATTTTACATGCAAAATGTTTTAAGTATAATGAACACACTTGTGTTAATACTACCAAAGATGATATATATTATGATTCTCTATCCATTTCCCTATAGTTTGGTATATAATAAGTACATGTTCACAAAAAAAGATTAACATAAAATTTACACTAAAATGCAGTACACTTCACCGTTTAGAATTCTTAAAAAAATAATTATGGTGCAGGGTGGAAAATAATTATGGAGTCAAAGAGTTAAGACACTGAAAATTCACTGTGAGAAATCGCTTGCCAAGACTACAACCTTGCCAGAAGTTAGAATTCAGATGTAATTTTACCAGACTGGCCTTGTATTGGAGTATTTTGGAAGGACTTACACAGCCAAGGAAAACTCTACCATTTTAATAAGGAACTGGAATCTGAGGAAACTGAAGCACACAGAGTCAAACTGGGAATGTATTGCTAAAGTAACGACCCCCAAGAATACGTGTAAGAGGCCTAATCAATTGCCTTTATTTATCTGAGCAAACAGTCTGTGAGCCAAGATTGGCATAAGTTGTACTTTTTACATTTTATACTTTTCATTACTAACATGTGAACTAATATGTATATACTAATGTAAAAGCCCATCATAAGACGGGAATTATATTCAAAAGCACAAATACCTAATGGCAATTTTACTTATTCAAAAGTATTTAAAAAAACCACTGCGCATCACCACAGTACATGAACTACGTAGCAGCAGCGAGGATCCCAATGTATGTATACAGGATCACACATTCTATAAATATTTTTGTGCACACCATCATTGTTCTTTGGTAAGTGTAACTATTTTCGGGTGAGTACATATAAGGGAAACATTACAATTAATGTCTAACTTTCAACATTTGTTGCATCCTTTAGCGTTACGCACTGACAGAAAAAGGTGGGATTTTATTGATAGGATTGCCATGTGAATATTAATATGTGAAAAGTGCTAGTGGATGTCCAAGTCATTTGAGGCTGGCAACCTCATCATATAGAATGATGATGTCAGGAACCACCACTGCAAGGGCTGGTGACTGCTTTATCGCTAGTTTCTTAAAGAGAACTAAAAGCATAAATAGTCCCAAGTTCCATATGGAGCAGGGAGGGAAAGATGAAAGAAATGATGTACATTCTAAGTATAATATTTACATTTTCAAACCAGTGTAAATGTCTATGTAAACATATTCACTTTAAAATTAATGAAAGTTTAAAACTTTTCAAAACGTGAAGATATAAGTGAAAACATATTCAATTTATATTGTGAACACTTTTCAATCAGTGAAGATGTAAATGTAAACATATTCTATCTGTACTATTAATCTTTTTATTTAAATGTAAAATAAATATAAAGCTATTCAATTTAAATGTAAAGAAAGTTTTCTCTCGAGGGATTAAGTTTAATTTTCATCGAGGGTAAATTCTGAGGTAGATGGGATGGTGGAATAGAGAGAAAGGGACCCATAACTATGGGTTGGAAAATGCAATACTTAGGAGAGCGTTTTGATCTATTCTTTTACCATAGTTGTTGGTGGTACCAGTGAGGGTACTAATATCTGGAACAAAGTGAGGGTAGAAGTGGACTGACATAGAACTAGAAACCTCATCAGAGGGTCTTAGAAATGCGGGACCAGCTTAGCAATTACTCGTTGATTTTGCTTGGAATGTGCTGCGCCTTTAATCTTGACCAGAGACTGAGAACTCCAGTGAACTATCTGCACAGAACCCCAAAAACCCAGTGGGAGAAGAAACTACCATTGGCATCTGAGTGAAACCTATAAGCTGCCATGTGAACTCCTTTAAAAATTTTCATTCCATCACAACAGCGATGGTAACTTTTAATTAAATCATTATTCACCAGTTTTCTAAAACCTTGTTAAACCTAAATGATTATTAAATTTGTTATTTGTAATTATGCAAATTTAACTTTGATTTAATCATTTTAAATGTACTACATGTTTGTCTCAGTCAATTTTACTAAATACACTCTAAACAGAGCTATAACAGAATAATAAGAATTCCACTGAATAAATTAAAGTGGGGGCTTGACAAGCTAAAATTAATAATTGCTTAATTCTTCATAAAAGGTGGTGGACCAATGTAAGTTAACAATTGCCCAGCCAATGCAGCATTGTTCTTGACTTTGGAAATATCTTATAAAAACTGCCTTGAGATAGAAGCATCATTATCCTTCTATTTACAACTCTGCCAAGAGTAATCTGGTGCAAAGGTAGACACCATTGAATGCCCATATTAGAAATTCTTGAGTTTTGGCTACTGTTGGACCACTACTGCAAAGCAGGGGAGATAATCCGTGACACTGTCAAGTGACATCAGCTCAAAGATTTTCTTTGTCATCTTTATTTTTGTTTATGTCTCACATTTTCTTCTGCATGTCCTCTTTGGTTTGCCTCTACATCTTTTACTCTGTGGATTCTAAAATAAGAACTACCTGGTAATGCTAGGCCTGCCCTCAATGTATATCCTGTCTGTTGCTAGTGTCTTCTTCTGATTGCTTGTTCTAGGGCACTTGTCTGAATCTTGTCATAACTTCCACATTGGTGACCTCATGTTCTAGGGCACTTGTCTGAATCTTGTCATAACTTCCACATTGGTGATCTCTTGTTCTAGAGCACTTGTCTGAATCTTGTCATAACTTCCACATTGGTGATCTCATGTTCTAGGGCACTTGTCTGAATCTTGTAATAACTTCCACAATGGTGATCTCTTGTTCTAAAGCACTTGTCTGAATCTTGTCATAACTTCCACATTGGTGATCTCATGTTCTAGGGCACTTATCTGAATCTTGTCATAACTTCCACATTGGTGATCTCTTGTTCTAGGGCACTTGTCTGAATCTTGTCATAACTTCCACATTGGTGATCTCATATTCTAGGGCACTTGTCTGAATATTGTCATAACTTCCACATTGGTGATCTCATGTTCTAGGGCACTTGTCTGAATCTTGTCATAACTTCCACATTGGTGATCTCATGTTCTAGGGCACTTATCTGAATCTTTTCATAACTTCCACATTGGTGATCTCTTGTTCTAGGGCACTTGTCTGAATCTTGTCATAACTTCCACATTGGTGATCTCATGTTCTAGGGCACTTGTCTGAATCTTGTCATAACTTCCACATTGGTGATTTCATGTTCTAGGGCACTTGTCTGAATCTTGTCATAACTTCCACATTGGTGATCTCATGTTCTAGGGCACTTGTCTGAATCTTGTCATAACTTCCACATTGGTGATCTCATGTTCTAGGGCACTTATCTGAATCTTGTCATAACTTCCACATTGGTGATCTCTTGTTCTAGGGCACTTGTCTGAATCTTGTCATAACTTCCACATTGGTGATCTCGTCATACCACTTCAGTCCTTTTCTTCTGCACAAGCACATATGAAATTCTGTAGCTTGGTTTTTTTGTTTTTTTTTTGTTCCTCATATTTCATAGCCATACAAAAGACTGACTTGACATTTGAGTTAAAGAATCTGATTTTATGAATCTGTATTTTTCCCAATGCAATGAAAGCTTCTCTAGTCTTTTGTATTCTAATTTTAATGTTGTCTTAATTACTGTGTGTTCGTTCATTCATTCATTCTATATTGCTGCCAAAATATATGTATATGTCTACATCTTATTGTGGTATTTCTTCAAGTGCTGTCTGGTTATTGTTTCCTGCGTTATTCTCATTATCTTTGTCTTCTTCCTGTGTAATTGCACACTCATTAGCCACGAGACCTCTCGTCAAATATTTTCATTTTGCCTTGTATCTGATTACGATGAATGATGTTATACATTAGACATAATTACCTGCATTTGTATGTTACCAGGGCATGAAATAGGAGTAAAGAATAGTAACACTGTATTATTACAATGCATGGCATAAGAAGCTACTAAAGAGGATTGGGCTTGGTGCTGGCTACACCATCCTATAGAATTTCTAACCCAGTAAAAATGTCGACAAAACTATATAGACAGGTCTACTAAACAAAACAATTTAATTCAGTCATCCAAGAGCTGATGGTACAAGACATGAAGACTTGGTATAAGTTTGTTGTAGGTATGTCCTCCTTGTAGAGCTGAAGGATGATAATTATCAGGACATTATACTTATATTTTTGTTAGAACATTTGATTACAAGATTTTAACTAAACATATAGGACATGCATTTTATTATTTATCTTCGCTGATTATTTTTATCATTTCAGACACACATTCCTGTCCTCTGTGCTACATTTCTTTCCTCCAACCTGATGTCCTGGATGAGCATATGAAAACAGTACACAGAAATGGACACTGTGATAAGAAACTTTGTGATCTTCAGTATGCATTACCACAGGACAGTGGAACCAAAGTGGATGAAACAGTAAATAAGAAAATAGATGTTACATTTGCTGATGCAGCAAGAGAAGACAACATAAAATTGAGACTTACTGATACTGAACCATTAGTGAACTTCATGTACAGTCATAAATGGACAACTAATGTTTTTGATAATCTAAACTGTAATACACTAGCTTTAAAACATGAAGCCTGTAACATTAATTGCAGTAATATATTTTCTGACAGTGAGATAAATGTTCAGCTTATTGTGAGTAATAGAGCTGTTGCTACTTCCAGTGATTTAAGCTTTCAGACTCGCAAGGCGATAGACGATGAGAAATCTTACAAGTTTGATACTATTAAAAGTAACCTACATCAACATAAAAGACTACATACAGGAGAGAAACCTTTCAAGTGTGATTTATGTGGAGCAGCATTTACTAAAAGAGTTAACCTACAAGCACATAAAAGAAAGCATACAGGAGAGAAGCCTTACAAGTGTGATGTATGTGGTGTAGCATTTACTCTAAGAGGTAACCTACAAGCACATAAAAGAATACATACAGGAGAGAAGCCTTACAAGTGTGATGTATGTGGTGCAGCATTTACTCTAAGAGGTAACCTACAAGCACATAAAAGAATACATACAGGAGAGAAGCCTTACAAGTGTGATGTATGTGGTGCAGCATTTACTCTAAGAGGTAACCTACAAGCACATAAAAGAATACATACAGGAGAGAAGCCTTACATGTGTGATGTATGTGGTGTAGCATTTACTGTCATAAAAAGCCTAAAACAACACAACACATTACATACAGGAGAGACGCCCTACAAGTGTGATGCATGTGGTGCAGCATTTACTCAGAGAAGTAGCCTACAAGGACATAAAAGAATACATACAGGAGAGAAGCCTTTCAAGTGTGATGAATGTGGTGCAGCATTTACTCGAAGAGTTGTACTACAAGCACATAAAAGATTACATACAGGAGAGCTTTTCAAGTGTGTTCAATGTGGAGCAGCATTTACTCAAAGACGTTACCTACGACGGCATAAAATAATACACACAGGAGAGAAGCTTTTCAAGTGTGATGAATGTGGTGCAGCATTTACTCAAAGAGGTAACCTACAAGTACATAATAGAATACATACAGGAGAGAAGACTTACATGTGTGATGTATGTGGAACAGCATTTACTCAAAGAGGTGACTTACAAGGCCATAAAAGACTACATACAGGAGAGAAGCCTTACAAGTGTGATGTATGTGGTACAGCATTTACTCAAAGTTTTAACTTACGAGGACATAAAAGAATACATACAGGAGAGAAACCTTACAAATGTGATGTTTGTGGTGCAGTATTTACTTGGATAAGTAGCCTGCAAGCCCATAAAAAACTACATACTGGAGAGAAACCTTACAAATGTGATGTTTGTGGTGCATCATTTACCTACAGACGTAGCCTAAAACATCATAACATATTACATACATGAGAAAAACCGTACCAGTGTGATGTTTGTGGTGCAGCATTTACTATAGCATGTCACCTACAAGTACATAAACTCACAGAAGTACCCTAAAAAGACAATACATTACATTCAGGTGAGAAACCTTACAAATGTGATGTTTATGATGCAGCATTTACTCACAAAAGTACCCTAAAAAGACACAATACATTACATACAGGTGATAAACCTTACAAGTGTGATGTTTGTAGTGTAACATTTACTCATACAGGTAGCCTAAAACAGCACAGCAAATTACATACTGGAGAGAAGCATTTCAAGTGTGATTTTTGTGGTGCAGCATTTGCTTTCTCAGGTTACATCATCATCTTCTCAACCCGTAACCCGTCATGGGTTGTAGGGGTGCCATGGTGGAAGCATCAGCAGACAGGGTCCTCCACTGCTCTCTATCCTCAGCAATGCATACAAGTGTGGAAAAACCGTGTCCTGCCCATTCTTTGATGTTATCGGCCCAGGATTTTCTTTGCCTTCCTCTTCTCCATTTACCTTCGACTGTTCCCTGGAGGATCATTTTCGAAAGGGAGTCATGACAAGTTACATGCCCAAACCAGGCAAGCTTTCGACGTTTCACTACTGACAAAAGTTGTTCTTGGTGGCCTGCATAGGTGTTTGTTTTCTCTCTAACATAGACATTTATTTTGTGCTCTTTATAGCAAATGCGCAAAATTCTTCTAAAACATTTATACTCAAAAGCCTGAATCCTTCGCTCCGTATCTGCAGTGAGTGTCCAACCCTCACACCCATACAAGAGAATAGATAATACAAGTGATTTGTATAATTTGATCTTCACAGGAAAACAATGTTACTTTTCCAGATCACATTCAGCCTTGTCATGGCAGCTGAGGCCATCTCAAGTGTTGTCTTGATTTCTTTACTTGATCTTCCATCACTACATATAGTGGACCGCAGATATTTAAAGGTGTTAACTTCTTCTAACGTTTGCCCATTTAACGAAATGTTGGTCGGAACATGTTTCTTATGGCTGTTCACCAATATCTTGCTTTTTTTCTATATTAATTTCCATCCCATACGGATGGTTACATACAAACATCATCATCATCAGTTGCCATCTTCACAACGAAGGTTGGCTGTAATGGATCTCCACTGTCTTCTGTCTCTTGTCTTGGTGGTGCACTCTGATAGACTCTTTCCTGTCCATCTCTTGATGTTATGTTCCCACTTATAGCGCTGTCTTCCCCTTGCACGTTTGCCTTCAACTCTCCCTTCTGTTATGGTCTTCTGCAAGGTGTTATGCCTTTTTATGTGGCCAAAGTATTTTAGCTGCCGAACTTTGACCTCCCTCATTAGTTCTCTTTTCATACCTAGATTTTCTAGGACCTCCTTATTTGTTTTCATCTCTTTCCATGAGATACGCCCCATTCTTCTATATATCCACATTTCAAGAGCCTCAATTCTTTGTTCCAAATGCTTATTCATCGTCCATGTTTCTGCACCATACAGAAATGCAGAATATATATAACACTTTATGATTCTCAGTTTTAATTTGTGAGATAACTGGATGTCAGTATATGTTTCATGTTATTGAATGTAGCTTTGGCCATGGCTATTCTCTTCTTGATTTCTGTTTCACATCTGCCATCTTCTGTTATTATATGACCAAGATATGAGTAGCTCTTGACTTGTTCCAGGATTTTCCCATTTACGCTTATCTTTAATGTGGGTTTATCGTCTGTTTTGCTAATTATCATAGTTTTTGTTTTCGCAATATTAATGCCGAGTCCATATTCATGACTGATACTGTTCACTTGCTTCACTAGTTCTTGTAACTCCTGTTCGCTTTCAGCTAACAACACGGTATCATCTGCATACAAACACATTAAAGAATACATACAGGAGAGCAACCTTACTAGTGTGATATTTGTGGTGTAGCATTTACTCACTCAACTCACTTACAAAAACATAAAAGAATTCACACAGGAAGGAAGTCATCTTCATATACCCTCAGACATCTACTTGAATATTTTCAAAGAAAGCAGTGCTCAGCTGGAGGCTATTTGTATCTCCAAGTCTTTCTAAGAATGGTACTGGTGACAGCCATGTGTGCTTTCTCTGATCCTCAAATGTTGGCATCTTTGAAGCAGTCATTACACTCATCAGTAGTTCCTATCTTTAGTTTGTTGAATAGATGGTATCCCAATCTGCTATGGCCCATTATGGAACGTGAAGATTACTACTTGTATAATACATTTATAACAAGACCAGAGGAAACTGTACGTGTTCAAGAACTTGAGAGATATAAAAATGAGTCACACTAACTTTGAGTTGATTAAAAACAGGTGTTTATAATAGTGTCATGAGAACGAAAACATGCTGGAGCAGATATACATTGAGATCACAATATGATGATGATAAATGCAAATAAAGGTAATGGTAAATATAGCCCCATTGCAGATACTGTGGAGGGGACTCCTAAACCTGAAATGTCTAATGTTACTCATTCTTAAGTATTATCAAATGTACTCATTGGTAAGCATACTTCAATGTCGATAGTTCTCTTAGCACAGATGCAACTTTGCAACAGCCCCAACCCCCACAGGCGTATCATACGAGGGCGCGTATTGCACAAGAAGACGATCTGGCTACTTCTAAGCTCTTACTAGGTACCAGAAAGTGATTTTTGTTTGCACAGAAACACCAGAGAAAACAATGCAGTTTGGAAGCCCTTGGAAAACCATGAAATTTGGTACTTTATTTTTTAAAACCGGACAAAGAATAAAAAAGTTATGGCATTTTAAAAAGTGTGGGGACTTAGAATATTTCACAAAATTGAAAAAGTTATATCACACCAACTTCAGAGCACTCCCGTCTTGTTATATATTTTATAATACTTAAGAATTAGTAATATTAGATGTTTCAGGTTTATGAGTTAATGTTGTTTTAACGATGCTCAAAGTTTGTCTATAGTTTGATAGATGCTGAGTAGCGATTTATGTGTTTGATAGTGTAATTTCACATATATATCATCGCTACCTTCAACTGTGAGATATGTGTTAACATACTAAGTGATTTTATTAGAGGAATTCTAGTGTCATGTTGCGCGGTATATGAGTGTGTACATATTACAATTATTATTATTATTTGTATAGTGTTATCTAATAGTTATATTGCATTCATTTGAGCCGTAACTGTGGTTAATATTACATCAGTGATTATTGTGAGAGAAATATTAGCATACCCTCTAGCTCCGTGAGTAGCATATGCCTATTACATTTAGTACAGAGCTGTAAGAATAAAGTATGTTCATCTGCTTGCTCTTTAGAGCAGCTTGGCCTCTCAAATTCTGATAAAATGATGTCATTTAGACCAGTACGCTTTGTGGAATATTTCATCATAGATAGAAGTGTTTCATTTAAGTTTTCTCTAGAGGGATGATGTAGTTAGTGTTTCGTAGAAACATGAAGGCATTATTGTTAACTGAGTTGTTTATTGTTAAATACATTTACATACAAACAACATACACACATGCACACACTAGCAAATTTGCACTCATGTGTGTGTATTATTACGTAGATGATCTTTGTTCATTGGTATGATGCTAGTTTATTTTGTTTCATTTTATTCTAGAGTTCAGCAGTCTGTGATGGGTACATAGATGGATTATTTGATGTTGTGTAGATAATACCTACATAATAAGCTAGTTCAACTTGTGGACAACATTGTTTACTGTATGATTTATGTATTACCTGATAGGGTTTCATGAATAAAAGTGGGACCCCTGTCATCGAGAGAGTTTTTCTGTTGCTGCAGAACATGTGTGAATGTAGGCCATAGAAAGAGATGACAATATTACACACGAATTATTCTTCTTCTTCACACATCGTCTTCGCACTCTCTCTCTCTCTCTCTCTCTCTCTCTCTCTCTCTCTCTCTCTCACACACACACACACACATATATATTATATATATATATATATATATATATATATATATATATATATATATATATATATATATATATATATATATATGTCGGCGTCTGTGGCCTAATGGATATGAACGCAGTTTCATAATCCAGATATACCAGGTTCGAAACCTGCTGCAGGCGGTTTGGTAGCAGATCGCTTTGTGTGGATTTTTAACAATGGTATAAGCGCCGTACCGTTCAGAAAGCAATGGCAAACTACTGAATGAAAAAAATTGCCTAGAAAAATCACAAACAGCCAATAAAAACTGGGGTTGATTGCCACGTCCTGTAAAGGATAAGCAACTAACTTATATATATATATATATATATATATATATATATATATATATATATATATATATATATATATATATATATATATATATATATATATATATATATATATATATAAGGAAAAGACGATGGTCATATATCGGTCATGTCCTACGAATGCAAAACAACAGAATACCACTACAGGCGCTCACTTGGGTTCCTGAGGGTAAGAGGAAAAAAGGAAGACCAAAAGAAACACTTAGAAGAACAATAATAAGAGAAGGAAGAACGTTGGGCCTAAATAATGTGCAAGAGTTAAGAGGAGTGGCGTCACAACGAACAATCTGGAGAGCACTGGTTTCTGCCTTATGTGCCGTGTTTGGCGCTTAAAGAATTTATTATTATTATAATATATATATATATATATATATATATATATATATATATATATATATATATATATATATATATATGGCGTCTGTGGCCTAATGGATATGAACGCAGTTTCATAATCCAGATATACCAGGTTCGAAACCAGCTGCAGGCGGTTTGGTAGCAGATCGCTTTGTGTGGGTTTTTAACAATGGTATAAGCGCCGTACCGTTCAGAAAGCAATGGCAAACTACTGAACGTAAAAATTGCCTAGAAAAATCACAAACAGCCAATAAAAGCTGGGGTTGATTGCCACGTCCTGTAAAGGATAAGCAACTAACTTTATATCTTCTTCTTCTTCTTCCATCCTTAGCCATCAACCGGCAAAGCAGTATGTGGCCAGTACGCCTAGTGGCGTCTTAGGGCAACAACAAATTGATCAATCTATCGCTGTTTCCACCACGCCTAGTGGCGTCTTTGTGGAACAAAAACAGACCAAACAATCTATCATTGTTTCCGTAATCAGATTGGTTGGCAAGCAGGTGATCAGCCCACTGTGCGAAGTTTTTACGGGATGGGGTAAACAGCCCCATGCCCATACCCTCCTTAGTCGCCTTTTACGACATGCGTGGTAGGGTGCAGTGTTACTATTCTTTGCTCCCCTTTCGGGCCCCGGTAACACACGGGTGTAACTTTATATATATATATATATATATATATATATATATATATATATATATATATATACCCCCCCCCCCCCCCCCCCCAGCCTCGCAATGACATGTCATTGGGCCAAATAGGCTGGAAAGCTCGAGTGCCGCTGGTTAGAGAAAAAGAATATATATATATATATATATATATATATATATATATATATATATATATATATATATATATATATATATATATATATATACGAGGGCTGTCCGGAAAAGAATCGGCCATAATTAATTTTAGAAAAAGCGTTTGCGCGACATCGATGTAACGTGGCAGCCAAATAGAGTGGCCTGTTATGACATACGTGTGCAATGTTGACGTTGCTGCACCAGTCAGTGCGACCGTTAAAAGCCGTCTAGTGAGCACGTGCACTGTGTTGTCGTCACATTCAAAATGGCTGTACGAGTATAGCAAAGAATCCGCATCAAATTTTGCGTCAAGCTTCAACATTCCTCCATGGAAACTATTATGATGATTCAGAAGGCTTTTGGAGACGATGCAATGAGTGCTACACAAATAAAGGTGTGGCACAGACGCTTCAAAGATGGTCGAGAATCTGTTGAATGTGATACCATTTCTGGAAGGCCTGCAACAAGCAGAACACCGGAAAATGTTGAACGTATACGGGCTGCAATCAACAAAGATCGGCGACTGACAGTGCGAGAACTAGAAAAAGATCTGGGAATTCAAAAAACTATTTTATCCGAGATTCTGACCCAGGATCTGGGTATGAGACGTGTCGTGGCAAAATTCGTTCCGCGGATTCTGCTACCACAGTTGCTAATGATTTGCTTCAAACCGCAACCAATAACCCAGATTTCATGAAGAAAGTCATAACTGGAGATGAATCGTGGATCTACTGCTATGATCCAGGCCAAACAATTAATAAGGATCACTACCTCAAAGTTCTCCGTCGGTTGAGAAGTGCAGTACGACGAAAACGACCACAGTTGTGGGCAACTGGCGATTGGCGTCTTCATCACGACAAAGCGCCCGCCCATGCATCACATCAAGTGCAAAGTTTTTTGTTGAAACATAACATCAACCAGCTAACTCATCCCCCTATAGCCCAGACTTGGCACCCTGCGACTTTTGGCTTTTTCCAAAATTGAAATCATGTTTGAAAAGTAGAAAATTTCAGACCGTCGATGACATTAAAGAAAATACGACGACGCAGCTGATGGCGCTTCCAAAAAAAGCTTTCGCAGAGTGTTTTAAAAAGTGGAAGAAACGCTGGGAGCACTGTGTGATGTCCCAAGGAGCCTACTTTGAAGGGGGCTGAGCCATCATTGTGCTATGTAAAATGTTTATTGATTTATATTACATGGCCGGTTATTTTCCGGACAACCCTCGTGTGTGTGTGTGTATATATATATATATATATATATATATATATATATATATACATATATATATATATATATATATATATATATATATATAATAATAATAATAATAAATTCTTTAAACGCCAAACACGGCGCATAAGGCAGAAACCAGTGCTCTCCAGGTTGTTCGTTGTGACGCCACTCCTCTTAGCTCTTGCACATTATTTAGGCCCAACGTTCTTCCTTCTCTTATTATTGTTCTTCTGAGTGTTTCTTTTGGTCTTCCTTTTTTCCGCTTACCCTCAGGAACCCAAGTGAGCGCCTGTAGTGGTATTCTGTTGTTTTGCATTCGTAGGACATGACCGATATATGACCATCGTCTTTTCCTTATATAGTCGGAGACATATTTCTGCCTAGAGTCTTCTCTTATTTGTCGATTAGTCTTGAATTCTTTCCAACTGATGTTCATGAGTTTTCTAAGACATTTGTTCTCGAATGTATTCAGCTTGTTCTCCAATGATTTTGTTATTTTCCAACTCTCACAGCCGTATGTTAACACTGAGATAACATTTGAATTAAACAGACGAAGCTTGGTATGTAACCCTCCAATCCAACCGACCGATTCAAGGGTTTCGAGGTCAGTTATAGGAAAATATCTACACCACTAGATACTCTGGTGTATCTCTAATTCTATAATTTAACATAACATGGTGATATCCATCGAAATATACACATTCCTGATGTTTTTCTTTCGGCGTCTAAGGTGAGAAACGAATTTCACCTCCATCTTGGAAGGGTAGATAACTGCATAACCAATATATTATATATGTACAGTGTGTATATATATATATATATATATATATATATATATATATATATATATATATATATATATATATATATATATATATATATATATATATATATATATATATATATATATATATATATATATATATATATATATATATATATATATATACTTACTGAAGCACATTAAAAACGCACCACTATTATATATACTGATGCCGAGAAGCTGGGAAAAAAAAGTGTGGGAATGGATTTTCCCCGTGTTTGTCATGAGGTAGAGAGCGAATAGCTGCTGGAATGGAAAGTGTATGATTCAACCCACGGGTTTGTGTACAGACTACATGAAAACAATGAAAGTTACACGTGCAACACGATTCATAATAGCTATGACCCTGAAAATGTGTACGCGTTGTGGCAGTATACTCGGTATAAAAAGGCCGTTGAGACAAAACACCCAGTACATGGGCTTGAAATGCCACGACTATCTGAAAACGACCGCCAACGAGCCATTGGTATGTTGGAGACCGGAATGAGCTTGCGGGCCATTGCCAGAAGGATGAATTGCCACCACAGCACTATTGTACGTCTCAATGAACGTTACGGAACCACTGGCAGTGCCCGGGATAGACTTTGGAGTGGCCAACCACGAGTTACTACCCCTGCGCAAGATCGTCATAACTTGCTGAGTCACCTAAGGAATCGTTCTCTCCCGGCAAGTCAAACAGCAAGAGCAATAGTGGGTAGACGGGGGCAAGTCTCTCGAATGACAGTCATACGACGACTCAGAGATGCAGGCCTTACTGCAAGACGACCTTATGTTGGGCCAAACTTGACTCACAGACATCGTCAGCAGCGCCTGCAATGGGCAGAGCAACATGTGAGATGGACTAGATTGCAGTGGAATGCTGTCCTATTCACAGACGAGAGCAGATTCAACATATCCTTTGCTGATGGACGTATGCGGATTTGGCGACGGTGTGGAGAGCGCTTTTCAGATTGCTGTGTTCGTCAGCACAACCGATTTGGAGGTGGCAGTATTCACATCTGGGGAGGATTCAGTTTTCACCATCGCTTGCCTCTTCACGTCTTCCGTGGAAATGTTAATGCTGTGACATATCGAGATGAGGTTCTGGATGCATTGGTTGCTCCTGCGTTCACAAATCACCAGACTTGCAGCTTCTCCAGCAGGATAACGCACGTGCGCACACCGCATACATTACGCAGCAATATCTACAGCAGCAGAACATTGTGACGATTGATTGGCCTGCCCTATCACCAGACATGTCCCCTATAGAACATCTGTGGGATGAGCTTGGACGCAGAGTCTACAGGCAAGGTTCTCCAACTAATCTGCAACAGCTCGAAGCTGCTCTTACACGTGAATGGGACTTGATTCCCCGGAATTTCCTTCAGAGACTTGTGCGTTCCATGCAGAGACGCTGCCAAGCTTGTTTGCAAGCACACGGTGGACATACCAGATACTGAGGATAGTGTGAATGAATTTTTTTTATTGGTTGCATTTTTGGTTTTCTCCCTTGCCTGCACAGAATGCAATGAATTTCATAACAATCAAATGTACAAATTAATGACCAGCATGGATTCATAGGAAAATGAATAAAGATTCCAAATATGTAAACTTGTAAACACTTATATTTACATTTCACACTCTGTTCCTGGATTATACAGGTGGTGCGTTTTTAATGTGCTTTAGTATATATATAAATATAATTAGTCGCGGGACGCCTCCCCTGCTTTGCAGTGATGCTCCAACTATAGCCAAAGCCTAGAGTATTTAATATGGGTCTACAAAGGTATCTTCCTTCGCTCAAGATTACTCCTGGCAGAGTTGTGGATAGAAGAATGATGATGCTTCTACCTCGAGGGAGTGTTTATAAGGTAATTCAGAAATCGAGAAGAACGCTGAATTGGTCTGAGCAATTATTAACCTGCCCGCCACCTTTTATCTGCCCGCCAGGTCCATCCTCTCCAGCACCAGGTCCATCCTCTCCAGCACCAGGTCCATCTCTCCAGCACCAGGTCCATCCTCTCAAACACCAGGCCCATCATCTTTAACAATAGCCATCTCTCCATCTTCACCCATGTGTTACCAGGGCCCGAAATGGGAGCAAAGAATAGTAACACTGTTCCCTACCATGCATGTCATAGAAAGCGACAAAGGAGGGTTGGGCATGGGGCTGGTTACCCCATCCTGTAAACAAATTTAAACGACAAAAACGTCAACAAACATGGACAAGACAATTAAGGAAAATAAAACAGCCATCCAAGACATAGGAAGGTCCTCTCGCAGGGAGGCGTATGATGCAACACAGAGAAAGCCGAAAGGAGTCTGTGTTGCTGACTAACCTTCTTTCTTCTAGGAGAACTTCCAGATTTGGCACCTGGAATGTTCGGACATTGAGCGAGCAAGGGGAAAGCGGCACAAGTAACAGCAGAAATGCGGGAATATAAAATCGAGGTTCTGGAACTGTGTGAAACAAAGTGGAAGGGGGTAGACAAGAAGAAACTCATCACCGGTGAATTGGTGCTGTCCTTGGGACATGAAGACAAAAGTTCACACCACAGTGAAGGGGTAGCTCTTATGTTATCTAAAGAAGCACAGAAAGCACTAATTGAATGTGAAGCCATTGGAACCAGAATAATAACAGCTACTTTTAAAACAGCTAAAATGATAATAAATGTAAATATCATCCAATGTGATGCACCAACTAATGACAAAGAAGAATCTGTGAAAGAAGCATTATTAGACTGCAAGAAGTTATGGAGAAAGTAAAAATAAGAGACATCACAATTTTGATGGATGACGTGAATGCAAAGATAGGTACAGTCAACACCAGCTTTGAAGAAGTCATGGGAAAACATGGGCTAGGAATAATGAAGGAAAATGGGGAACTATTCTCAAACTTTTTTGCTTCAAATCAACTGGCTATAGGAGGAAACATGTTTCCACATAAGAGAATACACAAGGCAACATGGATATCACCAGACCATAGAACAGAAAATCAGATTGATGCTATATGCATAAACAAGAAGTTTAGATCATTGCAGGATGTAAAGGTATATAGAGGAGCATATGTGGCATCAGATCTCCACCTTCTGATAGCCAAAGTAAAAATGAAACTCAAGAGATATGCAACAATGCAAAATTATAGACAACAATTTAATGTAGGACATCTAAGAAATCAAGAAACAAATTTGCGTTTACAATATCCAACAAATTCCAAGTGCTCCAACAGCTGGAAGATGTAGAGAATACAGAAGACTATTGGCAGCAAATCAAAATTGTATGGAATGAGACATGTGAAGAAATACTGGGGAAAAGGGAACGACAACAAAAAGCATGGATAACAACAGAAACCATCAATAAGATAAACGACAGAAAAAACAAGAAAGCAGATTTAAACACAAGCAAAACGAGTTCCAAAGCCAAGGCTCAAGAAGTGTACACAGAAGCAAACAAAGAAGTAAAAAGAAGTATCAAAAGAGACAAGAGGAAGTATATTGAGGAGTTGGCAAGAGAGGCAGAAGATGCTGCAGCCAAAGGAAATATGAGAGAACTGTATAGCAGCACAAAGAAGCTAACGGGGAAATACAAGCAAACAAGGTTCCTCATAAAAGACAAGAATGGAAAACTGCTCAGCAATATACAAGAGCAAATGAAGAGGTGGGCAGAATATTTCGAGGACCTTCTCAATAGACCAGCTCCACAAAACCCCCCGGACATCCAGCCAGCAGAAGAAGCGCTACAAATTAACAGTGAAAGACCAACGAAGGAAGAAATAAAGAAAGCCATAAAGCTTCTAAGAGATGGAAAAGCGTATGGACCTGATGGCATTCCAGCAGAGGCCATCAAAGCAGATATCGACACGGCTACAGAGATGTTATATGAATTACGTGGTAAAGTCTGGGAAAAGGAAGAGATACCAGCAGAATGGAAGGAAGGATATCTGGTTAAGTTGCCTAAGAAGGGAAATTTACAAGAGTGCACAAATTATAGAGGAACAATGTTACTATCAGTGCCAGGAAAAGTATTAAACAGGATTATCCTTGAGAGATTAAAAGAGTCCATAGACAAGAAACTGAGAGATGAAAAAGCAGGTTTTCGGCAAAACAGATCATGTACAGACCAGATAGCCACTTTGATAATAATAGTTGAACAAAGTCTGAATTCACCACTATACATCGGATTTGTGGACTACGAAAAAGCATTTGACCGTGTAGACAGAGAATCACTTTGGAAATTGATAAGGCATTATGGAGTTCCCCTGAAGATCATTAATTTAATAAAGAAAACATATGAAGACATGACATGCAGAGTTCTTTACGAAGGACAGCTTACAGAACAGTTTGGGATAAGAACAGGAGTGCGACAGGGATACCTATTGTCTCCATTTCTTTTCTTACTAGCAATAGACTGGGTTATGAGATCATCGACATCACACAACAGAAATGGAATCTGACTAAACAGCTTGATGATCTGGATTTTGCAGATGACTTGGCTCTTCTGTCCCATAACCATAATCAGATGCAAGAGAAAATGAAAATCCTCGATGAGAGGTCACAACAAGTGGGCCTCAGATTACACAAGGAAAAGACAAAGATTATGAGAATAAATGCAAGAAATGATAACAAGATTGAACTTGAAGAAACACCACTAAAAGATTTAGAATCGTACACATATCTTGGAAGTAATATAAACAAAGTTGGAGGGACAGACAGTGATATCAAAATAAGAATACAAAAAGCAAGAGGAGCTTTTATTGCATTGGGAAACATATGGAGAACAAGAGAATCTACAACTCAGATGTGAAGTCAGTCCTATTGTATGGCTCTGAGACATGGAGAACAACAAAAACAACAACCAAAAAGCTACAGACTTTTATAAACGGGTGCTTGTGTAGAATAGAAGGACTGAAATGGTATGACAAAGTCACAAATTTGGAATTGATGACAAGAACCAGACAAGTGCCAGTGGAACAAGAGTTGAGAAGAAGAGGCTGGCGATGGATAGGACACGTTGAGGAAACCTGTTGATAGCATTACAAGGCAGTCCTTGTTCTGGAATCCACAGGGAAAGAGAGGCAGAGGTAGACTAAAAAACACGGAGAAGAGAACTGGCAACAGAAGTGAAAATAAGGAAAACATGGAAAGAACTTGAGCGGATGGCACAGGACAGGAAGACTTGGCATGTGTTTGTTGAAGGCCTATGCTCCTTTGGGAGCTAACGGGTATTGATTGAAGGAAGTGGAATTTACGGGAAGAAAAACTGCCTGGAATACAATATTAAAATAATTGATACAACTAATACAAACAGTTTCAACTAAGTGATTTGTCTGGAGTATATGAAAATTGTAACAAAACAATCAGGCATATAACATATCACACCAGAACTGCTCAACGCATTAAATTGGAAGTTAAATGAGAAAAGTAAGAAATGAAAATTGTCACAAGTCAAACAAAGTACAACATGTCACGCCACAACACCGTTAGTTCTAACAAATTAAAGCTACGATTAATAATAAGAAATTGAAATTGTAACAAAATAAGCAATCAACAAAAAATGTTAAGAGGCCTGTAGCCGATGAGTTTAGAATGATCCCAACTAGTAACAAAGTCCTGATTATTTTTACCGTTGTATTAAAATATCAACAAATGCTCAAAAGAAGTGAAGGCTTTAGTCACAGAGATGAAGTGAGGCAAAGTGTTTGTTCATCAATAACTGATATCTCTGCCTGGCATATAATAGGGGTGACGTTGGGCAGACATCATTAATGCTTGTCTAAGTGACGCAGGGCTGAATTGCATCAGATAGTCAAGTTCTGGGTTTCACTGAGGACGATGATAAGGACTAGGGGAAGAAGAATGGACCTCTGATTTATTCCGTCCTTGTTCTAGCGTTGGTAGGAGTCTTCTGGGCCTGGGACATTGGAATACTGTTGGTAGAGGTATGTGAGTGGGGCTGTCTTGTGTGAAAGAGGGAAGCATGGTATCATAAGATTCGGAGTCAAAACAATGTTCATACAACAATAACAGGGCAATCCACATAGGACGTCAGTAAACTCACGACGTATAAAGTCAATGAGTCTTGAAACAGCCGTTGACGTTTTTCTTCATTATTTATTGTGGACGCCACAGTGACAAAATGGTTACGCAAATGTGTAGGCACATCAAACAGTCATTATCACAGCAACATTCAATACAGCAATAGACGGTAGACAGCATTACAATGATGAGTCAGATGCATGTTATATTTCAAAGTGCTGTAAATGTAGTCAGGTGAAAAACTCCATCCTTTTCTATAACAGCCAGAAGATAACCAGATGTATGAGATCAGTTCACTCTCCTTAGTTTGACTTCAGCAAGACAGACACGTCTGCCGAAGTATAAATAATGTCCTCAAGAATATCCTCTAGATAATAAAGGTTTTCTAAACCTAGTTCATTTAACAAAGTAGCAAGTAATGGTCCTTGGTACATGCATCAACCGATGCAGTACAATGCAGCGACATGTGAGCTGGGAAAGAACATCTCGTGACGACGACTTTCGCAGACAGGCTATGAATCGAAATCGCTCACGACCCAAAATCAATAGAGTTAATGAAAGAGTCAATTTACCTTGCTTTCATGAAATACACAGAAATATCACGCCTCCCGACATGTGGGAAACACTAGAGGTATTATCTCGAATAAACGAAATATCCATTAAGAGGACTACACATCCCTGACAGAACAAAAAATAGCGGAGATCCCCTCTTCAACGAGGCATCTCTTTCGCCATTCCAAATCGCTCACTTCCCACTAGTCGTGGGCGGAAACCGATCGACCAAACAACAAGACAAGTCATGCGCAGTCCAGCGCAAAATGACCACAGCTCAAACTTAACTGCATTCGATACCAACGCGAGAAGACAAATGCTTACCGAGAAAAGTGACTATAGATTTCAAGCAGTTGTTGCCCTTGCGTTATAAAATAGATATTGTAAAAAACGATGTTGCGAGAATTTATCACGCAACATATCACCACCTCCTCCCGATAAAAAAAAAAATGTGGAACATATTTTTTTTTTTTAATATCAAAGAGCATGCGATAAGCGGCTCAAAACGCACGAATTATGCGCTGATAATTAATTAAATTGCCAAACAATAGGCTAATTATAGAGTGTCTGGTGAGGATATACCTCAACAGAAAAATAAATATGTCTCAAAAAATATTCACATCGGGGAGGTGTCACCAACACACATCACGTTAGCATGTAAACACAATATACGTATGCAAGTTACTATAATCATCATTAAACAGCATACTCTAATATTGTCTTTAAAAATGGATGTACAAATCTGATATGAAAATTTAAATAGTACATTCTTTGACATGTAATGAAATAAGTACATAGTAAAGTTAAACTACATGACGATCCAGGATATATGCTCTGGTATTCCGAGGGTAAGTACACAATCTAGAACTCGTAAGGTAAGTCCTCAGCTCAACAATGACATTCTGAGAAAGTACAAGCAATATAATGCTAATTAATAACTAATATGCTTCATAAGGTACAATACATTATTAATAATTGTGGCTGTTTAGTAAACTAACGGCCCTTATATTAACTACTCAGTCCTCCTCTATCATCTTAAAAAACGAACAGAAGAAGATGACAACAAAGCACGATAGTGTGTACATATAAAGTAAGTACAGATGTGCTAATCTATTGTAGAAATATAGGTGTGTTATGACTCTGTAATATATAGAAATATAGGACAGAAGTATTAGTTGGAGTCATGTGGGCATCTAGACAAAATGTCAGCCATCACATTATCCGCACCACGGATAGCTCGTACCGTGAAGTGAAAAGGTTGAAGAGCTATAGCATATCGAGTGGATCTCGAACTCTTCAAATTCTTAGTCTGAATAGCTGTAAGAGCTTTCTGATCAGTCTCTAGAATGAAATGTGCGCCCAGGAGGAATCTTTGTAGTTTTAGAATTGACCAAACCATCGCTAACAACTCACGGTCTAAAACCGAGTAGTTCCTCTCTGCCGCATTTAGTTTTCTAGAAATGTACATAACAGGATGCAGAGTATTTGCATATTCTTGCATCAGTGCTGCTCCAATCCCAGTGGATGAAGCATCACTCCGAAGAACAAAAGTCCTATCAAGAGTAGGTAATCTTAAGATGGGAGGAGAAGAAAATATATTCTTGATTTGGTCTAGTGAAGATTGGCATTCTTCAGACCAACGGACCAGATTAGGCGAACCTTTCTTCAACAATGTTGATAGAGGTGCCATGATCGAAGATAAATTTGGAATAAATCTCCCATAAAATTGAATTAAACCTAAGAGACTCCTAACTTGTTTCTTCGTTTTAGGAACAGAGATGTTCAGTATTTTGGAAGTATTGTGGTCTTCTGTCTTCAAGAGACCATGACCAACACGATGACCCAGGAAAGAGATTTCACCAAAACCAACAAAAGCTTTAGAAGGTTTTGCTGTCAAATTATTCTCACGTAGAGTGGACAGTAAGTCATATAACCCTAAATAGTGATCTTCCCAGGTATCACTGAAGAGACAGATGTCATCTAAGTATGCGATGACATCCGAACGATGTGACAGAATTCGACGCATCATGCGAACGAAAGTGGCAGGGGCGTTCATGAGACCAAAAGGCATAACATTCCATTGAAATAGACCCCTAGGTGTAGAAAAAGCAGTAAGAGGTTTGGCATGCTCTGCTAAAGGCACTTGCCAATAACCTTTAGACAAGTCAAGTTTAGTGAAGAATCTAGAATTAGAAAGTCTAATCAGTAGATCTTCTAACAAAGGCATCGTTCAGCATCGAACTTTGTGACCTGATTCAATTTGCGATAATCAACGCAAATTCGTATGTTCTTATCCTTCTTCCGGACAATAACCATGGAAGAAGAATATGGTGAAGTCGATGGTTCAATTATATTTAATTGAATCATTTCATCCAATTCCTTTTCCACTTGCGACTGAAAGTGTATAGGAATAGGATACGGCCTAACCCTAATTGGATTATTGTCGGTAAGAATTATGTCATGTTCTATGACATCTGTGTGTCCAGGAATGTCAGTGAGAACATCCTGAAATGTTTGTAACATCGACGAGACTTGTCGATGTTCGTCACCAGAAAGATTAGGAGAAACAGAAACGTTTTTCCAAGATTCCGTAGAATGTAATGGAACCACTGGAAGGGGAAGGTTGACATCAGAGAAGGTAGCTTCCTCATCCTGAATGACAGACAGGGATGAATAATGACCGTGAGGTGCAGGAGCATCATCCGTTGCCTGGAAAATAGGCAGCAAATAGTCCGGACGTTCGTGAAATTCCGAAAGCATGTTTATGTGGAAAGTTTTATGCTTTCCATCAATATCGACCACATAGTCAACATCGGAAATCCGAGAGACTATTGCATACGGACCTTTCCATGCAATAAGAAGTCTATTTTCCCTACTGGGGAGTAGGACGAATGCTTTGTCACCTGGACAAAGTTGTCGTAGACATCTATTCTTGTTAGCAAACTGTCTTGCCTTCTCTTTAGCAATTTCTGATGAAGCAGTTGCTAGCTTACATGCCTCAATGATCTTTTGTCTAAGAGCAATGACATACTCATATGAGGATTGAGTTTCATCGCTAATATCATCGGCAGTGATGAGATCGTGTAATAAAGACATAGGGCCGCGTGGACGCGCGCCAAAGACAAGTTCGAAGGGAGAAAATCCTGTGTGTTCATTAGGGACTTCTCTATAGGCAAAGAGAGCCGCGGGTAAAACCCTGTCCCAATCTTGAGGATGATCTTCAGTTATCTTACCAAGCAAAGTCTTGAGCGTTCTATTCAGACGCTCAACTAACCCATTAGACATAGGATGGTAGATACTACTGAGAGATCGTTCAATATGTAAGGTAGACATTACCTGTGACATAGTGTCAGATATGAGTTGAGTGCCATGGTCTGACAATATTTCTCTGGGGAACCCCAAGCGAGAAAATATCAACCAAAGAGCATCTGCGATATCTGTAGTAGATATGCTCTTAAGAGGAATAGCCTCTGGCCAACGTGTGCACATATCGACACATGTAAGGATAAACTGATGTCCTCTGGCCGACTTGACCTTAAAAGGGCCAATAATATCTATGGCCATTTTCTGAAACGGCCGAATAGGAATGTCAGCAGCCTGGATAGGCGCAGCATGTCGTGGTCCTCTAGATTTGACCTCCTGACATACCTTGCATGATCGGCAGTAAATACGAATGTCCTTATTGACAAAAGGCCAAAAGAAAGCCGCAAGGACTCTCGACTTCGTACGGGCAAAACCCATATGTCCAGCACATTGCGAGTCATGAGCATGTTGCAATATTTGGACTCTCATGCTCTTGGGAACAAGAATTTGCGAATGTGCCGACGTAGCCGAATCTTGTACCATACGTACAAGTACGCCGTTTCTCATTGCAATCCAAGATTTTCTATTTGTATCCTGATTCGGATCACCTTTCTTCGCAAGAACGAAGAATTTTTTTAAAGAAGGATCTTCTTCTTGCAATTTTATGAAAGAGTCACGAGTGATTACTAAGTGACTATCTTGGCTATCAACTTCATTATCACTATTCAGTGAAGTTTCGGGTGTTTGTAGAGCTTGTGCTCTTGTAACTACTGCATTTGTAGCTTGCATGTTATTATCTTCCCAAGCAGCAATCTGCTGTGGGGTACACTCCCTAACTCCGTGAATACGACCAATAATAAGGTCCGCAATAGGATTAGGTAAGAGACAAGCATGCACATCTCCAGTAAAGAAAGGAGTGGCAATGCGAATTACAGCAGTAGGATATTTTTTCTAGAGTGCCGCCAAATGTGACACATTTAATAACCCTTCCTGTAGCACAAGATGGATCTACAAGCGATTGTCTAACACCAATAGTGGTGCATCCGGAATCGAAAAGTAGTGAGACCGGAGTATCATTAACAAGACCCTTATGTAGAATTAAAGAACCCCTCCCGTCATGCGCAACAGCAGCAGGAAGAGCGGGAAGTGGGTGACCACAACTCAAAGTAGTTATGGTACCCGGTTCGAATAAAGTACTGCATTGGGGGCATTTGTTTGCTCTCTCAAAGTCAAAAGCAGAACTAGTGACAGCGTCAAAGTTTTTACTATCAACAACATGATTACAGGCTCCCTCAGTTTCCTGTTGTACAGCATTAGCCTGCTGATATCTCTTTTTTTTTTTTGTGTTGAGATCTACCCCGACTATTATTACCTCTGAAGTTATCAGAGTTATTATTATCTCTGCAGTTATTATTGTCTCTATTGTAATTGTTATCCTGGTTCGAATTCCAGTTTCCACGATTACTATCATGTTCACATTGATGCGAACATCTATTTGTTTGGTTTTGAGGTCTTCGGCAGGAATAACCTCTATTACCATATCCTCTTTTGAAATGCTTATAATTATTAGGGTGATAGTAACGAGTACTATCAGGTTGTCTCCAATTCTTCGAAGAAGAATCACCATGAAATTGATTTCCATGATTTTGACAGAAATTACCGCTGCCCTTTCTATCAAAATTTTGTTGGGATCTACGAGCAAAGTTTTGACCATACGGAGCTGCCGAAGCAACTGGTAAACCTTCTTTCACCTTAGAGTTACCCATGGTTATGTGTGGGTGCGCAGTTACGTATTGGCAACAGAAATCTTCCATTTCTTTTTTTTGTTTTAGTTTTAGGTTTACGTTCATGAAGGAAAGCAAGGAAAGACTCATTGACAGACGACATGACTTTGTCTCTAAGTATTAAGTCCATAAGTCCTTCATAAGTTTTTTTCCGTCTTAGATAGTTCAACCCATCGTGAGAAAGTAATGCGTATTCTTGCAATAAACTCGGAGAATTCAACTCCATTTTCAGGTAACATGTTTTTAAATTGTAGACGATAGCCGTCTTCGTTAAGCTGATATTTCTTTAACAAAGCGGCCCTGACAACCTCATAATTGTTCTTGTCAGGTTCATCCACCATATTTAATATACTTAGAGCTTTACCTGTCAGTATCCCTGATAACTGATAAACATATTTTGCTTTGTCTATGTTATGAGCTGTACATGCTTGTTCAAATCTGTCCAGATAGAACATTATGTCATAACTGGAAGGACTAAATGTTGGTAACTTAATCTTAAAAGTATCATTATTAGCCTTACCAGAAGATGAACCCTTGTTTGAATCATTACCATTACTCATGCTCGTCAATTTCAATTTCTCCAACTCTAAAGCTAAGAGTTTTTCTTCATGTTCCATTTTTGCTTTCTCTTTCCTCTCATCAGACTCTCTCTGTAATCTTCTTTCCTCAGGCTGCATTTGAAGTCTTTCATTTTCAGCTTCTTTTTCAAGTCTTTTATTTTCAGCTTCTTTTTCAAGTCTTTTATTCTCAGCTTCTTTTTCAAGTCTTTTATTCTCAGCTTCTTTTTCAAGTCTTTTATTCTCAGCCTCTAGCTGTAGCTGGAGTTTTCTCTCCTCAGCTTCTGATTCCCTTTTTTGTTTTTCCATTTCCATTTGGAATCTCTTTTCATCCACCTGCATCTGCAGTTTCTTTTGTTCAGCTTCCATTGCTTTATCATATCGAGCAGTTGCAAATTCTTCTAACTTATCACCAGTCTTCCCAAGCAATTTACCCTGCTCAATAAAGTGCTCAAATGTAGACATGTTGTCTAACATATGAGTCCAAAACCTGAAATAATTAACTAATTTATTTCAAACCTAAGTGTAACAAGTCTTAATTAAGCACTTGTATATTCACATCACCTTATATTATCCCAGTCTCTGTGGGAAACAAGTCTCCAATCAAAGAACTTGTATATGAAATATCAGCACTCAATTCTTGATCATAAGTGCACTTCTCATTCAATAGTGCACGACACTATTCATCATTCATTTATCATCAGTGTAGTAGTAACAGTGCATTAGCATAGCCCATTAACTAATTACTATAACTGTAAACAATGACTATGTAAACACATGCAGAATGTAAACATTGAAAATGTAAACAATACAAACAATGTAAACAATAACAATGTAAACAATAACAAAGATCAGCAACAATACAAAAACTTTCGCAGAAATCAACTAAAAATAAAGCAGAAATTAATGAAATATCACAAAAAAATGTGACGATATCTGCGATAGAATTAAACAAAATACATGACACCACAGTGTATAAACAAAAATGTTGTATGAAACTAAATTATAGACAAGAGTAGGCTAACAAATACAAACAAATCAAAACAAAACTAAAGAATGCGAAATAATAACGAAAACAATATTAAAACATGTCATCACAGCTAACATAAATAGCAACAGAAGTCGCTTAGCAAATTCCAGTATCGGAAATTTGCAAACCCTACAGAAAACGCTCACAATAGACGACCTCTATGACGTGGCATAATCTAACGGAGACACCACCCAACCGAGAACCCGCTGAAATATAAACATATAAATATACGAATAACATATAAACATATAACATATAGAATGAGATGATACACAGAAGACTCAGCAGAAGTACAAGGGCACAGTTTACATACAAACAGGCCACTTAACTTATAGGCTTCCAATCGTAGAACAGCAGAAAAACGGATGTCAATCAACGTCCTAAAGAGCGAAGCTCCAACGATGATGGCACATCTGAACTGCTTCCACTGCTAACACGATGGTACAAGAGCTTCTGAAATACTGTGTGTTGAGTTGTTTCGGCACTTGACCTTCTAATCCAAAAGTAAGTTGATGGAAATCGGTACTTGGCCTTCTTCAGAAAACAACCCGTTTCAACCGGCACTTGACCTTCTCAAAAAACGACAGCACTGGAACCTTGACAGCAGCAACTTGCTTGACTTCCGTAAAAGATAACAGCAGTCCGAGTTATCCGGCAACATGTAACAACGCCGGGTACTGTCAAATTCTTGTTTCCGTCAAAAAATTGAAATTTTGACTTTTACCGGGCAACGCCGAGTACTTTGAAAATTTTGAAGATGTTGACTGTATTGAAGAATGTTAATTTCTTGAAGGATGCTGATGAATTCTTGTTGAAAATGAAGTGGGTAAGGGACCCCGTGTTTGCTAGTACCAGAATCAAACCAGCTTATGGCCACCAAATGATGCGTGATGCCATATGATGATGGATGGTATCCGCATGTCTGGTTTTGTGTAGTGTGTAGATGTGTTCAGTCAAAACAATGTTCATACAACAATAACAGGGCAATCCACATAGGACGTCAGTAAACTCACGACGTATAAAGTCAATGAGTCTTGAAACAGCCGTTGACGTTTTTTTCTTCATTATTTATTGTGGACGCCACAGTGACAAAATGGTTACGCAAATGTGTAGGCACATCAAACAGTCATTATCACAGCAACATTCAATACAGCAATAGACGGTAGACAGCATTACAATGATGAGTCAGATGCATGTTATATTTCAAAGTGCTGTAAATGTAGTCAGGTGAAAAACTCCATCCTTTTCTATAACAGCCAGGAGATAACCAGATGTATGAGATCAGTTCACTCTCCTTAGTTTGACTTCAGCAAGACAGACACGTCTGCCGAAGTATAAATAATGTCCTCAAAAATATCCTCTAGATAATAAAGGTTTTCTAAACCTAGTTCATTTAACAAAGTAGCAAGTAATGGTCCTTGGTACATGCATCAACCGATGCAGTACAATGCAGCGACATGTGAGCTGGGAAAGAACATCTCGTGACGACGACTTTCGCAGACAGGCTATGAATCGAAATCGCTCACGACCCAAAATCAATAGAGTTAATGAAAGAGTCAATTTACCTTGCTTTCATGAAATACACAGAAATATCACGCCTCCCGACATGTGGGAAACACTAGAGGTATTATCTCGAATAAACGAAATATCCATTAAGAGGACTACACATCCCTGACAGAACAAAAAATAGCGGAGATCCCCTCTTCAACGAGGCATCTCTTTCGCCATTCCAAATCGCTCACTTCCCACTAGTCGTGGGCGGAAACCGATCGACCAAACAACAAGACAAGTCATGCGCAGTCCAGCGCAAAATGACCACAGCTCACTATAAATTTCAAGCAGTTGTTGCCCTTGCGTTATAAAATAGATATTGTAAAAAACGATGTTGCGAGAATTTATCACGCAACAGGCAGGTAGGGTGTTTGATGTATTGTGATGATAGTTTGGTGTCACAATATATTTTTTAGGTCTCTGTGAGGGTTGAGCTGTCTTGTTGCGTCCTCTCTGGATATTTTATGTTTGTGGCCAGAATATTGCTTCCCGGTGTGGATGTGTGAACTTGATCTGTGTAGAGTCGTTTCTTAGGTGTTCCTGAGTTAGATATAAAAAATGGAGTATTGTTGATGAAGCCGAGGCCGTTTTGTTTACAATAGTTCTGTAGTTTTGTGTTGTAGGTGTCCGCTATACGTCGTTGAAACCCACAGCATGTTGGTATGATTGATGACATAAAGATGGAGGATTTGGGAAATTTTTGTTTTACTGTAGTCACCAATCTGGAAATTGAGGGGCTTCTCTGCTCATTCATGATATAATTAATTCACATGTGTAGTGTTGTTTTTGTTATGTTGTGATTAATATCAAACTTGTTAATGATGTCCAGTAGTCTTTTAATACAGCTCCTGGCACTGTCATAACTGAAACGATTTCTTGGCTTGTAGTGGACATTTTATCATAATACATACCTGTTACGCACAGATATCATTTTTCTAAAGACATTGTATAATCATTTTTCTAAAGACATTGTATAATCATTTTTTCTATAGACGTTGTATAATTAGCGTGTCTGAATTGTACACTTTAATTTTTTCCGGTCAAAGCTAGATAACTCTAGTTTGACTGAGATTACCATTTTCAATGATGGTTACCTTCTCTTGTGACGGGACACGTCGGTCCATATTTTTTGAACGATGTGTGACCATTCTCCTTATATGGTAGTATCGGTCAACTGTTTCTTGGAATGATTGAAACCAGTGTTGAGGTTGTTATTCCTGTCCATATAAGGCGCGAATTTATTACAGATCTTTATCTGGAATGTTCCTTACATCGTCTCGTTTGATTCTTGATCAGGTGTATGCGTTCTGCGCATGTCCGGACGTTAGGTGTGTCTGGGAAGTTTTCCTGTCGGGGAGTCTATGGAAAGTTGTGAAGCAGATAGGACGCGTCTTGCGTCTCTGTGATTCTTGATAGGGAATTAGGAGCCTTATTGGGAGTTAGTTAGCTTACAAGGTCGTTCCCCTGATTATTCAAAACGCCTGGAGGCGTATGTTTTGTGGTGTTGATTTCGAAACAAGGTAATACCTCATTTACGTTTCAAATCTGTAATCTAACTTTATGTTTGACAATGGTCGATCTCTGCTCACTTACGAATTACAGAAATAGAGGTTCTTCTACTAGAAGTCACGCCCCAGGTATCTTCATACCTGAGATTAATATGTACACGGGTCATACTTAGCCCGAAGGACAGTTCTATGTTCTATGAACATCGCTATGTCAGCGATTGTACCTACGTCGAGGTTAGACTTAGGAATGCCTGTAAAGGTCAGCTTGACCTATACTCCTGGAACACCATCCTCGTGCGGACAATAATAGACTTATTTTGTACATCTGATCTGCCAGCATCAGAGAGGAGTATTGATTATTATTTCATGAACATTGAACTGTTGCAGGATTTTGATGAACCTTATGTATGCAGATCCATAAACAAAACTTTAGAATGCTGAATACATTGAACTATTGACATCTATGACTTATGTAACGTATCTGTACTTGTGGCGTCAAATAAATGATGAAACGTCAAGAGCAGTTTACCCTTTTTAGGACTTCGCATGTCATATTTCATGTGCTGTAACTCTGTGAACTACCTCACTACTATACACACAGCAACAACAAAAACCAGATAAGACACCCTACACTTCAACTATAATATACCTGGTGTCGATAGGGGTGGTATTTGACAGAGCTAAAGATTTACAACATACTTGGACTTATACTTGCAACGTCCATAGTGGCCAGACAGTGTGGCCTTATCATCATTGAGTAAGCATCACCTAATCCACCCTTATTAATACCTTTCAAGAGGGAGTCACCAATTATAAAATGCGTAACGTCACTTCGTGTTTGTTCACTTTGCTTTCGACTTGATTTTTGCTGCTGCCATTTGTGGTAATCTTTTTGTGGACTGTAGTGTTGGGTCTGACATTATCGAGCACTGGAACGTTGTCTGGTTGGGATGTTGATATCTGTTCATTTTGCGTTGAATAATTATGTAGAACTTGAAATCTGTTGGTAATTTTGACTCCAATAGGATGTTTGGTTTGTGGGTGTCTCTTCGTGTTTTTTTGTGTTCAGTTTGGTGATGACCTTTTTGTTCATTTGACGTCTGTTTATTTGTTGATTCTTCACAATCTTCTGTCACTTAATGAGGATGATCTGGTTGTCTTTTCTTATAAAGCGAGAAATCTCTCTACAGTTTTTCGATGATGTCTTTCATGCTAGAATTTTCTTCCCTCAGAGATACTCACTCTAACAAGTTCGTTTTTGGCCTTGAGCGATGCCTTTATACTAGATATGAGATCATGAATTAAACTTCGTAAAGTGCTATCCATATTAAGCATTAGCTCCTGGCAGCACGGCACAGGTAACTTCAGGATGTCTTCTTTTTTCGAGAGATAAAGTTGCAGCTTTTCGTATATCTTCATGGTCCATGGGGTATTCGATGGCCAACATAGGTTTAGAAATTGCAGTGGTGTCTGTTATTTTATCGAATACTGCAGAAGGTGAAATTTATGATTCTGTGTGAGAAATTGGGCTGCAGCTGATGTTGAGGATGTCACTGTCGGTAGGAAAGTCACTCATGCCTGAAAAGGTAGTGTTTACTGCCAAGCGGGGCATAGATATAGCTGAGTCGATTCTAGTGTCTTCTAACTCAACATCAATCACATTTTTTGCTGATTCCTTAAATTCGACAAATTATGTTTCTAACCATAATTCGATTGCTGCGGCAGTCCCCTGAGCCATCAATTTATTTTTAGTATGGTAAAGGTGAACTTTCAGATGTGGTGTTGTTATAACATCTTCTACAAGTGCATCATTTATGTTCTTGACTCTACAAGTCCTGTTTCGTAGTATTTAATGACAATTATACGAAATGCCTCGTACTGAAGGGTCCTCTGGAATGTTACGATCACACATTTTTCATTACTTGAGAGCTTCAAGGTTATACCGGACCCTGTTCTACAACCTTTAAGTTTTACATGGAGAGCCCTTTCTTTGTACAGTGCATAACTTTTTGTGGTTGTCGGCCGTAAACGAACGTCCCTAGGGCCGACTGTTAACTGCGAACTAACGCCTTCCTCCATGCATGAAGTAGTTACATTCCACGGGGTGGAGGATTACCAGTGAGGAACATTGTATACCGGCAAACTTCATAATGCAGCACAGCAACGCTTGACCAACTGACCTCTTGCTTTCGCAAAGTTCGCAATCAAATGAGTCACATGGTCATTGTTGCAAGTATCCTCCAAGAACATAGAGAAAAAAACTGGTTCACCCATCACCGCTATTTTATAAAATGTTACACATTAAGTAAGACACGAATCTAATCAAGGATTCCGGGAAATTAGTTAGCTTCCAACCATACTTCTCCAATTGCACAGACACATCTGGACGACACCCCTTCGTAAATAATGTACTAATTGTACGAACTGCTTGCCAGACAATACAAACACGAATATGAGATAAGCAATGAGATTATCTGTAGGAAATTTACAAAGACACATCTCAAAATTTGTTAGAGGAATTTAACACAACTATTAAAAAAAAACCAGAACAAATTTATTTGTGTCCGTTCATCCACCATTTTGGTCTACCCTCTCCAACCAAATTGTTGCTAGTTTTGACTGGTTTAACAGCTCAGAAAGACAGCCCATTGTTCAGGCGATAGCACTATCTAGTCTGCGAGGTGAACTCTGATTAAATGTTTGCATTCTCATACAAACAACGATAAGCTTTAGTGTAATAAAATGTAAGTACTAGTTACAGTTTGCAAGCTGTTTTTTTTTATTATTTTTTATTAAGGAGTTTCTTACTTTTCTTTGTAGCACTCCCCTTTCAACCATCTACCATATACATGGAGCTGTTGGTTATATCAGGACGTGTTTCGTTTATTGTAATATGTTTTTGTTTGTATTTATTTTATACTTTATTATCTCTAGTAGATATTTTTCCTTTTGTAGTTATAGTTCAATATGGTTTTATAATCCAAAATGTGATATTGTCTAAACTGGCATGTTTTGAATTTTCACTGGAGGGTTATTTGTTCAATCCGTATTTATTAAGGGGGGGGGGGGGGGGGAAAAAGGGGGGGGGGGGGCTTTCACTAGTGTAGACTTCTGACTCGCATCCTTATTTTTTTATTTTTATATGTTAGCTTTTATTTTTGTAATAAAGTATTTTATTAACTTCTGTATTGTCTGGCTGGGTCTTAGAGAGAAGTGTTATGGCTTTACTCACATGATTTTAGTCGCACTGGCAACCAAGGCGGGGTAGGTACTTCATTTTCACAAAAATATTCCAATATTTCTAAAAACGTGTAGGGCCCCCGTTTGCCGCTAAACATGCATTGCAACGACGTCTCATACTGCAAATAATCCTTCTGATGTTGTCTTGAGGAATTCTCTGCCACTCCTGCTGAAGGGCCTGGGCTAACTGCTGAAGAGTCTGTGGAGCGGCTGGACGTTGTTGGACGCGTCTATTCAGGAGGTCCCACAAATACTCAATAGGAGACAGGTCGGGGGACATCGGCGGCCACGGTAACGTTCGGATATGCTGCATCTGAAGGTGATCTTGGACGACGCGAGCACGGTGAGGACGAGCATTGTCATCCTGGAAGATGAAATTTGGTCCGTGCCGTTGAACAAATGGCACAAAGATAGGCTCGATGATGTTGTCACGGTAGTAGAGCCCTGTGATATTGACCTGGCATATGTGAAGGTCGGTCCTGTCATTCATACAGATGCTTGCCCACACCATTACACTGCCACCTCCATAACGGTTGTGTGCAACAGTTGCAGGAGGCTGGTAACGCTCACCTCGCCGTCGCCAGACACGTATTCGACGATCATGAAAATCCAAAACGAAACGGGACTCATCAGAAAACATCACTGATGCCCACTGTTGATTGGTCCACCGATGATGACGTTGGCACCAATCCATTCTTGCTCGCCTGTGTTGTGGTGACATGGACAAAGCAACAAACGGTCTGCGTGAGGCCAGTTGCACTTGGTGCAAACGGTTTCGTACTGTCTGAGTTGAGACCCGTCCCAGTGGTCTGTTGAAGGTGTTGCTGAAGTTGAGTAGCATTTAGAGTCCGAGTTCTGAGGGCCTGAGTAACAAGAAGTTGATCTTGGCGGCGTGTAGTAACTCTTGGGCGGCCAGTCCGAGGCAGATCAGCCACTGTGCGGAAATTTTGATACCTGTTCCACAGTCTGCTGACAACTGACTGTGAAACATTGAGGTTCCGAGCGACATCCACTTGCCGACTTCCGGTTTGCAACATGCCTATGCCTATCCATCTAAGCTGTTCTGTCAAACGTTCCATGACGAAGAAAAGAAATTGTATCTGTTGCAGAGTCTTTTTATACCTGTCCATGGTGAGTAGTGTTCATCAAACCCGAGATACACGCATTTTTGTGAAAAAGAATGATGTGTGAACTTTACGGATGGGCCCCACCTCTGTTCTTGGGATTGGCTTACTCATCACGAGTCACCAGGTCAACATGATATTGCACGTGAGAGTGGAGAAGAGCGTGCTCGATATGTCCATACAACCATTAAAATACGAAATCCACTCTTTTGTAAAATAATACATACCATCTTAAAATATGCCCTACTTTTTGTGACAGGTATAATTGTGAAATAGAACTGCCTTTAGTCATCGTTTGGTGTTTTCTTTGTCGTCGTCTTGTCTTACTAATTATTTTAGTTGTCCTCAAATAAAACTATACAATATCAGATTAAAACTACTGTTACGTATGATTGCACTGGTCAAAATCATTCACTGAATTGTTGACGTTACGTTAGTACCAGCAACTCTACAATCAATATAAATCATCACTATTAATCACAGCACAATCTAATAAGCGATTATCATTATTACTATATAATAGCATCCTCATCAACAAACAAACAAACAAACAAACAAACAAACAAACAAACAAACAAACAAACAAACAAACAAACAAACAAACAAAACAAACAAAACAAACACACAAAACAAACAAACAAAACAAACATACAAAACAAAAACACAAAACAAAAACACAAAACAAAAACACAAAACAAAAACACAAACAAAAACACAAACAAACAAACACACAAACAAACACACAAACAAACACACAAACACACAAACACACACACACAAACAAACACACACAAACACACACACAAACAAACACACACACACACAAAACACACACACACTCACACACACACACACACAGTCGGAACGGTCGTCACAATTATTGTTCCAATTATCATATTTTTCAATTCATTTTGTTTTAAGTTTTCACTAACTTTCCCGTTGTTATTACAATCATTATCATCTATGTCATCAGCATGACAACATAATGTTATTATTATCTTCAAAATCACATTACATCCACCAGCAATATTATTAACGTGACATCAAAATAACCATGTCACATCATTAACACTCGAGATTATATACTCCCAATATCCAGAAATTCCATCAACTTAAACCATCTCCAACATGGCATCACACTAAATACTATCATTCTCATCTTAATTACTTGCTTTGTCGTTCTTCTACTACCTTAGGGCGTAGAGGCTAGCTAGAGAAAGTTCCGTGCTATCCTTTTAAGTTGTCTTCTGTTTAGCCTGGTTCAAGTGCAGTCATCATTACTTCAGATATTTGCTGATGTTGTTCTCCCAGCGAACTCTGGAGCGTCCTGGAGGTCTGGATCCTTGACCCTTGGATTCCCATAATTGTTGTGGTTGGCAGTCTTCTCCCACTTTGCAGACATGGTTAAATCACTCGGGGCTGAAAAGGCTAGGTTTTGAAACGATGACAAATCGTCTAGTTTCAGGTCTTGATCTTTCTTGTTGTCTGGACTACTTCTCCCCCCCCCCCCCCCCCCCCCCCCCCCCCTCCCCCCCCCCCCCCCCCCCCCCCCCCCCCCCCCCCCCCCCCCCCCCCCCCCCCCCCCCCCCCCCCCCCCCCCCCCCCCCCCCCCCCCCCCCCCCCCCCCCCCCCCCCCCCCCCCCCCCCCCCCCCCCCCCCCCCCCCCCCCCCCCCCCCCCCGCCCCCCCCCCCCCCCCCCCCCCCCCCCCCCCCCCCCCCCCCCCCCCCCCCCCCCCCCCCCCCCCCCCCCCCCCCCCCCCGCCCCCCCCCCCCCCCCCCCCCCCCCCCCCCCCCCCCCCTCCCCCCCCCCCCCCCCCCCCCCCCCCCCCCCCCCCCCACCCCCCCCATTTTGAGGCATGGAATCGGCCCCCCCCCCCCCCATTTGTGGGTTGTAGTTTTTGTCCATGACTCGCAAGACTGGAACATACGTGGAACGATTCTCATTATCACTACCACAATGTGACATATTATGATAATAGCTTTCATATATCAATTTCATTATCTACATTTTTCTTTCACCTGGCTTTCACCTACACACGTTTTGTTAACATAAAACCCCCCTACACTCAGAGATCTGTCTCTTTTTCAAATTTAGCACGCCTATTTTATTTTCTGTTCTCTATTTCCTTAGGAATGTTTACCAACAGACCTATTTAGCTAACGTTGAGCCGGTTACCTGTAATTATAAAGCCAGCGATTGGAAATCGTCGTAAAAGGATCAATCAGGGAGAGTCGGAACGCGTAGAAAGGGGCGACTATTTCAAAAGAGTCGTAATTTTGGCTCAGGGGAAGATAAGCTAATGGAGTTGAAACGTATTTTTCATTAGACAGTGATCAGGGGAAATAATTTGAGTAGAAGGAGAAGATAATTAGGAACCAAGGGCAGATAATCACAGTTACTCCCCCTGAATCCGTTCGTTTGGAAGGTAATTAAACACGGTGAGAATCGCCAGATCAAATGACGGACTTCGCTCGATTGCCAGAGCCTGCAAGCGGTAAAAGCGTGAATTTTCCCTTTGATTCGCAGATCGACCGAGGAAAAGCCCGAAATCTAACAAGTCTGAGCGAAGTTCTGCAAATTGAATATATATATATATCTGCGCCTTTAAACTCAATTTATCCAGTACCGACAGAATTTCAGAGAACAACTTGCTCCGATTTTCTAGACCATTGTTATAGTGGATTTCTTAGAATTTTCGATTTGGAGTAGTTCTAATTCTGTGTTCGCGGTAATTATTTTATTCACTAAGATTTTTCTGTGTAGAGTGATTTAATTGTTAAGTCCGTCATTTTTATTTCACTAGGAGTTTTGTGCAAAGTGACTAGCGAATTAATATAATCTATAGCTAAATTGTTCCGGCTGTAGCGTAAATCTAACTAACTGATATTAACCAGTAAGAGTTATTTTAATCGTCTAGTAAATGCACTATTCATTATGAGTACTGACGAATAATATATTTATTTCTAATTCATGATGATTGAAAATATAAATGACTAGCGCTTATTTTACGGAGACTTTTATTAAACGATTCAATATGAGATACACGTGTAGTTCTATTCATAAGTTAAATAACTGAGTGTATGAATATATTATATTTTACGCGGGTTAAGGATAGGATTGAGAATACTATATTATGGTTAAGTATTTGTATTTTTTTCTCCTTTACACAGTATTGGGTCAAACCCAAAATCTATAAGCGGTTTCCATATAAATCTGAGAATAACCGTACAAAAGAACATTTTTACTTAGTATCTGGGTCTTCAAAGGTGAACCTGTCTGGCTTCGTGTTTACACCCAGAAAGAGACAGAGTACCAACCCAAAGAACATTAAGAATAAATTTTGTAACTGGACCTATAGATAAAGATTTCTTTTTTCCCAATTTCATTTACATTCAGCCCGTTGTGGCGACCTAATAAACATCAACATTTCCCGACGTTTGACCATTTGTGGCGTGACAAGGCATTTTTATACTGAGAGAAGTTACCGACCTGACATTCCTATGTACTGGAAATCTCAAGCTATTGACACTGTGAGCACTGTTAAATTTCGTACCTGGTCTAATTCTTCTTCTTCTTCCGTCCTTAGCCACCGACCGTCAAAACAGTCAGTGGCCATTACACCTAGTGGCGTCTTAGGGCAACAGCAGATAGGTTTTCTTTGCCATTGTTTCCCATCACGCCTATTGGCGTCTTTAGGGCAACGGCAAATCAATCCATTTGCTGTTGTTTCCGTAATCGAAGTGACTGGCAAACGGGTGATCAGCCCATTGGTCTGGTCTAATTAATATGACATAAACAGTAATCCTAAATAAAAGAAACAAAGTGAACGTTCCCCGGAGAAGTGGATTTAATCTGTCTTTGAGGAGCTGGGGTTTTCTTTGCCAAAATAACACTGGATTTGCTGTGTGCGTGTATCCTAAAGATTGTTCCAGAAGGTGCAAATCAAGTATTAGGTAAGAACGAATGCACGTGGCCACGGCTGTCTGAGAAGAGAGGAAGGATGAATGACTAATTCCCATACATATATATCTTGTAGAATCCATGTACTCACGTTGTTTATTTCTTTTAGTAAGTTTTGCTAATACTGTCCCTTTCAGAATAGATTAATGTATAAACTCTGTTCTTTACTGTAGAGGAAAATCCTAGACCATAGCGTATAAATCTTTGACTCTTTGGGGGTTAATAACTTTCTTCTAACGGGATCTTGTCTCAAAAGAGGGAGGGAGGATTACACCTATAAGTCTATTTCTTTATTAATTTCATTAACCTATGTTTATTTGTATTTGATTGATATTCATAATATTGCTGTTGTAGAGAGTTTCTTTATAGTAAATAAAATTTACATAAAAACTTTATTTACATGTGTTGGTCAGCTAGTCCCAAAATATCCCTATTCCATAAATATAATCTGTCACGTCGGTGCGTCTAACTGTCGTCACTTATGTGTGTGTGTATGTGAGTGGTTGATATATATATATATATATATATATATATATATATATATATATATATATATATATATATATATATATGTAGGTATACTATCTGACCAACAAAGTTCTATTGTAGAGATAGGCTGACCGAGAGGATCTTCTCGAGTCCAGGGACAGACTCTACCTATTTTTCACCATTTCACTCGTGAAAATCTTATTCTTATCTTATCTCTCACTGAGTCACCACCTGTCTAGTTCTACTCAGAAGGGACCAAACCATGTCTTAATTCCCCTATCGAAAATCTGCGACACACAGTTATCATTGCTACCATTTAAACAATGAACATAATTCCCATCATCATAACAATAACACCACGATAACATAACGATAACAACACCATACTACGTCCACCAACATAATTAACGCTTTAATCACCTTCAGATCTATTATAATTTCACACCATCAAATAGCAATATATATATATATATATATATATATATATATATATATATATATATATATATATATATATATATATATATATATATATATATCACCTCATATTAGTCACCAACGTTAACCATAACGTAACACCATTGCCATATTCACTCACATCAACCGCATTAGCATTTTCACCAACAACATCACCACCACATCTATAATCATGGTCGCTTAAATTATCACTATAGTGATTATAAATATTATTAAATGAATAACATCGACAACAAGAAGATTATGGCGTTATGGTGACACAATTCCAGTATTAAAAATAATACATAGTGTTTTTTCTTCTTCTTTGTACACTCTCAAATGCTTACTTGAATGTTGTCAAAGAAAGCAGTAGTCAACTTCAGGCAACTTGTATCTCCATAAAAATTTTTCCAGGAATGGTACTGACAGCCCTAAATGTTTTTTCCGTTGCTCATATGCTGGGCATCTTTGAAGTAGATATTCAGCTGTCATTTTATCTATGCCACAGTTACACTCATTGGTAATTCATATCTTTAGAATGTTGAATGGATGGCATCCTAAACTGTTGTGACCCGTGCGGAGTCTGAAGATTACAACTTGCTCTCTTCTGCTGAGCTGGTAATATGCATTCGGTTTGTGTGTGGCCTGGATGATCTGCAGCCCATTTTTTTCTTGTATCTGATTCTGATAAAAAACTTAGCCTCTTCAAAAGTTTTTCTTGCATCAGGCTGAGGTAGCTTTCCACCTGCCTTTGTCAATCTGCCAGCCTCTTCATTGCCGGGGATGTTACAGTGAGATGAGATCTATTGGATTACAACTCTTTTGAATCGTTGACATAGTTTGTGGAGCAAAACTCGTAGGTCATCTAGGTCTGCATTATTTTGGCTTTTCAGAGTAACAATTACTGACAATGCAGCAACTTGTATCTCGGTGCTTTCCTCTGCTGTAAAGTTCTTGAGAATTTTCCTGTTGCCAGTGACAACCTTTTTTGTGTACCAGTGCTTAAGCTCAGAAGAACACCTCCATCTTATGATGCAACAAAATATATAGTTTGAAAGTAATAACGAAGCTGAAAACAAAACATGAAAACATAATGAGAATTTTGATTCCCTCAGACTGGTGATTACGGAACTTGACAATGTGCTCCATGTCTTCGGTGTTTGTGTTTGCCTTACTATGGATTGCAGTACTAGGGGCTGACTGCATATACGAGGTTGTAATATTATGTAAAGGATAGATAGTCAGATAAATATATAGATAGCCAGCAGCTAGACAGGCACGCAAGCAGACACAGACAGATAGGCAGACGGATAAGCAGGCAGTGAGACAGACAAATAGGCAGGCAGGCAGGCAGATAGATAGATAGATAGATAGATAGATAGATAGATAGATAGATAGATAGATAGATTGATTGATTGATTGATGAAGCATTCTTTTTTACACCTTAGATAACTCACAATCACTAGCACTTTGCAACAGTCAGATAACTGACCGAGTAATTAAATGGCTGACTGATTTTGTTCCTGTCGTGCAGCAATGCGATTGTATTGCAGATGGCATCTGGTGTGAAGACAGGGCGTGGAAATCGATACCGCCAAAAGTAACTTACGAAGGTCTGTTTAGGCCACACCTATTCTTGGACGTAAGTTACTCACTACAGCGTGATATGAATATTACTATAAAGTTTACAAAGACCATTTAGTTTATCATTAGTGTATTAAGATTAAAAGATAAGACCCTTAGAATTTCGTGCTTGTATAATTAAGAAAATTTGATGAATTACCCCTTGAAATATACAAAGGTAAAACGAAACAAAAGATAATACAGGTGTGAAGAACATAAGGTTTGGTTTGCATTTAAGGACTATCTTCATTGTACACGGACAATTCCATCAGTGCTCCGTCCTCCTCCTTTAGATCACACAAGTAGGATCTCAGCACAGTGTACGAACTCCGTAGCACCGGCGAGAATCCCAATTTGTGATTATAGGATGGGTAGGTTTCTAATTTTTAAATTTTGCCAGGGTAGCGGCCCGATAGGCCTACTCTGTACGATTTCCAACTGCCATGGGATTTTTAACGTGCGCAACTTTCACACGGGACCCCAATTTTTTTCCCTTATCCGAGATAAGGCTAGGCATCCGATCTCACTACCCAGAAGACCAGATAGGGGAGGGGGGGGGGGAGTATGACATCATTAGGACCACATTATATACCCTCAACTGGGAATCGAACCAGGTACCTCTAGAACTCAAGGCGGACTCCACACCTCTTAGCCACTACGGCCCCAATAAATAAGGGCTAACAGATTCAAAGAGTACTAAACAAACCTACAGTACATAACAAACAAAAACAATACTTATCCCCTAAATACAGAATTCCCCAGGGCAAGAGAGGCAGAGGTAGACCAAGGATAAGACAGGCAGAGGTAGACCCAGGGCAAGAAAGGAGAGGTAGACCCAGAAGCACGTGGAGAAGAGAGCTGGAAACAGAGATGAAAATGATGAGGAGACCGTGGAAAGAACTTGAGATGATGGCACGTGACAGGAGGACTTGGTGTTTGTTTGTTGACGGTCTGTGCTCCTTGGGGAGCTGAAAGTAATGAATGAAATACAGAATTTTCTAGAGTTGTCCTGTCTCGTAAACTACTTCCACAACTTACAATCATTTACTGAAAAGCTGCGCATTGCGGCGTGGAAACTAGAATGCACGCTTATTGAAATAACGCGCCTGTCAATGTCATCTGTTTTAGAAGGTTCTTTTATCCCCAGACCTAAGGTTCTTTTATATTTGGACATGCGCCCTAATATAACCGACTAGGTTGAACGGGACGCGCCTCGCCGAAACGAGGCAAAAGTTTTACATTAAAAAAAATGCCTGCTAATTAGACAAAATTGATGGACCAGTCCTATTTTATATTAATCATAGTTCATGTGGGCGAGTATGAATAAGTACCCACATCTTATACATTTATATATTTAGCCAGAAAACTATTATTGCTCTTCGTAGACTTTTGAGTGTCATTGATTTACTTTTGAAAGAAAATAGAACTGAGTTAAACGACCACTCAGGAATTAGTGCCGACATCGGGACATACAGCGGAAAGAACGAAAAGTAATAGTCCCCTCATGTTTTGGGGGGTTACTTCCTGGTGAAGTAATAAAGAATGCTGCGGACCCGTCAATACCTGTTTACCCAGTTAAATGCTGAAGTCAGTTATTTGTTTTAATACTGAATTAATTGATGATTTTGTTTTCTTATCCAGTGTTGATTACTTAAAAATAAATGTATTTATTGTTATCAACAGAGAAACCAGATCACCATAATACCAGATGGGTCTCTGCCCTCAAATCTGTCGGAAATCTCGTTGCTAAACAACCCTGTTGAAACTATAGGTGACGCCGCATTCGATGAATCGATCAACACCTTACAGACACTTAGCTTCTCAGAAGCAAGATTCGCTCAAGTTCCTGAAGCAGTGCTGCACTTAAATGATCTTGAAAGTTTAAGCATTAGCGGTACCAACATTCTTGTGTGGAGAGAGAACGACATGAAGCTCGTTGGTTCTACAATGAGGACACTTAACCTTGATACAGTTGGCTTAACAACATGGCCTACATGGCTCCAGTCTTTCTCTCAGCTGAGAACGTTACGTATTTCAGGCAATTCTATCTCATCTCTCCCTGGCGGTGCTTTGGACTTGGCCGCTAATGTATTAAGAGATTTGGACCTCTCAAACAATAGTTTGACATCTGTCCCCGAAGCGCTTTTAAATATGACTGCCCTAAATACTTTATCGTTGGAAACAAATAGAATAGTTGATATAACATGGCTTCCACAGTTAAGCAAATTGTCAGCTTTGAAACTGAATAACAATGCAATATCGGATGCAGGAAAACTGAGTGATGCCTTACGTTTGTATGCAGATACATTAACTAATTTTGACATTCACGATAACTTTCTGACAGTCATACCAGATTTGCCTTTCTTGTCAAAGATAACAAGTCTAGACTATACAAATAACCATATATCCGATCCAAACTCAGGATCTATATCCCCTGTTCTTTCTGAACTAATATTAATAAATAATTTTCTTTTTTCTATTCCTGGTATTCTGAAAAACATAACAGCAGAATATATTATTTTATTTCTCAGTAACAACCGTTTTCGGTCTCTTGAAGGCGCTGAATTTCCCAATTCTACCACAGGAATCGAAGTTGGAAATAACCTCATAACGGAATTATCTGATACCAGTTTTCCTCATAACTCTATCATTGAATATGTATATTTAAATAATAATCCTTTAACTAAAGTGTCACTCCTTGCATTCCAAAATCTTCACAATTTAAGAGAATTAAACCTAAGATTTACCCATCTTACCCGTCTACCACTGGCTATTGCTTCACTGACCAGTTTAGAGATATTAGACATGACTGGTTGCACCTATCTAGTGTGTACTTGCGCAGAGAAGATTCTAGAAACCAGGATCAAAGCAATGGAGCCCAAAGAAGCTGTAGGTGATTGTGGACTAACTAGTCTATACACCTTCTTTACGATGTTCAGTCAAGATTGCCCTACGCCACAAGATGTTCTTCAAGCTTTAAAACATTACTGAACATGCGTACTTCAAAAGCAGTAGACCACAAACTGAGGAAAAAACAAGCAGGATTTAAAAAGAACAGAAAATGTGTAGATCATATATTTACCCTCATGAACATTATAGAGCAGAGCTCAGAATGGCAAAGACAGCTGTACATTAATTTCGTTGATTTTGAAAAGGCTTTTGACAGTATACATAGGGGCAGTTTATGGAAAATACTGAGGGCTTATGGAATTCCAAGCTGCATAGTGTCAATCATAAAAAGTCTCTATGCCAACTTTACGTGTAGCGTTGGGCAGAGCAACCTAACCTTAGAGGTGAAGACAGGAGTACGACAGGGATGTCCCTTATCAACCACTCTATTTTTAGCAGTCATAGACTGGGTGATGCGCCAGACAACAGATGGCAGTCCAAGAGGAATAAGATGGACTACATTTTCTACATTAGAAGATCTGGAATATGCAGATGACATTGCACTGCTAGCACATTCACATCAACACATCCAGGAAAAAACGGATAGACTTAATAAGTATAGCCAGCAGGTGGGCTTGAACATCAATCTAAAGAAGTCAGATGTCATGACACTCAATGTGAGCAGCCCTGAGCCCATATCAGTAAGGAATCAGCAACTGGAACAGACAGACACCTTCACATACCTAGGATGCATAGTAACACCAGACGGCGGAGCAAGCAAAGACAACAACAACAGAATGAACAAAGCAAGAACAGCCTTTTTTAGTCTAAACAACATCTGGAAGTCTTCTCAGTACAGCACGAACACAAAATTAAGATTATATTAGGGCTGTGTTCTTTCTGTGCTTCTCTATGGTGCGGAATGCTGGAGAGTTACAGAGAAGGAAATGTCGAAATTGTCCTCTTTTCACACAACATGCCTAAGAAAAATTTACCGAATCTTTTGGCCGAATACCATCAACAACCAAGATCTGCTTTCTCGGAGCAAGCAAGAGGACATGCACACCATCATAGCTGGCAGACGCTGGAGCTGGGTTGGCCATGTCCTCAGAAGAGACCCCGATGCCATCACAAGAACAGCTTTGCTATGCACCCCTGAAGGAAAACGAAAGACAAGCCGACCAAAAACAACTTGGCGGAGGACTGTGGAGGCTGAGATGCAAAGAATGAACCAGAGTTGGGGCACTGTACGAAGGATGGCCACCGACCGAGCAAAGTGGAATCAATTTGTTGTTGCCCTACATGACGCCACTAGGCGTAATGTCCACTGACTGCTCTGTCGGTCGGCGGCTAATGATCAAAGAAAAGAAAGAACATTCGTACAGCGTTTTATCCTCTTCTTTGTTAAGTAGAATGCTAATTGGCGAAGATACTCATCCTCCTCCTTTTCTATCTTATTATTTTAATATTTTATTTGGTTTGGTTGTCCCTTTAAGGACCATCTTCATTGAAAACGGACAACTCTATCAGTGCTCCGATCTCCTCCCTTAGATCACACAAACAAAATCTCAGCACAGTGCACGAACTCCATAGCACCGGCGAGGTTCCCAATGCGTATATATAAGAATCACACATTCTATATATTTGTGGCGGGTAGGTTTCTTAATTTTTTTAAAATTTTGTCAGGGCAGCGTCCAAATGGCTTACTCCTTACGATTTCCTACTGTAGATGGATATTAATGCTAAAATATTTGAATCTATTGACTATTGTCATAATTGGTTTATTTACTTTGATTGTGTATGCTGGAGAATCCATTACTTCTGATATTTTGTTTAAAACCAAAGCATTTTACACTTTCTGTCACTTCAATTTCAATCGTTTTTGTGTTTTCGCAACTATCTTTCATATTTTTCTAGTAAGACTGTCATCACCTTATCCAAGGTTGTTTCTACAGTATTATATTTAGCGACTGATATTCCTAATCTCTATACATGTTCTCTACAGGTCTTATTATGTTCTCACTGCACCAATTGATCTGATTAGGTGTTAGAAAGTTACCCCTGCCTAACACTGTATTTTATCGACTGAAACATTTCTATCTGGCTGTTAATCTTTACAGCCACTGGTTTTTGGTAGATACTGATTTTGTTTTACATGCTCCTTATCTTTTACCGTTACAAATGCTTTCGTGTAGTATTTACACAGAAGTATATATCTTTTTCTAGGGTTCTAGCTCCTTATGTATGCGTTATTATAATAAATAAAGCACTGGCTATGCTTTTGTGTTTTAAATATCGGCATTATTCATCACCAGTTGTTAGATCTATTTTATTTCTCGCGTTCACCAAGATGATTCGTAATAATATTTCGGTTTCATAATTCATATGGCTGACGGTGATGTGTGTCTTCACATTCTATGTCTCTGTCGTAAATTTATTTTGAGAGAAGGAGTCTTAGAAATAGTGGTCCGGTTTAGAGTGGAGAATGATGATGAAAGCTCAGTGATAGAAATTGTAGAGAGTAAATAGTTGCTTCACAGAGTGCTGGAGGAGAGTAAAGACAGACTTATTTACGACAAATCGTTTCTCTCAATCTACTCTTCGATCTCTCCTGGTCAAACAATTATTTGCCAGTTTTCCAGACACACATCTGCGCTCACACCGATTTGGTGCTTCAAACGCACAAACGCACGTGAATACAACTATATTAAACAAATAGGGGAAATGTTGGGCTTTGGGTATTTCCAACACAGTGCTAACTAGGTTTATGATGTTTATTAACCAAAAAAGAATCAAATCACAAACAAATATCAAGTGTTGCATAAAATTATCATAAGTACAGAAAATGCAAACAACAAGGTGAGGAGGGGGTGAAGAAGATTGGTATCGACTAAGCCCTTCCCGCTTATTAGACAAAGATGAACCCAGTCCAAAGATAGATAGTTATCAGGAACATAGGTAATGTAACCTAACAGTGAAGTTAATTACTCTGAAAGAGGGTTTACAATACTAGGTATGGGTGGTAGAGGGTTCCTGTTATCCCAAATTGTTCTTCCCTTTACTAAGCAATTGACAGGGAGGGGGGTTTAAACAGAGTTAAACAAAATATCCCACTTAAAGGAACAATGCGGGGTATACAGAAAATGTATTGCCTGGTAGGCAAGTTAACAAATGGTTTGCAAAAACAATTAGATTTCCTGTCATTCATGCACTCGCGTGAGGATCCACACTCATATACACACACTCACACTTACCGATTGCAGCATCAGACAATCCATAGAATTATATAAACAACAATTACTCTTGACACGTGAAAATGTCTAGTACTTCGATGTCCCGCCCCAGATGTAGCGAGGTTTGCTGATAGCGAATATTCCCACTAATCGCCGGACTTGAAGACTCAGAGTTATTATGTTTTATTATATAAAAGGAGTCTATGGGATGGCACTGACACAATTCAATACAGGGGTGAAAATGAGGTCTCTTTAATTTTGCTGCTGGAGGTAAAATTCCTTCAAGGCGTGATGATAGCAACTGACCGGTATGGTTTAAATCCAGTGAGGAAAAATTAGGCTCAGTCACAGTCAGGTAAATATGTATTCTCTCACAGTAGAGCCGTAAATAAATTATCGCTACTGGCACTGTTCATCTTCCAGTTTATATTACAGATTGTAACTAAATTTGATGAGTTATTTAAAAAAAGTTCCTGGGGGTGCTTTATTTCATGTAATTGATAGCTAGGTCGCATCGGACCGCCACAAGAATTATGTTTAAAAATGTTCCATCGATATATCTGGAAGTTAAGAACCGAGTCTGAAAAGGACTCTGTATAATTTCTCTATTGCTTTCTTTATGCTGGGATCGCAAAGGTTACGATCACTCTGTATGAAAGAAAAAGACATGTAATATACCGAAAAATCAAATAACATTCTAAAGCGCGATGCATTTCCCGTTAAGACTATATATACCCTCGCGTATTTAATTATGTATTTAGTAAAACACTGCGCGAGTTCTAATGGTTAAAACACACATCAATATATATAGGACTTAACTAAATTTATTAATTATAAATTCCTTCGCGACTTTAAAAGTTACTTTAGCATTTAAGCCTCTATTATTTTTGGAAATAATATAACAGGTATAACATTACATTTACAACTGGGAACTATTGAGATGGTTTAATTTAATAAATTTAAATTAACACAATATCCAGTGAAATAGAATGAATGACCTAGACCACTGATCACTAGACACAGTTATATTTTACCGTTTTGCACAGAATAGAATTCACTGCAAATATATATGAAAATCCAGGGGAAAATCTATAACAAGATTTCAATATCGCTAGTGCTTCTGTCAAGTTCTGGCCAACGAGTGATAACCTGCATTTCTTCATGGTCTGTATATCTACAACTGGAATGCAAGATTGGGGGGACATGTGAAATTTTGACACCTTTTTTTGATCTCAGAAGACTTTTGGGGATCTGACCGCCAGACCAAAGAGAGAAGCCGCCCCTGAATCAAATACTGTAAATGTATGCCTTTATACTACTTATAATGTTGCATCGCCATTAAACTAATACCTTAAGTATGTTGGAGAATGTCTGGATAACTAGCAATAAAAGATGAGTAAGAGGAAGGGCAAAATGCAAGACAGGCCTATATGCACGATTCTCATCTATCAGTCAATACCCTTTCCCTCCCTAAGGAGCATAGGTAATAAAGCTGGATCTCGTATAGTGGAGGCCTCAACAATTCACTCCCTGTGGCAGTATCTGCTTGGGACTCAAAGCTGCTCACCTGTGAGAACATTTTCCGCATGCGCTGACAACACACTAAGTCCCAGGTCATTCAGCAGCAGATTTCCAATGTCACGAGTTCTTATTATATACCACCATAATCTGATTACGTTTCAAATTATGTCTAATTTACCGTATGAATGGTTTAAATTGTGTGTGTGTTTTTTTAAATTTAAATTTTTAAATTTATTTTTTAAAATTACTTTTATTTTTATTTTTTTATTTTTATTTTTTTTTAATTTATTTATGTATATATATATATATATATATATATATATATATATATATATATATATATATATATATATATATATATATATATATATATATATATATATATATATATATATATATTTTTTTTTACATACTTAAATTTGATTATGACTGGATGTTACAAATGTATGTTATTATTTTACCTTGATAATGTTGTATGCTTAAATAGTGTTCAAAATACATGTGCGATTGAATGGATAAGGTATGCAAGATGACAGAGAGAAGAAGGGCAGAATGTAAGACGGGCCTGCGTGCCCAATTCTTAACCCTTTGAAAATAAAGTTCGTACGTTCGTTCGTTCTGTCTGTCTGTCTGTCTGTCTGTCTGTCTATCTATCTATCTTCTTTATTTAAAACATACTTTAATTATGATTATTATTGCAAATGTTTGATGTTATATTACCTTTATAATGATAAATGCCTTAATAATGCTTAAAGTAAATGTGAGGATGGAAGGATACAGTATACATGATGAGAGAGAGAGGAAGGGCAGAATGTCAGACGGGCCTGCGTGCCCAATTCTTAACCCTTTGAAAATAAAGTTTGTTCGTTCGTTCGTTCGTTCGTATCTTCGCTCGCTGCTTGCGCCGGCTTTCCCGTTCGCTCCTACTGCGATCGGTTTCGTGTTTAACACCGAGATGCGAAATACCGGCAGGAAACTTGCGTCGATCGTTTTAAGGACCACTACTGCCTTTGATAGCATGCCGCCAGTCCTTCCTGAGATCTCCCCCAGTGTCTTTTATCGTGGTCACTACTATCGTTTGATGCTGGCAACGCCCTCCACTGGCCAAGTTAATGAAAATACCTGCATATGATTGCTCAGGAGATGTCCATGGGCGTGATTTAATCTCTCCTTAAATCAATGCGATGGCCAGAATGAATGGTAGATAAACTGTCCACATATTAATCAGCAAACGTGTTGACCGTCTGCGTGGAAAGGTTGCATAGATAATGAGTCCAGGTGAAAAAAAATCCCGTTTGACGAAAAGTTACAATATATTCGGGGGCACTGATGCTATACGAAGGGGTCGTTACAAAGGGTCGTACTATATCATCCAACGCTTCAGGGTCAATCAGGGTCAGCTAAGTTCGTCTGTCACAGTCTCCGAATTTCATTTGCAAAGTTATGAATATGGGTTTTAGCAGATTATCAAGTATGTATTCACTATTGCAAGTGGCATTCAACAGTCTTGTTGCCATGTGTCATATTGCTCCCTATTCTTCTCTTTCTTCTATGTGCACCTACAATTTCCCTTCACTCAGACATCAAGGCGCAAGCAGGAACGCCTTTTTAAACAAACCATTTACTCGCGGTTCTTAGACATGTTGGACACATTTTCAGACATATTGGACACATTGTCAGACATATTTGACACCATTGTCAGACATATTGGGTACCATTGTCAGACATATTTGACACCATTGTCAGACATATATGACACCATTGTCAGACATATTTTGCACCATTGTCAATGTCATGCGTTGCCTCCCCTTAGCTCTGCAGTAGTGGTTCAACAGTGGCCAAAACTCAAGAGTGACTGATGTGGGTCTTCAAACGTGTCTACATTTGCACACGATTACTCTTGGCAGAGTTGTAGATAGAAGAATAATGATGCTTCTACCTCAAGGTAGTATTCACAAGATATTCAGAAAGCGAGAACAAAGCTGCATTGGCTGAGCACGTTAACTCTGCTAGCTGCCGTCAAGTTTTGTGAAGGATTATGTAATCTTATAATTCGTTAGCTCGTTCAAGCCCCCAGCTGAGTTAATTCAGCTAATTTCCTCTTTTTATTATTTAGAGCTGTTTATGTGTATTTAAGAAATTGTCTGAGACATACGGATATAGTACATTCAAAATGATGAAATCAACTTTAGATTTGTCTTTATACAAGTAACACATTTAATGATCAATTAGGTCTTAACAGTTATAAAAATGAATAATTGTTTTGAAAAAAGTATTCATCATAGTGTGATGTTATGGTTTTCGAAAATGGACAGTTCACTTGGCAGCTTTTTTAAGTTTTACTTAGCTCCAGTAGTTGTTTCTTCTCCCGCTGATGTTTGGGTCTTTGCAGATAGATGACTGTGTCGCTCGCGTCCCTGGTCAAGATTAAGAGTTGCAGCACATTCCGAGTAGAATCAGGAAGGAACTGCAAAGCTGGTCCCGCGTCTCTAAGACCCGTCTGATGATGGTGTCTAGCGTCGACTTCAGGCCACTTATACCGTCTCCTGTTCCAGAGATAGTACCCTCAACCGGTACCACCGATTAGTATGGCAAAAGAAGAGAAACGAATACCACCTGAGTATTGAGTTTTCCGACAAGTCATTTTGTGCCCCCCTCTTTTCATTCCACCATCCCATCTATCTCAGAACTTTTACACTCGCTGACTTCACATTTAACATAAATAGTTTTATATTTAACTTTAGTTGAAAATGTTAACAATATAGTTTGAATATGTTTACATTTACAAAAGGTTGAAAAGGTTGTAAGCTTCATTACAGTTAGAGAGAATATGTTTTTACATTTATGCTGTTGAAAACTGTCATACATTTAGAGTGAATATGTTTTACATTTACACTGGTTGAAGAGGTTAATAATATAACAAGTATGTACATCATTTCTTTCATCATTCCCTTCCTGCTCCAAATGTAACTTGGGGACTACCTCTGCTTTTTTAGTTCTTTATAAGAAACTCGCAATAAAGCACTCACCTGCCTGGTGGTTCATGAAATCATCATTCTATATGCTGAGTTTGCCAGCCTCAAATGACTTGGACATCCACTAGCAAGTTTTCACATATTAATATTTACATGTCAATACATACGTATTAGTTTCACATATTAATAATGAAAAAATACAGAATTCAAAATATACAACTTAACGCCAATCTTTAGGTTCATAGTCTGCTGGCTCAGAGAAATAAAGGCAGTTGTATAGGCCTGATACACTTGGTCTTGGGAGGGGGGGGGGGGGGGAGGTTGTAACATTTAGCAATAAGTTCCTCACTTTTGACTCCGTGTTTTCAGATTCCTAAGATTCCGGTTTCCCTTGTTAATAAATGGAAGAGATTTCCTGGGCTCTTAAGTCCTCAAGATGCTCGAACAAAGTCCGGTTCGATCAAAACGAAAGCTGTTTTTAGTCTTAACTCTATCGAGATCTGGTTGTCATCTTGGCGCGAGCAAATTTTCACAGTGCTTTCAACCGACCAAAGTTATATTGCCCCTCTCGTTCTTAGGCTCGTGTTGCTTACTATTAGGCCAGACCCCAATCAGAATATGGTAATGTTTACATCTCGAGTGCCAATAATTTAAAAAATGCGTGATTAGGATGGGGTAATTCAAATTATTTCCACTAGGAAATTTCTGTGTATTAATAAAAGGGTCACGTCTTCCAAATATGGAATGAAAACCATCCGATCACTCTCTCGGGCAATGTTTACAAATAAGATATTACTTTTTCACCTAAAGTAATGTCTTTGTAACAAGGTGTACAGGAAATGAACTAAGTCATTCGTTTCCGCCTAGTGCATGCCGACAG
>JAMPIV010017926.1:110000-157997 GCA_024509875.1 Oreohelix idahoensis
ACCTACACTGTGTTTAGGTTTGAGTTGACCACTTACTCTCATCAAGCAGACGAGTACATACAAACATTCATTCCATCACTAATACATAAAGAATGACATTTATCAACGGTGTGAAACATACACTTATATATGTGATGGCCAGAAAAACGTGTTATCAATGTGGTGGCCAGTATGGGGATTTCCGCAGAGGAAGTCATTATAGGAACTATCCAAGTCATCCATCATGGAGACAACAAGATCATAGTTATAGAGATACTCATTATAATGAGTATGATAATGGTAACCATGAGAACTATGACTCAAACCCAAATAGGGGTTACAAGAGAGGCAATAATAATCGAGGTAGATCACAATACAAAAAACATAAATCACATTATCAGGCAAACTCTGCACAGCAAGCGTCCCATGAAGCTTATAAGCAGACTAAAGATAATAATCATGCTAATAATATGGCATGTTCCGCTTTTGATTTTGGGAGAGCATCTCAGTGCCCCCAATGCAAAACATTATTTGAACCAACTACGGTGTCCACTTTAAGTTGTGGCCATCCTCTTCCCGTTCTTCCTGCGTCAGTCGCGCATGATGGAAGAGGTTCTCTTGTCTTACATAAAGGTTTAGTAAACGACAATCCAGTCTCAGTTCTTTTTGATTCTGGATGCACCACAATTGGTGTTAGGCAGTCACTTTTAGATCCTTCTCGTGCCACAGGAAAAGTAGTCAAATGTGTAACATTTGGAGGCAACTTAGAGAAATACTCTACTGCTATCATTAGGGTTGCTACTCCTTTCTTTACAGGAGATGTACACGCATGTCTTCTGCCGAATCCGATCGCTGATCTTATCATCGGTCGTATTCACGGAGTCAAAGAATGCACTCCACAACAAATTTCCGTTTGGGAAAAACAAAATATGCAAACTGCTAATGCTGTAGTCACTAGAGCTCAAGCTCTTAATATGCCTCAAACTTCATCTATTGAAGATAATGAAGTGCATAACCGAGATGATCCCGTGGAAATTTCTCGTGACTCGTTTATAAAACAGCAAGAAGATGATCCGACTCTAAAGAAATTCTTCACTCTTGCAACAAAAGGTGGTCCGAATAAAGATACAAAGCGTAAATCTTGGATTGCAATGAAGAATGGCGTACTTGTACGTATGGTGCAAGACTCCACTAAGTCAAGTCATTCTCAGATTCTTGTGCCCAAGAATTTGAGAGTTAAAATTTTACAGCACGCTCACGACTCTCAGTGTGCTGGACATATGGGTTTTTCCCGTACTAAGTCAAGAGTTCGTGCGGCTTTCTTTTGGCCTTTTGTGAACAAGGACATACGGATTTATTGTCGATCTTGTAAAGTATGTCAAGAGGTCAAATCCAAAGGTCCACGCCATGCTGCACCTATTCAGGCTGCAGACATCCCTATTCGACCATTTCAGAAAAAATGGCGATAGACATCATTGGTCCATTTAAGATCAAATCTGCTAGAGGACATCAGTTTATCTTGACGTGTGTTGATATGTGCACTCGTTGGCCAGAGGCTATTCCTCTGAAGAGCATTACTACTGCTGACATTGCAAATGCTCTTTGGCTTATATTTTCTCGTCTGGGATTCCCCGGAGAGATAATATCAGACCATGGCACCCAACTAATATCGGATACCATGTCTCAAGTAATGTCTACTCTGCAGATGGAGAGATCTTTGAGTAGTATCTATAATCCTATGTCCAATGGGATGGTCGAACGGCTAAATAGAACACTCAAAAACTTACTAGGGAAGATAACTGAGGATCATCCTCAAGATTTGGACAGGGTTTTACCCGCGGCCCTCTTCGCTTACAGAGAGGTCCCCAATGAACATACATGATTTTCTCCCTTTGAACTTGTCTTTGGCGCGCGACCGCGCGGCCCTATGTCTTTGCTTCATGATCTTATAACCGCTGATAATATTACCGATGACACAAAATCTTCTTACGAATATGTCATCGCGCTGAGACAAAAGATTATCGAAGCATGCAAATTGGCAACTTCTTCTTCTGAATTTGCTAAACAGAAGGCAAGACAATTTGCCAATAAGGAAAGAACCTTACGACAACTTTGTCCTGGTGACAAAGCATTTGTTTTGCTACCTTGTAGGGAAAACAGACTTCTTATTTCTTGGAAAGGTCCGTACGATATAATCTCGAAAATTTCTGATGTTGACTATATTGTCGATATTGATGGAAAGCATAAAACCTTCCCACATCAATATGCTTACGGAATTCCATTAACGTCCGGATTATTTACAGCCTATTTTCCAGGCAACGGACGATTCACCAGTCCAACATGGTCATTACTCATCACTGTCCGTGATACAGGATGAGGAAACAAGTTTTTCGGATGTTAATCTTCCGCTTCCGATGATTCCACTTCATTCTAGTGAATCATGGAAAAATGTTACTGTCTCTCCGGATTTATCACTAGGAGAACCGCGACAAGTTTCGGCTATGTTACAAACATTTCAGGATGTCCTTACTGACATCCCTGGACAAACTCATGTCATTGAACATGACATTATTCTAACTGACCATAATCCTATTAGGGTCAGACCTTGCCCTATCGCTATACATTTTCAAGCACAGGTTGAGAAGGAGTTGGATGAGATGATAGATTTAAAAATAATTGAACCATCCACTTCTGCATATTCTTCGCCGATGGTTATTGTTCGAAAAAAAGACAATAACATACGTCTTTGCGTTGACTATCGCAAATTGAATCAAGTTACGAAGTTTGATGCTGAACCTATGCCTTTACTAGAAGAGCTACTTACTAGGCTTTCTAAATCTCATTTTTTCACTAAACTTGATTTGTCTAAAGGATATTGGCAAGTTCCTTTATCTGAACGCGCCAAACCAATTACGGCTTTTTCTACACCTAGAGGCCTTTTTCAATGGAATTTCATGCCTTTCGGCCTTATGAACGCACCAGCTACATTCGTACGCATGATGCGTCGAATCCTATCTTATCGGTCAGATGTCATTGCGTACCTAGACGACATCTGTCTTTTCAGCGATACTTGGGAAGATCACTATTCGGGGTTAGTTGAATTACTATCTACTCTACGCGAGTATAACCTGACAGCGAAACCCTCTAAAGCCTGTATTGGTTTTTAGCGAAATTTCTTTCCTAGGCCACCGAGTTGGTCATGGTTTCCTAAAGACAGAGGACCATAATATCACTAAGATTCTTAACATCTCTATTCCTAAGACTAAAAAGCAAGTGCGAAGTCTCATAGGTCTTATTCAATTTTATGGAAGATTCCTTCCGAATCTATCCTCTATCATGGCACCTCTTTCTACACTACTAAAGAAAGGGTCGCCTAATATGGTCCACTGGTCACAGGAATGCCAATCCTCTTTGGATAAGATTAAAAATTTGTTTTCAACACCACCTATTTTAGTGTTACCTACTACAGATAAGACATTTGTTCTTCGTAGTGACGCTTCATCCACTGGGATTGGAGCGGCACTAATGCAAGAGTACTCTGGAACTCTGCATCCTGTAATGTATATCTCCAGAAAACTTAATGCTGCAGAAAGGAATTACTCGGTTTTAGACCGTGAACTATTGGCGATGGTTTGGTCAATTCTCAAACTACAAAGGTTCCTTCTAGGCGCACATTTCATAGTAGAAACCGACCAGAAAGCTCTTACGGCTATACAGAGTAAGAATTTGAAGAGCTCGAGGTCTACTCAATATGCAATTGCTCTTCAACCTTTTCATTTCTCGGTACGAGCTATCCGTGGATCAGATAATGTGATGGCAGACATTTTGTCTAGATGCCCACATGATTCCACCTAACTGTTGGGTCTTGGACTTCTTAACACATCTAACTCTGCAACAGTTCTTTTTTATATCAAGATAGATACACATTGTAATTTGTAATATAATGATTGTATCACTACTATCACTACGTTCATTGATATATATTCACCGCTGTTCTTTGATGATTTTTCTTCTTTGTCAATCATGTACTTATAGTGCTTAAATATGAAATTGTTATATGCATTGTGTCATTGCCAGCATTGTGGTATACGTTGGTGGCACCTCCCTGGAAATATTTATGCTTAAGAGAAATGCTTTCTCTGAGATGTTGAGATATATTCTCACAAGTCGATCTATGCTTCGACTTTACCTTAATTTGACATTATAAATAGCTCTTATTAGTCATCTGCGCATTATTCGTGCGTTGTGAGCCTATTGTATGTTGCTCTCAGATGAAAAAAAAAAAATTCATTTTTTTTCCTGGGGGTTGCGGTAGTCTGTTACCAACAGATTACTGGTGGCAATGAATATATAGAGATATATATATATATAGGAAGATATTTATTTGTTTGTATACTTGTTATATTTGGTAATAATATTTTAGGTCTAAGATTAGAACTCTAGTCAAAGGGCGAATACTCATTTTTTTGCTTCGAGTGAAAGTAAATATGTAGTCGCCCCACTTGAATATAGTTGAAAGGTTAACATTAGCGCATGCCCAATGAGACGATTAGTCGTCGTTGGCTCTTCCGTGATGATGGACGAAGCTTGAAGGCTGTCGGACAAAAAGGAGTCCGATGTTTTTCGTCATTGTGATTCATTCTGGGGAAAAGAGGAGTTTCTCTTAGTAGACTATAATGGTCGATACTTCTCCCAGAATATATATTTCTTACGCCGAGGGAATGGCATGTGCTAGTACTAGTATTTTCTGAACTTAAGGTAAAGAAGGAACATTTAAAAAAAAAACTTTACCTAGGCCTAACGACATTATAGATGTTATATCATCTTTATATATTTGATGGATCGTATGTAGACGATTCCTCTACTTGCAGCACTATGAGTGGACATATGTAACATTTCTTACGGGTATGGAAAACCCAAGATATTAGTTGATCAAATGAACGGAGCTTTCATTTGTAGTGAGGAGATCTTTTTGGATGAGCGCCGCTCACTGGGACCAGCGCCATTTTGAACCCCACTGTTGGTCTGTTTGAATCGTCAGTCAGAGAACAGATATATCTTATTACCTGATGGCGATACCAAGACCTACATTGTATGAAGTCCACTCTTTGTTATTTGAGATTGTCAACCTTAAAAAAAAGACCCTGTTGAAGTTAGAGCCTAAAAGACTTAGCCTGAAAGACGTAGTCAGCAGAGGGTCTGTAAAGGAGCATTGTGATGACCATTATTATTTTAAACTCAAACTGATACGATTAGTCAGTGGAGATATGAAACGATAGACAATCAGAACTATATATGTGCTACTATCGTTCAATTATATTTACATGCTATGAGATTGCTAAATTGATGTTGCCACCCATTTGGTCAAGTATCCAATGATTTATTGTGTCAACCTGTTCCAATGACTGTCAACCGTGCTGTCAGAGTGTGTGTCATTAAACTGTCTAAAAACGTCTACAGTAGTTCCAGCTATCATTGACTTCCAGCCGTGAGGGTATGAGTGCATTGTTACCAACTTGTCAACTCCACAGAACCATTCATCCCATTCGCGTTAATGACATTCATACTCACACTTAACGTCAACATCCCTTGCCAGGGCCTCAACACGTTCCGGACAAGGCGACCTGTTAACCTACACTGTGTTTAGGTTTGAGTTGACCACTTACTCTCATCAAGCAGACGAGTACATACAAACATTCATTCCATCACTAATACATGAAGAATGACATTTATCTTACTTAGTCGTTCCCCTTTTACCGTGATGTGTAGAGGTTTGGAAGAGAGAGCGCCAGACCATTCTATCAGCTGTCTTCTTCCTGGCTTGGTTCCATTCTAGTCCCCGGTCCTTCAAAGATTGTCTAATGTTGTCCTCCCAGCGGACTCTGGGTCGTCCTGGAGGTCTGGATCCCTGGCTCTTTGTTTCCCATGCTTGTCGTGGTAGCCGATCTTCTCCCATTCTGCAGACATGGCCAAACCATCTTAGTTGGGACTGTTCTATTTGGGTCTGCAGCGGATGGGATTTTAGGCCTTGACTGATCGTCTGGTTGCGGACCATGTCTCTTCTTGTTACTTCAACCACTTTCCTCAGATACCTCATTTCTGAGGTTTGGATCTGGCTTTTGTGGGTTGTAGTCATTGCCCACGACTCGCATCCATATGTCAAGACTGGGACATAGGTGGAGCGGTATACAGCCATCTTCGTTTTCTTACCAACCTCTTTCTTGCTGAGGAATCCACGATTTATGGCCTGAAAAATTCTCCCAGCCGCTGCTTTTCGAGTGGCCAACTCTTCTTTGATGCCTCCCTTTCGTTCTATAATAGCTCCGAGATATTTAAAGTGGTCGACCTGCTCCAGGACCTGTTCTCCCAACTTAATCTGATGTTTTCCTTTCTCATTATCCCCATGGATTTTTTTTTAGGTCTCTTCTCCACTCTTCTAACTTATGTGGATTTGCAATCAGGGCCTCATCACATAATTTCTCCGAAATATAGACTGTCTCATCTTCCAGTATACTTTCTTGACATGCCTTGATGACATCGAGGTATGAGGTAAAGGTGATAATATCACCTTACCCCCTTGCCAAACAGGTTTTGCTGTCAAAGTAATTTCTGCAAGACTGGTAGAAGCTCTGTATAGCATGCCTTTTGCTTGGAAATATTCTTTGCCAAATCTATGAACGCCTTTTCCAGATCTATGAAACATAGGTGGATCTCACTTTTATACTCAAGGGCCTTTTCACTCAGCTGTCTGAGTGTGAAGATTAGGTCTTGAGTACTTCGGTTTGCTCGGAATCCGCACTGGACCTCATCCAATTGTGGCTCAGCTAGGCGTCGGAGTCTCTGCTGTAGGATTCTAGAGTAGATTTTACCAGGGACACTGAGAAGGGATATGCCTCTATGGTTTCCACATTGTCGATTGTCACCCTTTTTGAAAATTGGTGTTATGATGGCAATCTCCCAACCCTTTGGTATGGTCTTGTTGCACCATGCTGCCTGTAGGACCTTTAAGAGTAATAGGTCGCCTGATGCTCCCATGTACTTAACCATTTCTGGTGTTATACCATCATGCCCTGCTGCTTTGCCCATCTTGATTTTCTCTAGTGCTGCCCTCAGTTCTTCCATCTTTATGTCATCTTCACCATCATTGGTTTCCTCTTCTGTGCTAGTGGTTATCATTTCTGATGCTTCACCATGCTCACCATCCAGGAGTTCTGAGAAATATTCTTTCCATCTTTCCATTACTTCCTTCGGGGCAGTAAGCAATTTGCCATGCTTGTCCTTTATAAATTTGAGAGGGCATTGTTTTTTCCTTCCTCATGTTTTTTAGGGTCTTATAGAACAATTTCTGGTTTTCTTGTGCATCTTTTTCTAGCTTTTCTCCAAATTCTTCCCAGGACTTCTGTTTTGCTGCTAGCACTTTGTTCTTTGCTTCTGTTCTGAGTGTCACATATTCTCTATATTTTTCCATTTGTCCTGTTGTGTTTTTAGCTCCTAAGTATTGTTTCCATGCCAATTTTTTCTCTCTTATTTTCTCTTTGACTTCCTCTGTCCACCAAGGTGTCCTCTTTCTCTGGTTCCTAAGTCGGACTTCACCGCATGCTTCTGCAGCAGCTGTCTTTATGATATCCTTGAATTTATTCCAGAGGGTTTCCAAGTCATCAGGTCGTTCTTCTGTGTTGCTCACTGCTGTAGCAATAAGCCGCTGATATCTGGTCTTAATTTCTGGCTCTCTCAGCTTGTAGGTCCTAATGCTCATTTCTCCTGCTCGTTTACTTGGTTTCTTGCGTGATGTTGGGCAGTTCCTAGGCTGAGCAACTCTTTCAGTTGTTCGTTTGATTGTTAGAAGGTAGTGATCACTTCCAATCTCTGGCCTCCTCCAGACTCTTGCATCTCGGACATATCTGAATGAGCTTCTCCGAACAATGGCATAGTCGATCACTGACTTCTCATTCTTGGTTGGTTCACATCTAGTGTATGCATGTATGCGCTTATGGGGGAACTTTGTGTTTGTAATGATCAGATTCTGCTCACTGCAGAATCTAAGGAGTCGCTTTCCATTGTCATTGAGAGTATCTTCTCCATTGTGGTAAGTTGGGATTATATAAATATTTATAGGGGATTTAGTGTACTTACTGAGATCAGCTGTGAAGGTATCTGTATCTAATAAGTGTGGTGTGTGTTACAGATGACCTTACTTTGCTACCACATTTAGACCTCAATCAGACTTATTCTGGAATATTGTGATGACTACGTTGAATGTCTAGGGTTATGATAGTGATGAAGTGTAAGTTTACAATAAACCAACAGACAGATAAACACTTTTATTTAGATCCACAACACTTTACAACACTATGACAAGCACATACATATAACACTCTAGAAGACTATCTTAAGTAAGTCAAGTGTTAACTTTTAAAATTATGTATTAGTTTCTTTCAATGATAGATATCCTGATCCAACTACAGAGTGAATCAGGAATCACAATCAAATGTAAATACAATTTTTATGTACATAAATTTATACAAAGGATCTTTGTCCTGACATATAATATTATTACAATATGTGTGTAGGGTTTTGATGTAGTACTATGAGGTAATACTGGCTTTTGAAGCTAGGTTGTTGTTTGTCATCACGACTTCATGTGTTTGTTACTGGTGGAAATAATATTGAAGGGTTCACAGTTCTTTTTATTTGTATAACACTAACTGTCCCTCTTGATTTAGTATTACAGTCAATTTTATGGTGGGTTATACAAGGGTGAGCTGCTCTGGCTGACACAGTCTTAACTTATAGGTCGGCGGCAGGAAAACTTTCTCTTCTGCTCGCTTGCTTCTCAGTTATCTTGACATACTTCCATTGGTCGATATCTTGGACAAGGAGTCTGCTGCCAGCCCTTGGATCCAGCAAAACTCAGATCAGGTGCTGCTCTAATACTTCAGTACCACGGTCCCTGAAATAAGAAGGTTGTACCTCCAACTAATATATTCTTCAGTCCACTAATATATCATGTCCAACTGCTCGTGTGACAATATTCAACCAGTAAATGTTAAATGCAATTCCAGCCATTAATTCCCTTCTATACAAAAAGATAAGGGTGTCATTCCTATGTGGTATAATCCCTGATCTGATCTTATGCAGTTATACTCCTCTCGACCTGCGTTTACAATGGTGGAACCACTATCTAGGGCTTTTGCCTTCTGTTTTGCTTACTGAACCCACCACACATACAAGACACATTGTTGTCATGTCATTATTCAATTTTTCATATATACTATATATATATATATATATATAATATAGACTATATATGATATAATACTATTATGTAGGTTCTAGCACCACAATTCAAGGAAAATATCACAAGTGAACGATTTTGACTGGCGATGGAATTTTGGCACAAAGTTCGATCTGCCTTATCCCAGGCTTTTCTAATTAGAAAAAATATTAAGCTTGTTTCTCAAACGACTTGCCTTCACAACACCAGAAGTATTTTCAAAACTGGCCCTGAACTGACGCTAGTTATATGCCTAAATTTCAAACGTTTAACCATTAGACCATGTAGCTTTACAAGAAACCTTTGAAAAAAATACTGTTTACCCATTCACTACATGATTTGCATTAGCTAGATATACTAGTATTGGCAGTCAAACTGGATAATATTCCGCACTTACATATTACGACAGCCATTTTGAACGTTCAGGATATCTAACTGACTGGTCTGAAGTTATTGTTCCTGTGGAAGCAGTGTTTATTAACTAAACATATGTTATTATGAGCTATAAAATGACCTTTTGCTGATCCTCTGCCTACATCTGGCATTATAGTCCTTCTTGGCTATAATTTTGATAATTATTAGGAACGGAATGTTGATTTGATGAAAATACCATTCATCATAAGATATTATTTTGTCTTTGAGGGCAAGTTGTGATCTTTTTGTTAAAATTGTTTCTTTGTTTGTGCCCTATACCAGAGCGCTCTTTTTAGTTTCGGTGACCGGAATTCTGACACCGGGTAATAAAATTTTCATGTTCATTCACCGAAAAGACTATTTGGGGTTTTTGGCGGGAAAAATCAGCTGATGTGTGTGTGTAAAAATCAGTAAAATATAAATCATTACACACTCGTTCTGGATAAACACACAGCGCTAAAATTCTTTTGTGTACTATAACTTTGTTCTGTGTTCTATTTTTGATTGCATTTTTTTTATTTGTTTTGAAATTAGTTTTGACGGAGTTACAGACTTTTGAAAACAGCGTCATCATTTGAGGAAATTCATAAAATAAGTAATCTTTTTATTAATTTAATATCTAAAAATCGGCCCATTCGTTATGAGTTTATAATTATATAGACTTCTCGAAGGGAAGCTAAAGATTATTTCCACATACTTTTTTTTTTTTTTGGTTTCATATCTTGAGAATGTGTGGTAGTCAGTTTTGTGAGTGTGGCATTACAAGAACAAGCATATTGTCACCAGATTTTATAACATTTAAATCACTGTAAAACGCATTCCTGATACTCACAAATCTTAAATAAGGTTGTAAAAAAAAAACTTTTTGTAAAGCACCATCTGTTTTTTGCATTTTCATTCATTTATAATGATATTTAGCTACGTATATAAGCGTCAGAAAACATGTAAAGCTATAGATAGATTACTTCTACGTACTTTGTTCTGTCTTTCAAGTCTTGTGAATCTTGTATTTATAATATGGGTTTTTTTTTTAGAATGATGGGTGAGATAAGGACTGTTCCATTGGTGTTCTTTGGTAGGCGAGCCTGTGCACAGGACGGCTGCCAAAGAATTCTAAGTAACTGTTTGTATATCTTACTTCATTCACAGATAAAGCATTCTACATCCTGGTGTTAGACTTGATAGTCCCAAAATCTTCCATTATCTTTATACATACACAAGTAAACTATACTACATAACAACGAATGGAACATACTTTTTGCATCATATATGAATTGTGCCAGTGCACTGTGCAGAGCCTGTGGCAAGAGAGCATTAACTTCCCAAAACAAAAACGTTCAAATCGGAAAGCACTGAACTGTTCTAATTACGTTAATGATCTGTTCTTTGTGTTTGGAATTAACGTATCAGATGATAAACCCACACAGCATTCGACTATGTTTTGTAAGAAGTGTTACTTACGAATACAAAACTCAAAAAGGAGGCATAATGAGAAGTGTCTTGAAACAGCCAAGTTACTATCGGAAAACAGTCAGCACATCTGGAAAGACTATGACCATAATCTAACTATAAGTGAATGTCAACTGTGCAATTATGTTGCAAAGACATCTTTTGGTGTTTTAAAAACAAAAAGCTGCTCTATCCCCTGTGATGTTCTTTCTGACCCCTCCATGTCTAGTCAGTCATTTAGCTGTAGTCAGTTTAGTTGTGTAGTCAGTAGTAGTCCATCAGTTAGCTGTAGTCAGTCAGTTAGCTGTGTCCGGATAGCTCTTGTACACACACTAGTGATGTGCCCTGCCCACATTATGATGGATCATTGTTCACAGGAGGTTGATGAGTCATCTCACATTACAGGCGATACCATTATTTCATTTGGAGGTGGATAACACTACTCACCCTAGCCATGCCAGTTTTTTGTTGCCACATCTACACCTACCAAGTCAGTTATTACAATACATACAAGTACATCCACCTGTCGCCTGTCTTCAAAAGCGACATCACACCAGTACAAACAGTTACTTGCTAAGCCACCTTCACAACCACTACACAAGAGGAAGAAACCCCTATTCACATCCATTGTTAGAAAAAAACTAGAAACAGCAAAAAGGTAATATCATAAAATTGCAAAACCAGGAGGACAGCCTATTGTACTACAAAAACTAATTCAAACATAGAAGAGAAACCTCAGTCACCAGAAAGTGGCCAACAAAACGTACCGATCTCAACTTTCTCCACTTACTGTTATAAAACATATTGCCTGAACATCAACTGATAAGTCATTAGGACCTGCAGCAGGCACACATGAACATACAACGCTGTTCATCAGTGATAAACGTCACGTCAGGAAATTTGACATGAAAGCATACGCATTGTCCAAAATGTAGAGTTAGAATAAATATAGATCAAAGAATTAGCAATAAAACCCCATTAAAGGAAAACAGTAGGTCTTACGTGGGCCACGGAGTAAGAAAAACAGAGAAGATTGATTATTGGAAAGACCGCCAGCGGTAATTATAAAAATATAACTTCACAATTAAAATTTATAATGGAAAACTATTTGTTACAAATTTCTGTGACATCCATCTGTGAAAAAGGACAGACAATTGAGCGACATCCTATAAGCAAAAGGAAGTGACCAGAAATACCCATGAATAGTATTTTTATTTGAATTACCAACCACACTCCAACCATACCATTTTTACATTTCGATAGAATCTGTACACTTCTCAGATGGAGCTAAAATTTGTACTAACAAAATGATTCATGTTTGCATTATAAATATGAAAACGAAATGTTCATTGTGAACTTTATGATTTTTTAAATCCAATCTGGCGCCCCAGTATTAGCCTAGCCCCCAATTCCGCCAATTATCAATCTTCCTCCTGTTTTCCTCACCAAAAATTTTGTACCAACGTTTCCAATCGTAAATGTAGTTGTGAACACCAATACTGTTTCGTCCTTCATCCAGGCCCACTAAGACCTATTCCTCGATTGCTTCTTTGGATATTCTAACTCTACTTTCAATGCCTGCTTTCCTGCAAATTTCCTGAACGTGACTACGTTTCTAACAGCGTTGTAAGTTCATGTGCCTGCTGCAGGTCTAATGAATCAGTTGATGTTCCAGCAATACAATTTTTTCTAACAGTGTGTGGAGAAATTGAGGCTTCGCTTACGTTTTGTTTGGCGTTCTGGTGACTGATGTTTCTCTTTATGTTTAATTAGTTTTTTTTGTAGTACAATAGGCTGTCCTCTGGTTTTTGCATTTTTATGATATTACTTTTTTTGCTGTTCTAGTTTTTTTCTAACAATGGATGTGAATAGGGTTCTTCCTCTTGTGTTAGTGGTTGTGAAGGTGGTTCTTAGCAAGTAAACTGTTGTACTGTGATGTCGCTTTTGAAGACAGGCGAGGGTGGATGTACTTGTTGTATGTTATAACTGACTTGGTAGATTGAGATGTGGCAACAAAAACTGGCATGCTAGGGTGAGTAGTGTTATCCACCTCCAAATGAATAATGGTATCGCCTGTAATGTGAGATGACTCATCAACCTCCAACTGAATACAACTATCATCACTCAAGTGTGAGCAGGACACATCAACTGCACTCCTACTGTACAGAGCTATCCTGACTACAAGCTGACTGACTACAACTAAATGACTGACTAGACATGGAGGGGTCAGAAAGAACATCACAGGGATAGAGCAGTTTTTTGTTTTTAAAACACCAAAAGATGTCTTTGCAACATAATTGCCACAGTTGACATTCACTTATAGTTAAATTATGGTCATAGTCTTTCCAGATGTGCTGACTGTTTTCCGATAGTAACTTGGCTGTTTCAAGACACTTTCTCATTATGCCTCCTTTTTGAGTTTTGTATTCGTAAGTAACACTTCTTACAAAATATAGTCCGAATGCTGTGTGGGTTTATCATCTGATACGTTAATTCCAAACACACAAAGAACAGATCATTAACGTAATTAAAACAGTTCAGTGCTTTCTGATTTGAACGTTTTGTTTTGGAAGTTAATGCTCTCTTGCCACAGGCTCTGCACAGTGCACTGGCACAATTCATATGATGCAAAACACTATGTTCCATTTCGTTGTTATGTAGTAGTATAGTTTAAAGATAAAGGAATATTTGGGACTATCAAGTCTAACACCAGGATGTAGAATGCTTTATCTGTGAATGAAAGAAGATATACAAACAGTTACTTAGAATTCTTTGGCAGCCGTCGTGTGCACAGGATTGTCTACTAAAGAACACCAATGGAACAGTCCCTTATCTCACACACAAATAAAAAAAAAATTCGTATTATAAATACAAGATTAACAAGACTTGACAGATAGATCAAAGTATGTGAAAGTAATTGATCTATAGCTTTACATGTTTTTCTGACGCTTATATACGTAGCTAAATATCATTATAAATGAATGAAAATGCAAAAACAGATGGTGCTTTACAAAAAGTTATTTTTTTACAACCTATTATTTAAGATTTGTGGAGTATCAGGAATGCGTTTACAGTGATTTAAATGCTATAAAATCTGGTGACAATATGCTTGTTCTTGTAATGCCAAATTCACAAAACTGACTACCACACATTCTCAAGATATGAAACCAAAAAAAAAAGTATGTGGAAATAATCTTTAGCTTCCCTTCGAGAAGTCTTTATAATTATAAACTCAAACGAATGGGCCGGTTTTTAGATATTAAATTAAATAAAAAGTTTACTTATTTTATGAATTTCCTCAAATGATGACGCTGTTTTCAAAAGTCTGTAACTCCGTTCAAAAACTAATTTAAAACAAATAAAAATGCAATCAAACATAGAACACAGAACAAAGTTATAGTACACAAAAGAATTTTAGCGCTGTGTTTATCCAGAACGAGTGTGTAATGATTTATATTTTACTGAAATTTTACACACACAACAGCTGATTTTCCCCGCCAAAAACTTAAAGTAGTCTTTTACGGTGCACACGAAAATTTTATACCCGGTGTCAGAATTCCGGTCACCGAAAACTAAAAAGAGCGCTCTGGTATAGGGCACCAAAACAGCCGTGTAGAGACTTGCGGACACAAGGAATAATATGTTATGTGTTTACGTAAATTAGTCTAGAAATTAAAACAAATTAAAGCCAAAATACTATAGTGGGGTTTGTCTGACAGCACAAGATCATATTTTTGCTCATTAATGGCATATTTTTTAAACACCGGCTTTAGGGGTAATGAGGGCCAATAAGTTAGATACGGATTTGATTGGCAGTAAGTAATATGGTAAGAGCCGTAAACACATTATTAGTTGCACCTGCAAATACTATTATTGTAGCTAAATGGGCAACGTGAGGATGGGTAACAATTTTTTTCAAAGGTTTCTTGTAAACATGGTCTAATTGTTTAGTTGAGAACGTTTGAAATAGGCAAATAGTAAGCGTCAGTTCCAGGGCCAGTTTTGAAAATTACATTCTGATGTGACGCAAGTAGCGTTGAGAAACAAGCTAATTATTTTTCTAATAAAAAGCCTGGGATAAGGCAGATCGAAATTGTTGCCAAACATTCATCGCCAGTCAACGTTACTTGTTGTATATATTCATTGAATTGGTGGTAAGCTAGGACATAATTTTCCTACATATATAATAATTAAAATATAGATTATATATATAATATATATATATATATATATATATTTATATATATATATATAGATATATATAAAATATATAGAATATTAAAATTGAATTATGACCATGACAAAAATGTGTCCTGTTATGTGTGTGGTTTCAGTAGCAAAAACAGAAGGCAAAGCCTAGATATTGCTCCACCATGTAAAAGCTTGTCCAGCGAGGAGTAATAACTGCATGTGCAGACTATGGGATTCGCCACATTAGTACCCATGAAGACCTTTCTTATTGTATAGAAGGAAAATTCTAAAGTGGAATTGCAGAGGCGTTGTAAAAACCATTAGGGCGAGGAATAACTGGGTAGTATATTGTCACATGAGAAGCTTAGCATATTGGCTACAAGCGTGGAACTCTTTTTTTTTTAATGTCCTGTACTTCATTGTGGGAAATAGATATTATTATATTAGATTCTGAAAGAACGAGGTAACAACCTTCTTATTTCAGGGCCCGTGGTACTGTAGTATTAGAGCAGCAACCTGATCTGGAGTTTTTGCTGGCTCCAAGGGCTGGCAGCAGACTCCTTGTCCAAGATATCGACCAATGGTGTATGTCCAAGATAACTGAGAAGCAAGCGAGCAGAAGAGAAAGTTTTCCTGCCGCCGACCTATAAGTTAAGACTAGTTGTCAGCCAGAGCAGCTCACCCTTGTATAACCCACCATCCAAAAATATGACTGTAATACTAAATCAAGAGGGACAGTTAGTGTTATATACACAAATAAAAAAGAACTGTGAACCCTTCAATATTATTTTCCACCAGTAACAAACACATGAAGTCGTGATGTACAAACAACAACCTAGCTTCAAAAGCCAGTAGTTTACCTCATAGTACTAACATCAAAAAAACCCTACACACATATTGTAATAATATTATATGTCAGGACAAAGATCCTTTGTATAAATTTTGTACATAAATATTGTATTTACATTTTGATTGTGATTCCTGATTCACTCTGTAGTTTTGGATCAGGATATCTATCATTGAAAGAAACTAATACATAATTTAAAAGTTTAACACTTGACTTACTTAAGATAGTCTTCTAGAGTGTTATATGTATGTGCCTTGTCATAGTGTTTGTAAAGTGTTGTGGATCTAAATAAAAGTGTTTTTATCTGTCTGTTGGTTATTGTAAACTTACACTTCATCACTATCATAACCCTAGACATTCAACGTAGTTTATCACAATATTCCAGAATAAGTCTGATTGAGGTCTAAATGTGGTAGCAAAGTAAGGGTCATCTGTAACACACCACACATATTAGATACAGATACCTTCACAGCTGATCTCAGTAAGTACACACTAAATCCCCCTATAAAATATTTATATAATCCCAACTTACCACAATGGAGAAGATACTCTCAATGACAATGGAAAGCGACTCCTTAGATTCTGCAGTGAGCAGAATCTGATCATTACAAACACAAAGTTCCCCCATAAGCGCATACATGCATACACTAGATGTGAACCAACCAAGAATGAGAAGTCAGTGATCGACTATGCCATTGTTCGGAGAAGCTCATTCAGATATGTCCGAGATGCAAGAGTCTGGAGGAGGCCAGAGATTGGAAGTGATCACTACCTGCTAACAATCAAACGAACAACTGAAAGAGTTGCTCAGCCTAGGAACTGCCCAACATCACGCAAGAAACCAAGTAAACGAGCAGGAGAAATGATCATTAGGACCTACAAGCTGAGAGAGCCAGAAATTAAGACCAGATATCAGGGGCTTATTGCTACAGCAGTGAGCAACACAGAAGAACGACCTGATGACTTGGAAACCCTCTGGAATAAATTCAAGGACATCATAAAGACAGCTGCTACAGAAGCATGGGGTAAAGTCCGACTTGGGAACCAGAGAAAGAGGACACCTTGGTGGACAGAGGAAGTCAAAAGAGAAAATAAGAGAGAAAAAATTGGCATGGAAACAATACTTAGGAGCTAAAAACAATACAGGACAAATGAAGAAATATAGAGAATATGTGACATTCAGAACAGAAGCAAAGAACAAGGTGCTAGCAGCAAAACAGAAGTCCTGGGAAGAATTAGGAGAAAAGCTAGAAAAAAGATGCACAAGAAAACCAGAAATTGTTCTATAAGACCCTAAAGAACATGAGGAAGGAAAAACAATGCCCTCTCAAATTTATAAAGGACAAGCGAGACAAATTGCTTACTGCCCCGAAGGAAGTAATGGAAAGATGGAAAGAATATTTCTCAGAACTCCTGGATGGTGAGCATGATGAAGCATCAGAAATGATAACCACTGACACAGAAGAGGAAACCAATGATGGTGAAGATGACATAAAGATGGAAGAACTGAGGGCAGCACTAGAGAAAATCAAGATGGGTAAAGCAGCAGGGCATGATGGTATAACACCAGAAATGGTTAAGTACATGGGAGCATCAGGCGACCTATTACTCTTAAAGGTCCTACAGGCAGCATGGTGCAACAAGACCATACCAAAGGATTGGGAGATTGCCATCATAACACCAATTTTCAAAAAGGGTGACAATCGACAATGTGGAAACCATAGAGGCATATCCCTTCTCGTGTCCCTGGTAAAATCTACTCTAGAATCCTAGAGCAGAGACTCCGACGCCTAGCTGAGCCACAATTGGATGAGGTCCAGTGCGGATTCCGAGCAAACCGAAGTACTCAAGACCTAATCTTCACACTCAGACAGCTGAGTGAAAAGGCCCTTGAGTATAAAAGTGAGATCCATCTTTGTTTCATAGATCTGGAAAAGGCGTTTGACAGGGTCCCCTGGAGCAAACTTTGGGACTGTTTGGCAAGGAAGAATATTCCAGCACCTCTGATTAATGCTATACAGAGCTTCTACAAGTCTTGCAGAAATTATGTGAGGACAGCAAACCATAAGTCAGAAGAGTTCAGGACCACCACTGGGGTAAGACAAGGTGATATCCTATCACCTTACCTCTTCATACTCCTTATGGACGATGTCATCAAGGCATGTAAGGAGAGAACAAGAAAGTATTCAGTGGGGTACTGGAAGATGAGACAGGTCTATATTCGGAGCTGACATTTGCTGATGATGTTGCCCTGATTGCTAAATCAGAGGCACATCTCCAATCCAACCTGCAAGTCTGGAAGGAAGAGCTGGAGAAGAGAGGGATGGTCATAAGCAGCTCTAAAACAAAATCCATGGTGATATCATGAGAAGAGAGAAAACATCAGATTAAGTTGGGAGAACAGGTCCTGGAGCAGGTCGACCACTTTAAATATCTCGGAGCTATTATAGAACGAAAGGGAGGCATCAAAGAAGAGTTGGCCACTCGAAAAGCAGCGGCTGGGAGAATTTTTCAGGCCATAAATCGTGGATTCCTCAGCAAGAAAGAGGTTGGTAAGAAAACGAAGATGGCTGTATACCGCTCCACCTATGTCCCAGTCTTGACATATGGATGCGAGTCGTGGGCAATGACTACAACCCACAAAAGCCAGATCCAAACCTCAGAAATGAGGTATCTGAGTATTAGTGATGGAATGAATGTTTGTATGTACTCGTCTGCTTGATGAGAGTAAAGTGGTCAACTCAAACCTAAACACAGTGTAGGTTAACAGGTCGCCTTGTCCGGAACGTGTTGAGGCCCTGGCAAGGGATGTTGACGTTAAGTGTGAGTATGAATGTCAGTAACGCGAATGGGATGAATGGTTCTGTGGAGTTGACAAGTTGGTAACAATGCACTCATACCCTCACGGCTGGAAGTCAATGATAGCTGGAACTACTGTAGACGTTTTTAGACAGTTTAATGACACACACTCTGACAGCACGGTTGACAGTCATTGGAACAGGTTGACACAATAAATCATTGGATACTTGACCAAATGGGTGGCAACATCAATTTAGCAATCTCATAGCATGTAAATATAATTGAACGATAGTAGCACATATATAGTTCTGATTGTCTATCGTTTCATATCTCCACTGACTAATCGTATCAGTTTGAGTTAACAATAATAATGGTCATCACAATGCTCCTTTACAGACCCTCTGCTGACTACGTCTTTCAGGCTAAGTCTTTTAGGCTCTAACTTCAACAGGGTCTTTTTTTAAGGTTGACAATCTCAAATAACAAAGAGTGGACTTCATACAATGTAGGTCTTGGTATCGCCATCAGGTAATAAGATATATCTGTTCTCTGACTGACGATTCAAAGAGACCAACAGTGGGGTTCAAAATGGCGCTGGTCCCAGTGAGCGGCGTTCATCCAAAAAGATCTCCTCACTACAAATGAAAGCTCCGTTCATTTGCTCAACTAATATCTTGGGTTTTCCATACCCGTAAGAAATGTTACATATGTCCACTCATAGTGCTGCTAGTACAGGAATCGTCTACATACGATCCATCAAATATATAAAGATGATATAACATCTATGATGTCGTTAGGCCTAGGTAAAGTTTTTTTTAGAAAATGTTCCTTCTTTACCTTAAGTTCAGAAAATACTAGTACTAGCACACGCCATTCCCTCGGCGTAAGAAATATATATTCTGGGAGAAGTATCGACCATTATAGTCTACTAAGAGAAACTCCTCTTTTCCCCAGAATCAATCACAATGACGAAAAACTTCGGACTCCCTTTTGTCCGACAGCCTTCAAGATTCGTCCATCATCACGGAAGAGCCAACGACGAATAATCGTCTCATTGGGCATGCGCTAATGTTAACCTTTCAACTATATTCAAGTGGGGCGACTACATATTTACTTTCACTCGAAGCAAAAAATGAGTATTCGCCCTTTGACTAGAGTTCTAATCTTAGACCCAAAATATTATTACCAAATATAACAAGTATACAAACAAATAAATATCTTCCTATATATATATATCTCTATATTCATTGCCACCAGTAATCTGTTGGTAACAGACTACCGCAACCCCCGGGAAAAAAAAATGAAATTTTTTTTTTCATCTGAGAGCAACATACAATAGGCTCACAACGCACGAATAATGCGCAGATGACTAATAAGAGCTATTTATAATGTCAAATTAAGGTAAAGTCGAAGCATAGATCGACTTGTGAGAATATATCTCAACATCTCAGAGAAAGCATTTCTCTTAAGCATAAATATTTCCAGGGAGGTGCCACCAACGTATACCACAATGCTGGCAATGACACAATGCATATAACAATTTCATATTTAAGCACTATAAGTACATGATTGACAAAGAAGAAAAATCATCAAAGAACAGCGGTGAATATATATCAATGAACGTAGTGATAGTAGTGATACAATCATTATATTACAAATTACAATGTGTATCTATCTTGATATAAAAAAGAACTGTTGCAGAGTTAGATGTGTTAAGAAGTCCAAGACCCAACAGTTAGGTGGAATCATGTGGGCATCTAGACAAAATGTCTGCCATCACATTATCTGATCCACGGATAGCTCGTACCGAGAAATGAAAAGGTTGAAGAGCAATTGCATATTGAGTAGACCTCGAGCTCTTCAAATTCTTACTCTGTATAGCCGTAAGAGCTTTCTGGTCGGTTTCTACTATGAAATGTGCGCCTAGAAGGAACCTTTGTAGTTTGAGAATTGACCAAACCATCGCCAATAGTTCACGGTCTAAAACCGAGTAATTCCTTTCTGCAGCATTAAGTTTTCTGGAGATATACATTACAGGATGCAGAGTTCCAGAGTACTCTTGCATTAGTGCCGCTCCCATCCCAGTGGATGAAGCGTCACTACGAAGAACAAATGTCTTATCTGTAGTAGGTAACACTAAAATAGGTGGTGTTGAAAACAAATTTTTAATCTTATCCAAAGAGGATTGGCATTCCTGTGACCAGTGGACCATATTAGGCGACCCTTTCTTTAGTAGTGTAGAAAGAGGTGCCATGATAGAGGATAGATTCGGAAGGAATCTTCCATAAAATTGAATAAGACCTATGAGACTTCGCACTTGCTTTTTAGTCTTAGGAATAGAGATGTTAAGAATCTTAGTGATATTATGGTCCTCTGTCTTTAGAAAACCATGACCAACTCGATGGCCTAGGAAAGAAATTTCGCTAAAACCAATACAGGCTTTAGAGGGTTTCGCTGTCAGGTTATACTCGCGTAGAGTAGATAGTAATTCAACTAACCCCGAATAGTGATCTTCCCAAGTATCGCTGAAAAGACAGATGTCGTCTAGGTACGCAATGACATCTGACCGATAAGATAGGATTCGACGCATCATGCGTACGAATGTAGCTGGTGCGTTCATAAGGCCGAAAGGCATGAAATTCCATTGAAAAAGGCCTCTAGGTGTAGAAAAAGCCGTAATTGGTTTGGCGCGTTCAGATAAAGGAACTTGCCAATATCCTTTAGACAAATCAAGTTTAGTGAAAACATGAGATTTAGAAAGCCTAGTAAGTAGCTCTTCTAGTAAAGGCATAGGTTCAGCATCAAACTTCGTAACTTGATTCAATGTGCGATAGTCAACGCAAAGACGTATGTTATTGTCTTTTTTTCGAACAATAACCATCGGCGAAGAATATGCAGAAGTGGATGGTTCAATTATTTTTAAATCTATCATCTCATCCAACTCCTTCTCAACCTGTGCTTGAAAATGTATAGCGATAGGGCAAGGTCTGACCCTAATAGGATTATGGTCAGTTAGAATAATGTCATGTTCAATGACATGAGTTTGTCCAGGGATGTCAGTAAGGACATCCTGAAATGTTTGTAACATAGCCGAAACTTGTCGCGGTTCTCCTAGTGATAAATCCGGAGAGACAGTAACATTTTTCCATGATTCACTAGAATGAAGTGGAATCATCGGAAGCGGAAGATTAACATCCGAAAAACTTGTTTCCTCATCCTGTATCACGGACAGTGATGAGTAATGACCATGTTGGACTGGTGAATCGTCCGTTTGCCTGGAAAATAGGCTGTAAATAATCCGGACGTTCATGGAATTCCGTAAGCATATTGATGTGGAAGGTTTTATGCTTTCCATCAATATCGACAATATAGTCAACATCAGAAATTTTCGAGATTATATCGTACGGACCTTTCCAAGAAATAAGAAGTCTGTTTTCCCTACAAGGTAGCAAAACAAATGCTTTGTCACCAGGACAAAGTTGTCGTAAGGTTCTTTTCTTATTGGCAAATTGTCTTGCCTTCTGTTTAGCAAATTCAGAAGAAGAAGTTGCCAATTTGCATGCTTCGATAATCTTTTGTCTCAGCGCGATGACATATTCGTAAGAAGATTTTGTGTCATCGGTAATATTATCAGCGGTTATGAGATCATGAAGCAAAGACATAGGGCCGCGCGGACGCGCGCCAAAGACAAGTTCAAAGGGAGAAAATCCTGTATGTTCATTGGGGACCTCTCTGTAAGCGAAGAGGGCCGCGGGTAAAACCCTGTCCAAATCTTGAGGATGATCCTCAGTTATCTTCCCTAGTAAGTTTTTGAGTGTTCTATTTAGCCGTTCGACCATCCCATTGGACATAGGATGGTAGATACTACTTAAAGATCTATCTATCTGCAGAGTAGACATTACTTGAGACATGGTATCTGATATTAGTTGGGTGCCATGGTCTGACAATATCTCTCCGGGGAACCCCAGACGAGAACATATAAGCCAAAGAGCATCTGCAATGTCAGCAGTAGTAATGCTCTTCAGAGGAATAGCCTCTGGCCAACGAGTGCACATATCAACACACGTCAAGATAAACTGATGTCCTCTAGCAGATTTGATCTTAAATGGACCAATGATGTCTATCGCCATTTTCTGAAATGGTCGAATAGGGATGTCTGCAGCCTGAATAGGTGCAGCATGGCGTGGACCTTTGGATTTGACCTCTTGACATACTTTACAAGATCGACAATAAATCCGTATGTCCTTGTTCACAAAAGGCCAAAAGAAAGCCGCAAGAACTCTTGACTTAGTACGGGAAAAAACCCATATGTCCAGCACACTGAGAGTCGTGAGCGTGCTGTAAAATTTTAACTCTCAAATTCTTGGGCACAAGAATCTGAGAATGACTTGACTTAGTGGAGTCTTGCACCATACGTACAAGTACGCCATTCTTCATTGCAATCCAAGATTTACGCTTTGTATCTTTATTCGGACCACCTTTTGTTGCAAGAGTGAAGAATTTCTTTAGAGTCGGATCATCTTCTTGCTGTTTTATAAACGAGTCACGAGAAATTTCCACGGGATCATCTCGGTTATGCACTTCATTATCTTCAATAGATGAAGTTTGAGGCATATTAAGAGCTTGAGCTCTAGTGACTACAGCATTAGCAGTTTGCATATTTTGTTTTTCCCAAATGGAAATTTGTTGTTGAGTGCATTCTTTGACTCCGTGAATACGACCGATGATAAGATCAGCGATCGGATTCGGCAGAAGACATGCGTGTACATCTCCTGTAAAGAAAGGAGTAGCAATCTTAATGATAGCAGTAGAGTATTTCTCTAAGTTGCCTCCAAATGTTACACATTTGACTACTTTTCCTGTGGCACGAGAAGGATCTAAAAGTGACTGCCTAACACCAATTGTGGTGCATCCAGAATCAAAAAGAACTGAGACTGGATTGTCGTTTACTAAACCTTTATGTAAGACAAGAGAACCTCTTCCATCATGCGCGACTGACGCAGGAAGAACGGGAAGAGGATGGCCACAACTTAAAGTGGACACCGTAGTTGGTTCAATATAATGTTTTGCATTGGGGGCACTGAGATGCTCTCCCAAAATCAAAAGCGGAACATGCCATATTATTAGCATGATTATTATCTTTAGTCTGCTTATAAGCTTCATGGGACGCTTGCTGTGCAGAGTTTGCCTGATAATGTGATTTATGTTTTTTGTATTGTGATCTACCTCGATTATTATTGCCTCTCTTGTAACCCCTATTTGGGTTTGAGTCATAGTTCTCATGGTTACCATTATCATACTCATTATAATGAGTATCTCTATAACTATGATCTTGTTGTCTCCATGATGGATGACTTGGATAGTTCCTATAATGACTTCCTCTGCGGAAATCCCCATACTGGCCACCACATTGATAACACGTTTTTCTGGCCATCACATATATAAGTGTATGTTTCACACCGTTGATAAATGTCATTCTTTATGTATTAGTGATGGAATGAATGTTTGTATGTACTCGTCTGCTTGATGAGAGTAAGTGGTCAACTCAAACCTAAACACAGTGTAGGTTAACAGGTCGCCTTGTCCGGAACGTGTTGAGGCCCTGGCAAGGGATGTTGACGTTAAGTGTGAGTATGAATGTCAGTAACGCGAATGGGATGAATGGTTCTGTGGAGTTGACAAGTTGGTAACAATGCACTCATACCCTCACGGCTGGAAGTCAATGATAGCTGGAACTACTGTAGACGTTTGTAGACAGTTTAATGACACACACTCTGACAGCACGGTTGACAGTCATTGGAACAGGTTGACACAATAAATCATTGGATACTTGACCAAATGGGTGGCAACATCAATTTAGCAATCTCATAGCATGTAAATATAATTGAACGATAGTAGCACATATATAGTTCTGATTGTCTATCGTTTCATATCTCCACTGACTAATCGTATCAGTTTGAGTTAACAATAATAATGGTCATCACAATGCTCCTTTACAGACCCTCTGCTGACTACGTCTTTCAGGCTAAGTCTTTTAGGCTCTAACTTCAACAGGGTCTTTTTTTTAAGGTTGACAATCTCAAATAACAAAGAGTGGACTTCATACAATGTAGGTCTTGGTATCGCCATCAGGTAATAAGATATATCAGTACTCTGACTGACGATTCAAACAGACCAACAGTGGGGTTCAAAATGGCGCTGGTCCCAGTGAGCGGCGTTCATCAAAAAAGATCTCCTCACTACAAATGAAAGCTCCTTTCATTTGCTCAACTAATATCTTGGGATTTCCATACCCGTAAGAAATGTTACATATGTCCACTCATAGTGCTGCTAGTACAGGAATCGTATACATACGATCCATCAAATATATAAAGATGATATAACATCTATGATGTCGTTAGGCCTAGGTAAAGTTTTTTTAAGAAAATGTTCCTTCTTTACCTTAAGTTGAGAAAATACTAGTACTAGCACACGCCTTTCCCTCGGCGTAAGAAATATATATTCTGGGAGAAGTATCGACCATTATAGTCTACTAAGAGAAACTCCTCTTTTCCCTAGAATCAATCACAATGACGAAAAACTTCGGACTCCTTTTTGTCCGACAGCCTTCAAGATTCGTCCATCATCACGGAAGAGCCAACGACGAATAATCGTCTCATTGGGCATGCGCTAATGTTAACCTTTCAACTATATTCAAGTGGGGCGACAACATATTTACTTTCACTAGAAGCAAAAAATGAGTATTCGCCCTTTGACTAGAGTTCTAATCTTAGACCCAAAATATTATTACCAAATATAACAAGTATACAAACAAATAAATATCTTCCTATATATATATATATATATATATATATATATATATATATATATATATATATATATATATTATATATATATATATATATATATATATATATATATATATATATATATATTTTCATTGCCACCAGTAATCTATTGGTAACAGTCACAAATATTTGAATCGACAGCGAGCGGCACAAGAAAGCCTGTGTTATTGTAAGTGATTTGCCTTCTGTACCTGAAAGATCTTAACAACCATTAACGGCTCGTTTGTGTGTATGCCTGACGGTAAGAACGAATATATATAATATATATATATATATATATATATATATATATATATATATATATATGTGTGTGTGTGTGTGTGTGTATATATGTGTGTGTGTGTGAGTATATAATTATGTGTAATTCTAGTGATTAATCCACCTGTACGATAAAAAGTGTATAAATGTGTTAGAACATTTACAGTGTGTTGCTGGTGAAACTTACAGGTTTGTGTGTAATTCTAGAGGCAAAGCCAGAAATATTCAAAAATATTGAGAATGATGGCAATGTGTGTCTGTAAGTTTTGGAAATGTGTTTAAAGAAGTATTTCTTAAATGGAATGACACACATATCAGGAACATAAGGAAGGATGAAAGGAATTGGATTACTGAATAGTTTGATATGTTACTTAGTAGTTTTATTCATGACCAAATTATTGTATGGAGGCAGATCATGGGAAACGAATTATAATTAAGGATGTAGAAGAAAATTATGATCACAGTGAACTAAATTGATTGATGCTACTATATTATATCTTGTGCATCTGCTAGCACTCTTATCTGAAACTGTCAATCGTCCCTATCGATGTCATAGAGGGATATTGGTAAAAAATACAGGGATTGCGTTTAACTTCGTTTCAGGTTTTATCCTGTAACCTACAACAAATATAAGAGGCATCTCTTACTGAGGTTACGACGGATGCAGTGCCCCTTCTATGTTAGAGGGACAGGCATCTAGAGTATACCAGTTGGAAGAATTTCAGCCGACAATTCTCTCCAGGTTCAGAGGGAGCCATCTTCAGTGACTCAGATAAGTTGCCCACAAAGGCAACTGTGTAGCATATTCCTGATCACCAAAACTAAAATCAATCCAGTTTGTGATGAACTTAGCAGTATATATCTTCAAGTAGACTGTGAAAATAACACTGGTAATTAGTCATAGAAAGGTCAACTAAGCAAGACTGTCTCCATATTGATAGACATCTTAATACAGAGAAAGACTTTGTTGAACATTTTTTTATTATTTATTTACTTTTGTAACATGAGTTCTTTTAAAACTTTTCAAACAGAATAGAGTAACTGTACAAATAAATTGTAAATATTTACCAGCCGACTTACTTAAATTCTTTAAGTTAAGTTTTATTCATTGTTGGTGAATTTAATTAAATAATTACCCCAAGCAGAGTTAATAATAATAATAATTACCATATTAACAGAGGAGGGTCTGGAGAGGTAGCAAATAGGGACTCTGAGTACTACATTACCATCTTCTCTGCGAACTTATACAGCTTGACCCTACCTTTGTTGTCTATACACCTTTACTCTTTTCAGAGAAAGGGGTATTACTGATAAGACCAGACTCTTATCTGGCACTACCCTGGTATCATCTGATACACCTTTATATCCAGGATGCATTATTACTTTCTATAACATCTGAACCTCTCGCGACAGTTTGGATAACTGAATTCTTCAATGAATAATCAGCGTAAGCTTGAATAATCTCTCCTTGTCCCCCCTCCACTTCTCTCTCTCTGTCTTTCTCTCTCTCTCTCTCTCTCTCTCTCTCCCTCTCTCTCGTTTTTTTCTGTCTTGGCTCCGCTGTGCTCTTTTTGCGTCGGTTTAGATATTACACTCGTGAGGCATGTTACATTATCTTGGTACTAGATTCTGCAAAGTTTACGCAGGCTACGGTTTCTTTCTACTTGGCGCTAGAAATTGATTTTAACTCGCTGTAAATTGTGACCTGCTCAAGGGGCCATGCCTGATGACACAAAGTGGTTTCATATATGTCCTAATCTGCAGAAGTAATTGATATGACCTTTTATTCGAATTCTCCTTTCATTTTTATGGATTAGTTATATTACGAACCCGGTGTCTTCCAAAAGTATGGGGTGGTACTTTATGTTGTGATCGTCGTGGCGTAGTTGTGAATTGTAACAATATGAATACGTGTGTATAAGTTTCATACTGAATCATACTTTATGACACAAATAAGAAAAATTGCAAACAACAATTTGCAAGTTAACTTGCAGTGTTAATTGTGACAGCACTCATCAAATACAAATTATTTTTATACCACCAAACTAACCTTATGCAAATTGATTTTCCTGTGGCACAAATATATATATATATATATATATATATATATATATTTATATATATATATATATATATATATATATATATATATATATATATATATATATATATATATATATATATATATATATTTATATATATATATATATATATATGATGCTACATGATGATGATATATATATATATATAGGCATAAATTGAATAATACATTTGTTCGTCAACTAGACAACCCATTAGTCACGGAATTTAGTGTAAGTGACTTTGACAATGTTCGACAACCGCAAATATACGTCTATGTTCCAGCTTCGATTTATTTGTAGCATCTCTGCAGTGACAGCTTCTCAGCCACACAATCCTTCGCATGCTGACAAATTCTAGTGCTGGTACAGCTCAGTGGGCTAACGATAAATTTGGTGGCATAGAGCAGTGTGACTACGCCACTGGGTTATTCTCGTAACATTCCAACTGTATGTCATTCTTAATGATATCATTTTAAATATTCGGTACGTTCCATGGTTCACAATACTGGATCTCTTCACCAACTTTGTCTGACAATGGTGTCCAATAAAGTATGACAATTGTGTCCAATATGTCTGACAATGGTGTCCAATATGTCTGACAATGGTGTCAACTATGTCTGACAATGGTGTCAAATATGTCTGACAATGGTTCAAATATATCTGACAATGGTGTCCAATATGTCTGACAATAGTGTTCAATAAGTCTGGTAATAGTGTCAAACATGTTTGACAATGGTGTCAAATATGTATGAAAATGGTGTCAAATATGTCTGACAATGGTGTCAAATATGTCTGACAATGATGTCCAATATATCTGACAATGGCGTCCAATATGTCTGACAGTGGTGTCCATTATGTCTTAAAATGTGTTCGGTATGTCTGATAATGGTGTCAAATATGTCTTTAAATGTGTCCAATATGTCTGACAATGGTGTTAAATATGTCTGAAAATGGTGTCAAAAATGTCTGAGAATGATGTCAAAGATGTCTGACTATGGTGCCCAACATGTAAGAAAATGGTGTCCAGTATGTCTGACTGTCACAATATTATTATGTCCATCTCTTCTCCTCTCCGGCCGTAGTCAACTACATTTGTTGTGAGTACTGATTACGCACAATTTCAGTAGTCGGTCCATTTATTTCTCTGTTATCAAGCAGATATTAGCTATTTTCTTATCAATATTACACTCCTTTCAGTGATTATTGATCACGTTTGCTTTGCGCCTCTCGGCTTTGCTAAGATTAAGACGCAGGTAAAGCCAAGATGCTCCCAGTCAATATTCTTATAGTGAACGCGTGTCATGTTTACCTAAGAGTGCGCTGCGTTAAATTATCGACCTGTCGGCATGCACTAGGCGGAAACGAATGACTTAGTCATTTCCTGTACACCTTGTTACAAAGACATTACTTTAGGTGAAAGTAATATCTTATTTGTAAACATTGCCGAGAGAGTGATCGGATGGTTTCATTCCATATTTGGAAGACGTGACCCTTTTATTAATACACAGAAATTTCCTAGTGGAAATAATTTGAATTACCCCATCCTAATCACGCATTTTTTAAATTATTGGCACTCGAGATGTAAACATTACCATATTTCTGATTGGGGTCTGGCCTAATAGTAAGCAACACGAGCCAAGAACGAGAGGGGCAATATAACTTTGGTCGGTTGAAAGCACTGTGAAAATTTGCTCGCGCCAAGATGACAACCAGATCTCGATAGAGTTAAGACTAAAATCAGCTTTCGTTTATCGAACCGGACTTTGTTCGAGCATCTTGAGGACTTAAGAGCCCAGGAAATCTCTTCCATTATTAACAAGGGAAACCGGAATCTTAGGAATCTGAAACACGGAGTCAAAGTGAGAACTTATTGCTAAAGTTACACCCTCCCCCCCCCCCCCCTCCCAAGACCAAGTGTATCAGGCCTATACAACTGCCTTTATTTCTCTGAGCCAGCAGACTATGAACCTAAAGATTGGCGTAAGTTGTATATTTTGAATTCTGTATTTTTTCATTATTAATATGTGAACTAATACGTATGTATTGACATGTAAATATTAATATGTGAAACTTGCTAGTGGATGTCCAAGTCATTTGAGGCTGGCAAACTCAGCATATAGAATGATGATTTCATGAACCACCAGGCAGGTGAGTGCTTTATTGCGAGTTTCTTATAAAGAACTAAAAGCAGAGGTAGTCCCAAGTTACATTTGGAGCAGGAAGGGAATGATGAAAGAAATGATGTACATACTATTATTAACCTCTTCAACCAGTGTAAATGTAAAACATATTCACTCTAAATGTATGACAGTTTCAACCAGCATAAATGTAAAACATTTTCTCTCTAACTGTAATGAAAGCTTACAACCTTTTCAACCTTTGTAAATGTAAACATATTCAAACTATATTGTTAACATTTTCAACTAAAGTTAAATATAAAACTATTTATGTTAAATGTGAAGATAGTTTTTCGTCCACTGGGACTAAGATTAATTCTCAGCGAGTGTAAAAGTTCTGAGATAGATGGGATGGTGGAATGAAAAGAGGGGGACACAAAATGACTTGTCGGAAAACTCAATACTCAGGTGGTATTCGTTTCTCTTCTTTTGCCATACTAATCGGTGGTACCGGTTGAGGGTACTATCTCTGGAACAGGAGACGGTATAAGTGGCCTGAAGTCGACGCTAGACACCATCATCAGACGGGTCTTAGAGACGCGGGACCAGCTTTGCAGTTCCTTCCTGATTCTACTCGGAATGTGCTGCAACTCTTAATCTTGACCAGGGACGCGAGCGACACAGTCATCTATCTGCAAAGACCCAAACATCAGCGGGAGAAGAAACAACTACTGGAGCTAAGTAAAACTTAAAAGCTGCCAAGTGAACTGTCCATTTTCGAAAACCATAACATCACACTATGATGAATACTTTTTTCAAAACAATTATTCATTTTTATAACTGTTAAGACCTAATTGATCATTAAATGTGTTACTTGTATAAAGACAAATCTAAAGTTGATTTCATCATTTTGAATGTACTATATCCGTATGTCTCAGACAATTTCTTAAATACACATAAACAGCTCTAAATAATAAAAAGAGGAAATTAGCTGAATTAACTCAGCTGGGGGCTTGAACGAGCTAACGAATTATAAGATTACATAATCCTTCACAAAACTTGACGGCAGCTAGCAGAGTTAACGTGCTCAGCCAATGCAGCTTTGTTCTCGCTTTCTGAATATCTTGTGAATACTACCTTGAGGTAGAAGCATCATTATTCTTCTATCTACAACTCTGCCAAGAGTAATCGTGTGCAAATGTAGACACGTTTGAAGACCCACATCAGTCACTCTTGAGTTTTGGCCACTGTTGAACCACTACTGCAGAGCTAAGGGGAGGCAACGCATGACATTGACAATGGTGCAAAATATGTCTGACAATGGTGTCATATATGTCTGACAATGGTGTTAAATATGTCTGACAATGGTACCCAATATGTCTGACAATGGTGTCAAATATGTCTGACAATGTGTCCAATATGTCTGAAAATGTGTCCAACATGTCTAAGAACCGCGAGTAAATGGTTTGTTTAAAAAGGCGTTCCTGCTTGCGCCTTGATGTCTGAGTGAAGGGAAATTGTAGGTGCACATAGAAGAAAGAGAAGAATAGGGAGCAATATGACACATGGCAACAAGACTGTTGAATGCCACTTGCAATAGTGAATACATACTTGATAATCTGCTAAAACCCATATTCATAACTTTGCAAATGAAATTCGGAGACTGTGACAGACGAACTTAGCTGACCCTGATTGACCCTGAAGCGTTGGATGATATAGTACGACCCTTTGTAACGACCCCTTCGTATAGCATCAGTGCCCCCGAATATATTGTAACTTTTCGTCAAACGGGATTTTTTTTTCACCTGGACTCATTATCTATGCAACCTTTCCACGCAGACGGTCAACACGTTTGCTGATTAATATGTGGACAGTTTATCTACCATTCATTCTGGCCATCGCATTGATTTAAGGAGAGATTAAATCACGCCCATGGACATCTCCTGAGCAATCATATGCAGGTATTTTCATTAACTTGGCCAGTGGAGGGCGTTGCCAGCATCAAACGATAGTAGTGACCACGATAAAAGACACTGGGGGAGATCTCAGGAAGGACTGGCGGCATGCTATCAAAGGCAGTAGTGGTCCTTAAAACGATCGACGCAAGTTTCCTGCCGGTATTTCGCATCTCGGTGTTAAACACGAAACCGATCGCAGTAGGAGCGAACGGGAAAGCCGGCGCAAGCAGCGAGCGAAGATACGAACGAACGAACGAACGAACAAACTTTATTTTCAAAGGGTTAAGAATTGGGCACGCAGGCCCGTCTGACATTCTGCCCTTCCTCTCTCTCTCATCATGTATACTGTATCCTTCCATCCTCACATTTACTTTAAGCATTATTAAGGCATTTATCATTATAAAGGTAATATAACATCAAACATTTGCAATAATAATCATAATTAAAGTATGTTTTAAATAAAGAAGATAGATAGATAGACAGACAGACAGACAGACAGACAGACAGAACGAACGAACGAACGTACGAACTTTATTTTCAAAGGGTTAAGAATTGGGCACGCAGGCCCGTCTTACATTCTGCCCTTCTTCTCTCTGTCATCTTGCATACCTTATCCATTCAATCGCACATGTATTTTGAACACTATTTAAGCATACAACATTATCAAGGTAAAATAATAACATACATTTGTAACATCCAGTCATAATCAAATTTAAGTATGTAAAAAAAAAAATATATATATATATATATATATATATATATATATATATATATATATATATATATATATATATATATATATATATATATATATATATATATATATAAAATAAATAAATAAATTTTTAAAAAAATAAAAATAAATAAATAAAAATAAAAAAATAAAAATAAAAGTAATTTTTAAAAAAAAATTTAAAAATTTAAATTTAAAAAAAACACACACACAATTTAAACCATTCATACGGTAAATTAGACATAATTTGAAACGTAATCAGATTATGGTGGTATATAATAAGAACTCGTGACATTGGAAATCTGCTGCTGAATGACCTGGGACTTAGTGTGTTGTCAGCGCATGCGGAAAATGTTCTCACAGGTGAGCAGCTTTGAGTCCCAAGCAGATACTGCCACAGGGAGTGAATTGTTGAGGCCTCCACTATACGAGATCCAGCTTTATTACCTATGCTCCTTAGGGAGGGAAAGGGTATTGACTGATAGATGAGAATCGTGCATATAGGCCTGTCTTGCATTTTGCCCTTCCTCTTACTCATCTTTTATTGCTAGTTATCCAGACATTCTCCAACATACTTAAGGTATTAGTTTAATGGCGATGCAACATTATAAGTAGTATAAAGGCATACATTTACAGTATTTGATTCAGGGGCGGCTTCTCTCTTTGGTCTGGCGGTCAGATCCCCAAAAGTCTTCTGAGATCAAAAAAAGGTGTCAAAATTTCACATGTCCCCCCAATCTTGCATTCCAGTTGTAGATATACAGACCATGAAGAAATGCAGGTTATCACTCGTTGGCCAGAACTTGACAGAAGCACTAGCGATATTGAAATCTTGTTATAGATTTTCCCCTGGATTTTCATATATATTTGCAGTGAATTCTATTCTGTGCAAAACGGTAAAATATAACTGTGTCTAGTGATCAGTGGTCTAGGTCATTCATTCTATTTCACTGGATATTGTGTTAATTTAAATTTATTAAATTAAACCATCTCAATAGTTCCCAGTTGTAAATGTAATGTTATACCTGTTATATTATTTCCAAAAATAATAGAGGCTTAAATGCTAAAGTAACTTTTAAAGTCGCGAAGGAATTTATAATTAATAAATTTAGTTAAGTCCTATATATATTGATGTGTGTTTTAACCATTAGAACTCGCGCAGTGTTTTACTAAATACATAATTAAATACGCGAGGGTATATATAGTCTTAACGGGAAATGCATCGCGCTTTAGAATGTTATTTGATTTTTCGGTATATTACATGTCTTTTTCTTTCATACAGAGTGATCGTAACCTTTGCGATCCCAGCATAAAGAAAGCAATAGAGAAATTATACAGAGTCCTTTTCAGACTCGGTTCTTAACTTCCAGATATATCGATGGAACATTTTTAAACATAATTCTTGTGGCGGTCCGATGCGACCTAGCTATCAATTACATGAAATAAAGCACCCCCAGGAACTTTTTTTAAATAACTCATCAAATTTAGTTACAATCTGTAATATAAACTGGAAGATGAACAGTGCCAGTAGCGATAATTTATTTACGGCTCTACTGTGAGAGAATACATATTTACCTGACTGTGACTGAGCCTAATTTTTCCTCACTGGATTTAAACCATACCGGTCAGTTGCTATCATCACGCCTTGAAGGAATTTTACCTCCAGCAGCAAAATTAAAGAGACCTCATTTTCACCCCTGTATTGAATTGTGTCAGTGCCATCCCATAGACTCCTTTTATATAATAAAACATAATAACTCTGAGTCTTCAAGTCCGGCGATTAGTGGGAATATTCGCTATCAGCAAACCTCGCTACATCTGGGGCGGGACATCGAAGTACTAGACATTTTCACGTGTCAAGAGTAATTGTTGTTTATATAATTCTATGGATTGTCTGATGCTGCAATCGGTAAGTGTGAGTGTGTGTATATGAGTGTGGATCCTCACGCGAGTGCATGAATGACAGGAAATCTAATTGTTTTTGCAAACCATTTGTTAACTTGCCTACCAGGCAATACATTTTCTGTATACCCCGCATTGTTCCTTTAAGTGGGATATTTTGTTAACTCTGTTTAACCCCCTCCCTGTCAATTGCTTAGTAAAGGGAAGAACAATTTGGGATAACAGGATTTTTTTCTACCACCCATACCTAGTATTGTAAACCCTCTTTCAGAGTAATTAACTTCACTGTTAGGTTACATTACCTATGTTCCTGATAACTATCTATCTTTGGACTGGGTTCATCTTTGTCTAATAAGCGGGAAGGGCTTAGTCGATACCAATCTTCTTCACCCCCTCCTCACCTTGTTGTTTGCATTTTCTGTACTTATGATAATTTTATGCAACACTTGATATTTGTTTGTGATTTGATTCTTTTTTGGTTAATAAACATCATAAACCTAGTTAGCACTGTGTTGGAAATACCCAAAGCCCAACATTTCCCCTATTTGTTTAATATAGTTGTATTCACGTGCGTTTGTGCGTTTGAAGCACCAAATCGGTGTGAGCGCAGATGTGTGTCTGGAAAACTGGCAAATAATTGTTTGACCAGGAGAGATCGAAGAGTAGATTGAGAGAAACGATTTGTCGTAAATAAGTCTGTCTTTACTCTCCTCCAGCACTCTGTGAAGCAACTATTTACTCTCTACAATTTCTATCACTGAGCTTTCATCATCATTCTCCACTCTAAACCGGACCACTATTTCTAAGACTCCTTCTCTCAAAATAAATTTACGACAGAGACATAGAATGTGAAGACACACATCACCGTCAGCCATATGAATTATGAAACCGAAATATTATTACGAATCATCTTGGTGAACGCGAGAAATAAAATAGATCTAACAACTGGTGATGAATAATGCCGATATTTAAAACACAAAAGCATAGCCAGTGCTTTATTTTTATTATAATAACGCATACATAAGGAGCTAGAACCCTAGAAAAAGATATATACTTCTGTGTAAATACTACACGAAAGCATTTGTAACGGTAAAAGATAAGGAGCATGTAAAACAAAATCAGTATCTACCAAAAACCAGTGGCTGTAAAGATTAACAGCCAGATAGAAATGTTTCAGTCGATAAAATACAGTGTTAGGCAGGGGTAACTTTCTAACACCTAATCAGATCAATTGGTGCAGTGAGAACATAATAAGACCTGTAGAGAACATGTATAGAGATTAGGAATATCAGTCGCTAAATATAATACTGTAGAAACAACCTTGGATAAGGTGATGACAGTCTTACTAGAAAAATATGAAAGATAGTTGCGAAAACACAAAAACGATTGAAATTGAAGTGACAGAAAGTGTAAAATGCTTTGGTTTTAAACAAAATATCAGAAGTAATGGATTCTCCAGCATACACAATCAAAGTAAATAAACCAATTATGACAATAGTCAATAGATTCAAATATTTTAGCATTAATATCCATCTACAGTAGGAAATCGTAAGGAGTAAGCCATTTGGACGCTGCCCTGACAAAATTTTAAAAAATTAAGAAACCTACCCGCCACAAATATATAGAATGTGTGATTCTTATATATACGCATTGGGAACCTCGCCGGTGCTATGGAGTTCGTGCACTGTGCTGAGATTTTGTTTGTGTGATCTAAGGGAGGAGATCGGAGCACTGATAGAGTTGTCCGTTTTCAATGAAGATGGTCCTTAAAGGGACAACCAAACCAAATAAAATATTAAAATAATAAGATAGAAAAGGAGGAGGATGAGTATCTTCGCCAATTAGCATTCTACTTAACAAAGAAGAGGATAAAAACGCTGTACGAATGTTCTTTCTTTTCTTTGATCATTAGCCGCCGACCGACAGAGCAGTCAGTGGACATTACGCCTAGTGGCGTCATGTAGGGCAACAACAAATTGATTCCACTTTGCTCGGTCGGTGGCCATCCTTCGTACAGTGCCCCAACTCTGGTTCATTCTTTGCATCTCAGCCTCCACAGTCCTCCGCCAAGTTGTTTTTGGTCGGCTTGTCTTTCGTTTTCCTTCAGGGGTGCATAGCAAAGCTGTTCTTGTGATGGCATCGGGGTCTCTTCTGAGGACATGGCCAACCCAGCTCCAGCGTCTGCCAGCTATGATGGTGTGCATGTCCTCTTGCTTGCTCCGAGAAAGCAGATCTTGGTTGTTGATGGTATTCGGCCAAAAGATTCGGTAAATTTTTTTTCTTAGGCATGTTGTGTGAAAAGAGGACAATTTCGACATTTCCTTCTCTGTAACTCTCCAGCATTCCGCACCATAGAGAAGCACAGAAAGAACACAGCCCTAATATAATCTTAATTTTGTGTTCGTGCTGTACTGAGAAGACTTCCAGATGTTGTTTAGACTAAAAAAGGCTGTTCTTGCTTTGTTCATTCTTTTGTTGTTGTCTTTGCTTGCTCCGCCGTCTGGTGTTACTATGCATCCTAGGTATGTGAAGGTGTCTGTCTGTTCCAGTTGCTGATTCCTTACTGATATGGGCTCAGGGCTGCTCACATTGAGTGTCATGACATCTGACTTCTTTAGATTGATGTTCAAGCCCACCTGCTGGCTATACTTATTAAGTCTATCCGTTTTTTTCCTGGATGTGTTGATGTGAATGTGCTAGCAGTGCAATGTCATCTGCATATTCCAGATCTTCTAATGTAGAAAATGTAGTCCATCTTATTCCTCTTGGACTGCCATCTGTTGTCTGGCGCATCACCCAGTCTATGACTGCTAAAAATAGAGTGGTTGATAAGGGACATCCCTGTCGTACTCCTGTCTTCACCTCTAAGGTTAGGTTGCTCTGCCCAACGCTACACGTAAAGTTGGCATAGAGACTTTTTATGATTGACACTATGCAGCTTGGAATTCCATAAGCCCTCAGTATTTTCCATAAACTGCCCCTATGTATACTGTCAAAAGCCTTTTCAAAATCAACGAAATTAATGTACAGCTGTCTTTGCCATTCTGAGCTCTGCTCTATAATGTTCATGAGGGTAAATATATGATCTACACATTTTCTGTTCTTTTTAAATCCTGCTTGTTTTTTCCTCAGTTTGTGGTCTACTGCTTTTGAAGTACGCATGTTCAGTAATGTTTTAAAGCTTGAAGAACATCTTGTGGCGTAGGGCAATCTTGACTGAACATCGTAAAGAAGGTGTATAGACTAGTTAGTCCACAATCACCTACAGCTTCTTTGGGCTCCATTGCTTTGATCCTGGTTTCTAGAATCTTCTCTGCGCAAGTACACACTAGATAGGTGCAACCAGTCATGTCTAATATCTCTAAACTGGTCAGTGAAGCAATAGCCAGTGGTAGACGGGTAAGATGGGTAAATCTTAGGTTTAATTCTCTTAAATTGTGAAGATTTTGGAATGCAAGGAGTGACACTTTAGTTAAAGGATTATTATTTAAATATACATATTCAATGATAGAGTTATGAGGAAAACTGGTATCAGATAATTCCGTTATGAGGTTATTTCCAACTTCGATTCCTGTGGTAGAATTGGGAAATTCAGCGCCTTCAAGAGACCGAAAACGGTTGTTACTGAGAAATAAAATAATATATTCTGCTTTTAAGCTTTTCATAATACCAGGGATTGAAAAAAGAAAATTATTTATTAATATTAGTTCAGAAAGAATAGGTGATATAGATCCTGAGTGTGGATCCATTATATGATTGTTTGTATAGTCTAGACTTATTATCTTTGACAAGAAAGGCAAACCTGGTATGACTGTCAGAAAGTTATCGTGTATCTCAAAAGTAGTTAATGTATCTGCATAAAAACGTAACGCATTACTCAGTTTTCCTGCATCCGATATTGCATTGTTATTTAGTTTCAAAGTTGACAACTTGCTTAACTGTGGAAGGCACGTTATATCAACGATTCTATTATGTTCCAACGATAAGGTATTTAGGGCCGTTAAATTTAAAAGCGCCTCTGGGACAGATGTCAAGCTATTGTTTGAGAGGTCCAAATCTCTTAATACATTAGCGGCCAAGTCCAAAGCACCGCCAGGGAGAGATGAGATAGAATTGCCTGAAATACGTAACGTTCTCAGCTGAGAGAAAGACTGGAGCCATGTAGGCCATGTTGTTAAGCCAACTGTATCAAGGTTAAGTGTCCTCATTGTAGAACCAACGAGCTTCATGTCGTTCTCTCTCCACACAAGAATGTTGGTACCGCTAATGCTTAAACTTTCAAGATCATTTAAGTGCAGCACTGCTTCAGGAACTTGAGCGAATCTTGCTTCTGAGAAGCTAAGTGTCTGTAAGGTGTTGATCGATTCATCGAATGCGGCGTCACCTATAGTTTCAACAGGGTTGTTTAGCAACGAGATTTCCGACAGATTTGAGGGCAGAGACCCATCTGGTATTATGGTGATCTGGTTTCTCTGTTGATAACAATAAATACATTTATTTTTAAGTAATCAACACTGGATATGTTTACCTGTTATAGTTTCATTTCCTTTCCCTACAATTAGGCCCAAAGAGAAAAATAGCCCTTTCTTCAGATAGGCATGTCGAATAGGCGGCTACGGTGAGACACTGTAGCAACTATCAGTGCCAGAAGACAGGAAGTTCTTAGGCTTAAATTTCCGTATATCCGATTCTAATGAATGCCAATTTCTTCTTCTTTAAGAAAACAAAATCATCAATTAATTCAGTATTAAAACAAATAACTGACTTCAGCATTTAACTGGGTAAACAGGTATTGACGGGTCCGCAGCATTCTTTATTACTTCACCAGGAAGTAACCCCCCAAAACATGAGGGGACTATTACTTTTCGTTCTTTCCGCTGTATGTCCCGATGTCGGCACTAATTCCTGAGTGGTCGTTTAACTCAGTTCTATTTTCTTTCAAAAGTAAATCAATGACACTCAAAAGTCTACGAAGAGCAATAATAGTTTTCTGGCTAAATATATAAATGTATAAGATGTGGGTACTTATTCATACTCGCCCACATGAACTATGATTAATATAAAATAGGACTGGTCCATCAATTTTGTCTAATTAGCAGGCATTTTTTTTTAATGTAAAACTTTTGCCTCGTTTCGGCGAGGCGCGTCCCGTTCAACCTAGTCGGTTATATTAGGGCGCATGTCCAAATATAAAAGAACCTTAGGTCTGGGGATAAAAGAACCTTCTAAAACAGATGACATTGACAGGCGCGTTATTTCAATAAGCGTGCATTCTAGTTTCCACGCCGCAATGCGCAGCTTTTCAGTAAATGATTGTAAGTTGTGGAAGTAGTTTACGAGACAGGACAACTCTAGAAAATTCTGTATTTCATTCATTACTTTCAGCTCCCCAAGGAGCACAGACCGTCAACAAACAAACACCAAGTCCTCCTGTCACGTGCCATCATCTCAAGTTCTTTCCACGGTCTCCTCATCATTTTCATCTCTGTTTCCAGCTCTCTTCTCCACGTGCTTCTGGGTCTACCTCTCCTTTCTTGCCCTGGGTCTACCTCTGCCTGTCTTATCCTTGGTCTACCTCTGCCTCTCTTGCCCTGGGGAATTCTGTATTTAGGGGATAAGTATTGTTTTTGTTTGTTATGTACTGTAGGTTTGTTTAGTACTCTTTGAATCTGTTAGCCCTTATTTATTGGGGCCGTAGTGGCTAAGAGGTGTGGAGTCCGCCTTGAGTTCTAGAGGTACCTGGTTCGATTCCCAGTTGAGGGTATATAATGTGGTCCTAATGATGTCATACTCCCCCCGCCCCCCCCCCCCCTCCCCCTCCCCTATCTGGTCTTCTGGGTAGTGAGATCGGATGCCTAGCCTTATCTCGGATAAGGGAAAAAAATTGGGGTCCCGTGTGAAAGTTGCGCACGTTAAAAATCCCATGGCAGTTGGAAATCGTACAGAGTAGGCCTATCGGGCCGCTACCCTGGCAAAATTTAAAAATTAGAAACCTACCCATCCTATAATCACAAATTGGGATTCTCGCCGGTGCTACGGAGTTCGTACACTGTGCTGAGATCCTACTTGTGTGATCTAAAGGAGGAGGACGGAGCACTGATGGAATTGTCCGTGTACAATGAAGATAGTCCTTAAATGCAAACCAAACCTTATGTTCTTCACACCTGTATTATCTTTTTTGTTTCGTTTTACCTTTGTATATTTCAAGGGGTAATTCATCAAATTTTCTTAATTATACAAGCACGAAATTCTAAGGGTCTTATCTTTTAATCTTAATACACTAATGATAAACTAAATGGTCTTTGTAAACTTTATAGTAATATTCATATCACGCTGTAGTGAGTAACTTACGTCCAAGAATAGGTGTGGCCTAAACAGACCTTCGTAAGTTACTTTTGGCGGTATCGATTTCCACGCCCTGTCTTCACACCAGATGCCATCTGCAATACAATCGCATTGCTGCACGACAGGAACAAAATCAGTCAGCCATTTAATTACTCGGTCAGTTATCTGACTGTTGCAAAGTGCTAGTGATTGTGAGTTATCTAAGGTGTAAAAAAGAATGCTTCATCAATCAATCAATCAATCTATCTATCTATCTATCTATCTATCTATCTATCTATCTATCTATCTATCTATCTATCTGCCTGCCTGCCTGCCTATTTGTCTGTCTCACTGCCTGCTTATCCGTCTGCCTATCTGTCTGTGTCTGCTTGCGTGCCTGTCTAGCTGCTGGCTATCTATATATTTATCTGACTATCTATCCTTTACATAATATTACAACCTCGTATATGCAGTCAGCCCCTAGTACTGCAATCCATAGTAAGGCAAACACAAACACCGAAGACATGGAGCACATTGTCAAGTTCCGTAATCACCAGTCTGAGGGAATCAAAATTCTCATTATGTTTTCATGTTTTGTTTTCAGCTTCGTTATTACTTTCAAACTATATATTTTGTTGCATCATAAGATGGAGGTGTTCTTCTGAGCTTAAGCACTGGTACACAAAAAAGGTTGTCACTGGCAACAGGAAAATTCTCAAGAACTTTACAGCAGAGGAAAGCACCGAGATACAAGTTGCTGCATTGTCAGTAATTGTTACTCTGAAAAGCCAAAATAATGCAGACCTAGATGACCTACGAGTTTTGCTCCACAAACTATGTCAACGATTCAAAAGAGTTGTAATCCAATAGATCTCATCTCACTGTAACATCCCCGGCAATGAAGAGGCTGGCAGATTGACAAAGGCAGGTGGAAAGCTACCTCAGCCTGATGCAAGAAAAACTTTTGAAGAGGCTAAGTTTTTTATCAGAATCAGATACAAGAAAAAAAATGGGCTGCAGATCATCCAGGCCACACACAAACCGAATGCATATTACCAGCTCAGCAGAAGAGAGCAAGTTGTAATCTTCAGACTCCGCACGGGTCACAACAGTTTAGGATGCCATCCATTCAACATTCTAAAGATATGAATTACCAATGAGTGTAACTGTGGCATAGATAAAATGACAGCTGAATATCTACTTCAAAGATGCCCAGCATATGAGCAACGGAAAAAACATTTAGGGCTGTCAGTACCATTCCTGGAAAAATTTTTATGGAGATACAAGTTGCCTGAAGTTGACTACTGCTTTCTTTGACAACATTCAAGTAAGCATTTGAGAGTGTTACAAAGAAGAAGAAAAAAACACTATGTATTATTTTTAATACTGGAATTGTGTCACCATAACGCCATAATCTTCTTGTTGTCGATGTTATTCATTTAATAATATTTATAATCACTATAGTGATAATTTAAGCGACCATGATTATAGATGTGGTGGTGATGATGTTGTTGGTGAAAATGCTAATGCGGTTGATGTGAGTGAATATGGCAATGTGTGTTACGTTATGGTTAACGTTGGTGACTAATATAGAGGTGATATATATATATATATATATATATATATAATATATATATATATATACTATAATTATATATATATATATATAATATACTTATATATATATTGCTATTTGATGGTGTGAAATTTATAATAGATCTGAAGGGTGATTAAAGCGTTAATTATGTTGGTGGACGTAGTATGGTGTTGTTATCGTTTATGTTATCGTGGTGTTATTGTTATGATGATGGGAATTATGTTCATTGTTTAAATGGTAGCAATGATAACTGTGTGTCGCAGATTTTTCGATATGGGGAATTAAGACATGGTTTGGTCCCTTCTGAGTAGAACTAGACAGGTGGTGACTCAGTGAGAGATAAGATAAGAATAAGATTTTCACGAGTGAAATGGTGAAAAATAGGTAGAGTCTTGTCCTGGACTCGAGAAGATCCTCTCGGTCAGCCTATCTCTACAATAGAACTTTGTTGGTCAGATAGTATACCTACATATATATATATATATATATATATTATATATATATATATATATATATATATATATATATATATATATCAACCACTCACTATACACACACACATAAGTGACGACAGTTAGACGCACCGACGTGACAGATTATATTTTATGGAATAGGGATATTTTGGGACTAGCTGACCAACACATGTAAATAAAGTTTTTATGTAAATTTTATTTACTATAAAGAAACTCTCTACAACAGCAATATTATGAATATCAATCAAATACAAATAAACATAGGTTAATGAAATTAATAAAGAAATAGACTTATAGGTGTAATCCTCCCTCCCTCTTTTGAGACAAGATCCCGTTAGAAGAAAGTTATTAACCCCCAAAGAGTCAAAGATTTATACGCTATGGTCTAGGATTTTCCTCTACAGTAAAGAACAGAGTTTATACATTAATCTATTCTGAAAGGGACAGTATTAGCAAAACTTACTAAAAGAAATAAACAACGTGAGTACATGGATTCTACAAGATATATATGTATGGGAATTAGTCATTCATCCTTCCTCTCTTCTCAGACAGCCGTGGCCACGTGCATTCGTTCTTACCTAATACTTGATTTGCACCTTCTGGAACAATCTTTAGGATACACGCACACAGCAAATCCAGTGTTATTTTGGCAAAGAAAACCCCAGCTCCTCAAAGACAGATTAAATCCACTTCTCCGGGGAACGTTCACTTTGTTTCTTTTATTTAGGATTACTGTTTATGTCATATTAATTAGACCAGACCAATGGGCTGATCACCCGTTTTGCCAGTCACTTCGATTATGGAAACAACAGCAAATGGATTGATTTGCCGTTGCCCTAAAGACGCCAATAGGCGTGATGGGAAACAATGGCAAAGAAAACCTATCTGCTGTTGCCCTAAGACGCCACTAGGTGTAATGGCCACTGACTGCTTTGACGGTCGGTGGCTAAGGACGGAAGAAGAAGAAGAATTAGACCAGATGTACGAAATTTTAACAGTGCTCACAGTGTCAATAGCTTGAGATTTCCAGTACATAGGAATGTCAGGTCGTAACTTCTCTCAGTATAAAAATGCCTTGTCACGCCACAAATGGTCAAACGTCGGGAAATGTGATTTGATGTTTTTTATTAGGTCGCCACTAAACGGGCTGAATGTAAATGAAATTGGGAGAAAAAGAAATCTTTATCTATACGGTCCCAGTTATACAAAATTTATTCTTAATGTGTCTTTGGGTTGGTACTCTGTCTCTTTCTGGGTGTAAACACGAAGCCAGACAGGTTCATCCTTTGAAGACCCCAGATACTAAGTAAAAAAATGTTCTTTTGTACGGTTATTCTCAGATTTATATGGAAACCGCTTATAGATTTTGGGGTTTGACCCAATACTGTGTAAAGGAGAAAAAAATACAAATACTTAACCATAATTATAGTATTCTCAATCCTATCCTTAACCCGCGTAAAATATAATATATTCATACACTCAGTTATTTAACTTATGAATAGAACTACACGTTATCTCATATTGAATCGTTTTTAATAAAAGTCTCCGTAAAATAAGCGCTAGTCATTTATATTTTCAATCATCATGAATTAGAAAAAATAAATATATTCGTTCGACAGTACTCATAATGAATAGTGCATTTACTAGACGATTAAAAAAACTCTTACTGGTTAATATCAGTTAGTTAGATTTACGCTACAGCCGGAACAATTTAGCTATAGATTATATTAATTCGCTAGTTCACTTTGCACAAAACTCCTAGTGAAAATAAAAATGACGGACTTAACAATTAAATCACTCTACACAGAAAAAATCTTAGTGAATAAAATAATTACCGCGAACACAGAATTAGAACTACTCCAAATCGAAAAATTCTAAGAAATCCACTATAACAATGGTCTAGAAAATCGGAGCAAGTTGTTTCTCTGAAATTCTGTCGGTACTGGATAAATTGAGTTTAAAGGCGCAGATATATATATATATTCAAGTTGCAGAACTTCGCTCAGACTTGTTAGATTTCGGGCTTTTCCTCGGTCGATCTGCGAATCAACGGGAAAATTCACGCTTTTACCGCTTGCAGGCTCTGGCAATCGAGCGAAGTCCGTCATTTGATCTGGCGATTCTCACCGTGTTTAATTACCTTCCAAANGCACGGATTCAGGGGGAGTAACTGTGATTAATCTGCCCTTGGTTCCTAATTATCTTCTCCTTCTACTCAAATTATTCCCCTGAACACTGTCTAACGAAAAATACGTTTCAACTCCATTAAGCTTATCTTCCCCTGAGCCAAAATTACGACTCTTTTGAAATAGTCGCCCCTTTCTACGCGTTCCGACTCTCCCTGATTGATCCTTTTACGACGATTTCCAATCGCTGGCTTTATAATTACAGGTAACCGGCTCAACGTTAGCTAAATAGGTCTGTTGGTAAACATTCCTAAGGAAATAGAGAACAGAAAATAAAATAGGCGTGCTAAATTTGAAAAAGAGACAGATCTCTGAGTGTAGGGGGGTTTTATGTTAACAAAACGGTGTGTAGTAAGTGAAAGCCAGTGTGAAAGAAAAATGTAGATAATGAAATTGATATATGAAAGCTATTATCATAATATGTCACATTGTGGTAGTGATAATGAGAATCGTTCCACGTATGTTCCAGTCTTGCGAGTCATGGACAAAAACTACAACCCACAAATGCCGATTCCATGCCTCAGAAATGACATATCGCGGGAGGGGGGGGGGGAGGGGGGGAGGAATAGTAGGTCCAGGACAACAAGAAAGGATCAAGACCTGAAACTAAGACGAATTTGTCATCGTTTCAAAACCATAGCCTTTTCAGCCCCGAGTTGATTTAACCCATGCTGCCAAAGTGGGGAGAAGGACTGCCAAACACAACAAATTATGGGAAATCCAAGGGTCAAGGAATCCAGACCTCCAGGGGGGACGCTCCAGAAGTGCGCTGGGAGAAAACAACATCAGCAAATATCTGACAGTAATGATGGACTGCACTTGAACCAGGCTAAACAGAAACAACATTAAAAGGATTAGCACGGAACTTTCTCTAGCTAGCCTCTACCGCCTAAGGGGGTAGAAGAACGACCAAAGGCGGCCCCAAAAAAAACTTAATTTTTTATGTAATTAAGAGGATGAATGGATAGTATTTAGTGTGAATGATGCCATGTTGGAGATTGGTTTTAAGTGGATGGAATTTTCTGGATATTGGGAGTATATAATCTCGAGTGTTAATGATGTGAACATGGTGTATATTTTGATGTTCACCGTTAATAATATTGGCTGGTTGGATGTAATGTGGATTTTGAGATACGATAATAAATACAATTATGTTGTCATGCTGATGGACATAGATGCATTAATGATTGTTATAACAACGGGAAAAGTTTAGTGAAAAACTTAAAACAAAATTGAATTTGAAAAAATATGAACATTGGAACAATTATATGTGCCGACCGTTCCGACTCGACTGTGTGTGTGTGTGGGTTGTGAGTGTGTGGTGTTTATTTGTGTGTGTGTGTAGTTTGTTTTGTGTGGTGTGGTTTGTGGTGTGTTTGTTTGTGTGTTGTGTGTTTTTGTGTGTTTGTGTGTTTGGTTTTGTTTGTTTGATTGTGTGTTTGTTTGTTTGTGTTTTTATTTTTGTGTTTTGTTGGTTTGTTGTTATGTTTTGTTGTTTTTGTTTAGTGTTTTTGTTTTGTATGTTGTGTTTATTTGTGTGGTTTGTTTTGGTGTGTTTGTTGTTTTGTTTGTTTGGTTGTTCGTTTTGTGGGTTTGTATTGTTTTTTTGTTTTTGTTTGTTTTGTTTGTTTTTGGTGTGTTTTTGGTTTGTTTGTTATTGTTTTGTTTGGTTTGTTTTGACTATTGTTTTGTTTGTTTGTTTGTTTGTTTATTTTTTTTTGTTGGTTGTTTGTTTGTTGATAAGGATAGCTATTAATATAGTAATAATGATAATCGCCTTAATTAGAATTGTGCTGTGATTAATAGTGATAACTTATATTGATTGTAGAGTTGCGGTACTAAACGTAACGTATCAACAATTCAGTGAATGATTTTGACCAGTGCACTCATACGTAACAGTAGTTTTAAAATCTGATTATTAGTAATTGTTTTATTTGAGGACAACTAAAAATAATTTAGTTAAGACAAGGACGAACGACAAAGAAAACACCAACCGAGATGACTAAAGGCAGTTCTATTACACAATTATACCCTGTCACAAAAAGTAGGGCATATATTTATGATGGTAATTGAATTATTTTACACAAAGAGTGGATTTTTCGTATTTTAAATGGTTGTATGGACAATTATCGAGCACGCTCTTCTCCCACTCTCACGTGCAATATCATGTTGACCTGGTGACTCGTGATGAGTAAGCCAATCCCAAGAACAGAGGTTGGGCCCATCGGTAAAGTTCACACATCATTCTTTTTCACAAAAATGCGTGTATCTCGGGTTTGATGAACAACTTACTCACCATGGGTCAGTGTATAAAAAGACTTCCCTGCAACAGATAGAGTACAATTTCTTTTCTTCGTCATGGAACGTTTTGACAGAACAGCTTAGATGGATAGGCATAGGCATGTTGCAAAACCGGAAAAGTCGGCAAGGTGGATGTCGCTCGGGAACCGCAATGTATCACAGTCAGTTTGTCAGCAGACAGTGGTACAGGTATCAACATTTCCGCACAGTGGCTGATCTGCCTCGGACTGGCCCCGCCCCAAGAGTTACTACACGCCGCCAAGATC
>JAMPIV010017927.1:0-177253 GCA_024509875.1 Oreohelix idahoensis
TTACAATTACAAACAATATGCAATATGTTTGTACTGATCATCTGGTAGATTAATTCCCAATTAACTTTAATTTAGATATTTACCTGAGGGGGAAAGTACAATGATTGGATTATATGAAACAATTTAGGTCACGAAATCTCTGTAACTCCTATTAAAGCACTGCGTAATATAGTAGGTAAGTCAAAATTTTATCGTTGTGGAAAAAGAAATAAATAATAGTAAACATTATAAATTCGGTTTTCATGGGATCAATTTAAGACATTGTGCAAAATTGAACTTTATGGTTTTGATTTAAGTCCGAACATAACCAACTAAATACAAGGTAGAACGGTTTGGTCCAAAAAAGGTGTGTGTTAGCATCATCGATAATTGGTGTCTCTATCTGGTATATAATAGGGCCACGTCACAGATAATAATGAGAGCTTGCTATGATCATGCAGAATGCATCACAGCCAAGTCTGTGTCCCACGTGACTGGATTTCGATAGGGAGAAGATTGACTGTAATTTCTCTTGCGTCGTTTCAGTCCGCTAGAGGTGTCTGTCCTGGACTTGTGACACTGCGCGTAAATTGCCTTGTAATTGGTTTGGTGTAGACTGTCTAATGGGCATGAGGATATATTTCATCTTAACGTGCGCTTCCTATTTTGTGAATTATGTTGTTGCCACCAACATCCAGAACCAGCGTAATGAAGCTTAAGTTTTCACCACTGCCCATAAAAAGACCTCCATCACAAACAATTAAAAATACATAAATAGATGAACAAAGAGAAAGATGAAAGAAATGAACATGATAACTAAAAAGAAGAAGATGAAGTTGAAAAATGAATTTGAAGAAACTAAGAAAAAATGAAAAAATAAGAAAAGATGAACGATGCAAGAAATTACCTCTATTCTAGTTTGATTTGATGAAGGTTTCTTGGTGTGGTTTCAGTACTTTGTAAAAACAGGAAATATGTCAATAAGTACCTAACTCATATATATCATGTTTATAATAATGTGTTGATACAGTAGTAGCTATTTTGGAATTTTTGTTTGCATGTTTTGATAGGAATACATTAATACCGAATTCGATGCATGAAAAAGTATCAAAAATTTACATACACTGAATATAGTCAAAGAACAAAAAACAAGCTATGCTAGATGTAATACAAAACAGTCGTTATTTAATTAAAAGACTGTCACGTTGTATATTCTTCTTCCTCTATCCGCTTCGCCGGAAAAGACTGTTGCAGTTTTATGTGTTCACGACGGCACACCTCCCTTTCCGACACAGCCACTGCATCACCAGGTTGGGACTTATGCCTGCCCGCGTCGATCCCTACCTCATGCTCCAACGCAGGATCCACCTGTTTACAACCACCTCGAGGTAAGAATCTTGTCACTCTGTTCGCAAAACCCTACCAAAAGCAACTATGGCCGGACTCATTCCTCGTATGCCACATCTTTTCCCAGTGTATATATTTGAAAATCAGACAAAAATTACATAAATGCAGGAAAAAAATGGAATTATCTGTGTTAGAAAGGAACATCTAGCATTTAACTCATTACGATACGTCACAAAATACACGAAAATCTGAAAAATGAAAAACTAATAGATATTATACAAAATAGGAAAGTTAATACACTTAGCTATGCATTATACAATAATTCTTTAACATTGTAATATCCAGTCTAATAGCACATAACTATCACAAAAATTCATAAAATGAAGATGAAAAAGCAAAAAACGAATAATGCAAAAACAAACAAGTTCATTTATTTAAAAATTATCCAATATAAAAATTTAAAACTAAACTTAAGAATCGATAGTATAATAAAAAAAGTAAAAGCTAATTAAAATTGCCAAAACCAAAAAACCCAAATGGTAAAGAAGGAATGTATCAGTTTAAAAACAAACTGAGATTTTGAAAATGTGACTCAACATCAAATAAATTAGCTAATCAAGAAACAAAGTATTGTTTCAACTGATTATGCCAATAGACAGTTTCTGTGTGTCAAGTTGCAGGCACTACTTTTGTTGTGTGCTTCTTTCAATACTTTGATTCCCATCAGGTTGTCAATTTTTCCTTGTAAGCATATGGTGCCTGGTGCTGGATTAGTGATATGCGATTTATTGTTATGCAGTATGTCAAAAATATCTATTTTTTTTTATCCCACCCACTCCCTAACTATGGTCCTCCGAAAAGCAGGGAAATCGATCAGTCTATCTATCTCAACATCAATGATCCTTGCGCCAGGCTTGAAAATTATATACGATAACCGGCAATTGCAAAAAATGTAAACAAGTTGCCAATATGTGTTTGGTTCCTAAAAAATAATATTTATTAATTTATTTGTCCACGTTTATCTACCCCACCCATATAATTTTGATTTTGGCTACTTACCGTTACTGGGACCGTCTCCAAATTCCCCATTAACGTTTGTAATTTCATGCTTCATATATCTATTACTGTCAGAAAATGATACATAATATAAAACATTTATTTACCCTCCACTTCATTTGAAAATCTCCTCGCTCTGTCACAGCCATGTCACCGCAAGCTGAGTTGTTTGCAAATGATGTATTAGTTTTAAAATTTTTGGTAAAATCGTTAGAGTTTTGAAAATATTAACATGCACAAACACCGTTCGGGATAAGTTCGGTGAAACTTACACGATTAAAATATACAAAAATTAAAATAACCTTAGTTAATAAACTTTATAATCTCATAACTACAGCCTAAGCCTAACAAAGTGAACCTTGATAACTTACCAAGTAAACTCAAAAGCAGATTTATCCGATCGTCAACTGCTCAAGGACCTTATTTTCATTCTCCCAGTAGTGTCGTATCTCAATAACTGCCTAAATGATACCTGCCTTTAATTGCAACCAGCCTGTCATCCAGGAAAGTGTTCTGGTCTAATTTTGAAATAATAATTAAACTGGGTTGGTCCCCGTCGAATAAAGAATAATATAGCCAATAAGTCAATAGAAAATAATTCCTCGAGTAAATGAAATCATAAGGCTGTCCCAGCAAATCGAAATCTTCTCTCTTTCTCACCATCTTCTACAACAAATTTAAGAGTCAACATCCTAGACAACATTATTAGTATATATGAACGTACAACTCCACGTGCACACACAAATGACGACAGTTGACGCACAAGACTGATAACAAAAAAACCAGTGATTGTATGCGCGATATGGAACGAAAATGACCACTAGCTAATAATTATGAGGTAGTTGAATTACCCTAGCAAAACTTCTCGCACAACAAAAAACGTTCATCATAAAAAAACAGATAACCATAATCGTAAAAATCAAGAATCTAACAATAGTATAACCGTTGGTATGATCCTGCCCGTGATAGATAAGCTCACAGTTCCCCTTAAAAGAAAGTGAGAACCTCCAAAATCACAGACACATAGATTGAGTCATGGTGTCCCCTTTGTTTTAAAAGTATGACAACTGTGACTATCCTCTATCTCAGAAAATATTGTAGCAATAACTTGCATATAAAAATAACAACGGGGACTCAAAAAAAGAACACCTTCAGGCTACGCACTCGGGTCGGGTCATCACCCACGCACACAACCTTACCTAAACTCAGCTTTGTTCGCCCGTCGCCACACTTTGACGCTCACAACACTTGATCTGGGCTGCGATGAATATGCGATCCCACTCCTCAGTGTTTTTGGGTGGTTGCATCAATAAATGGATACCGAGCGTCTTCTTCAGCAGATTGTAGGGCAGACAAATTTGGTCCTTAGGTATGAGGTAGAGGATGTCCAGCGGCCACACAGTGCAAACACAGTTTCCCTTAATTAGAAAATGACCTGGACAACTTCTCTCAACATTAATCTTTTCACCACATACTTGTCAACAATGTCGAAAGTTAATGTTTAGATTTCTGTAATATTTCTCGCCACTAACGCAGCCTCAACAACCACAGATTCGAGGAAAATATGATCTGGCTCAAAGGGCCCTTATAACATTTATTCTTTAAAAAAAAAACCGTGTTTAGTGGATCGGTAGTCTGTCTATCGCTGAAGCACCGCCGGCAACAGTGTACTTTAAAACCCACGGTTAAAGAGATAAAATTTTATTCGCGCACATATGTCCGTCCTTACGATACGCCGCAAATGGTACCCCAGTAGGCACTGATTAAAATAAAGACTTATGAAATATTTTACATATTATGTACTCAACATTTCGTACGGTGTGAACTGCATAGCAGAAGCTTGACTTGACCGTTGAAACTTTCCCGGAATATATGATATATAAAAGCAATCAAGCATCATGAATAGAATACTTACATATTCCGGCAAACACGCATAGCATCTAGCATTTATATATTTAAAAGTAGATCGCGCTCTGATGTTAGAATGTTAAAGTTAATTCATTAATTCCATCTGATAACTATAAATTATAATTTATCTGTTTTTCCACTGCAACCTCGTCGCCCTAGAGAATATAACACTCACATAAATTAATCACGTCTCACAAAAGAAAACGAGTGGATAAAATAACGTTTATCGCTTATATCACTCACAAATCTAGAGTATATATATTTTCCTCACACAGAACTACAGTGGCCGCACAACTTAAATCATAACTGATATATTGAAGTCCTAGAATTCCGACAAGTGCGAAACAAACGAGAAAACTTCGCTATACAGCTTATTCTAATTCCGAGCAACTGGTCTACTTCGCGAAGTAAGAGTAGGAATAAATAAAGTTTAGCATTCTGGTATATCTATGACCAACAAAGGGTCCCAACATATTCCGCAAAACGAAATAATCTTCCCCTTTTCCGTCATAACACCGTACGTTAGCTTCAAAAACGATGCCGTAACTGCCACCACTGACCGAAGCACTTCTCATTTGCGATTTCTTCATACGGCCATTCTACCAAAGCCGTCTGGTTCTTACTTCGCCGAGAACCACCTATGACACGAGTCTGTGAAAATGCTAGAACGTAAGTAGCAATCGCACCGCGAAGTCGGTGACACCGCACCTAGCACACCGCCGCCGATCATACTCGGTGTACATAAAAATCAAACATAGATCGCCTACATCGCGAAACGAATATTCACATTTACTCTACAACGCAAGAACCTCCAGAGCCACACTACGTAATTACATCACTCATCGTGTCTAAATAATACTTCACACGAACTGTAATGGAAAAAAGTAAGTTTAGTGTCGCCAACGTTATAATGCGAAAAAACACAGGAAAAGGATAAAAGTATAAGAAAATAGAGACACGAAGAAAGAAGAAAAAAATAAAGTTTTTCATAATCTCTACTACAGAACGTAACCCCCTTAATATAAGCATCCCATCTACATTTGAAAGGATATTTCCTATATCCGTTGCTCAGGGTGGCTGGCCTCTTCCCTCTCATCTCCCCCACCTTCTCTCTCCAATTCCGCTTCAATCGAACTTCTACACCCCCAAAGTTCCTTTCTCTGGAAATTCTCCCATGCGCGCTTGAAAGAGCGCGCCTCTTCTACATTTTTGAAAGATTTCGTTGTGGTTGCAAGGAATCTCCCGCCACATCGCTCTTCGTCACTTTGGCGAGCGTCAGAGATGTCGAGTCGCAATGTCTTTCCATAATTTCCTTGACGATTAGGAAAAACCGTTGCCTATCCGTGTTCAGAATCTGATTAACCTTAGAAAGCTTTTTCAACGTAAACGCCCTTGCCATTTGATACTCATTGTGTTTCCTAGAGTAACACCAAAATTTCTTCTCCTCCTGCTTCCAATGCTCTTGCGTTCCGACGTCCTGTATCGGTTAGCGTCTTGTGCGTGCGAGCGCTTAACAGTTGGTCTTGCCTAGGTCCCATCCTTTGTTGCAACCTATCCTTCAAATCCACACATATTGACTCTAACGACAACTGTCTCATCACCCTTCTGTCTTCACGACAAATGAAGGCCTCGAGCCGGGCCCGAAGGCCCTGCGAAGATAACGTAGCTGCCGGAAATCCTTGAAGATGAGGAATTCTCTGATACCAAATAAAACTCCGAATCAAACAATCCCAAGCGGCTTGTTCACTGGGCCAGTTTTACTTAACATAATTCAGAGTTTCCGTTAACACTTCTAACTACCCACTTACTGCCAATGTAGGGCGTAGTGTAGATGTGCTGTCCCTCAAGATCGTAACATCTCATCCATCAACATTTCTATGGAGATCCGTAAGCCCGTCAACTCGCGAGCAACCAACCGATAAAATTGCACGAGCTGCTCACATGCTTGCTAGCTCGCAGGTTCGGGAATAGCGTCTGCCTCACATAGTGCATTAATCGACTAAGGTCAATAAACATGTTCCTTCTTTAGTCCTTACTAGGCCTAAAAGGGCCCGAAAAGGCCCCACAACCCTGCGAAGGTGTGTCCCAATATTGCCAGACACTACCTGACGGCCTGCGGTGGACACTGTCACTGGCACAATTTGACAGAACTATATATAGCAGTGTTTTCTCCGCCTCCAATAATATGTTATCCTTGGTTTGGCTCTGTCCCATATCCGCTGAAAAAATGCCCCATTCCGCTAATTTCTTCGGACTTGGCTACTAGAGCTGATTGTAACCTTGGCTGGCTGGCCCTCCGCGATACTGTACGCTAGCCTTAGATTAAATTCCCCGCTGTCTTAGGTCCTAAGGCCATGACAGTTCCCTAAAGCAGTCCAAAATAGGTCCTTTTGTTGCGCTTCTTAAGTTCCATAGGTAACAAATTAGCGCAGCGCCCGTCCTTCGGTTGCCACTCTTGTATTACTGCTGCCACAATCCTCTTCCTGGCCCAATAACACGTAGCTACCCGCCAAGATACTGGGTAATGGGCATCCATAACAGCTGCTTTGATCACACCTCGACAAAGTCAGATTGTATCTCCAACCTACAATAAAGCGCGGTTGTCATCACTCGTAAGACTCCATAAACAGTTTCACGGGCTCTCCCCGTCTCCTACCGGTTACTAGGCTCCACAATGCAATCATAAGAAACCCTTCAATAAACACAAAGTTGTAGACCTGTCAAAGGAAACTGACCTCCTGAGGTCTATTTCCCAACAGTTTATCACTGTCAATTATATCCCCTTCAGACGTAGCAAGAATCCATCGTTTATCTCGGGGTCTCGCTCTGATCATTGTCCCCGTCTCAGGGTTCTCCTTTCCCACCCTTGTCCTTCGCGGCGGCCTCAATGAAGCCTCGTAGCTACTGTTTACTGGGTCTGGGGTCTGTGTTGTGAAACTTAAGTTTTCAGAGGGGGTTGGAAGCCAGTGCCGGTTAGGCTAGGAAAGCAGGAGAAGTAGGTCCGAAAGTTTGCGCAAAGCGCTTCTGTCGGGTTTACGTTGTGCCCAGGTCGGCCACGCCGTTTAGACGCGCAACTTTTTCTAAAGTGCTGCAATGTGGCTCAACCTTGCTCAACTAAAAATCTCCGTTATCACAACAACGTTTCTTTATTGGTTTCCGTTAAAACAAATTCCGCACGACCTTCAGAGTAGATGCCGATAGCCAATCACGGTCATTATCCCTTCACACCGAACAGAACTCTAAAAGTTTCAGAGCGCATCGCTTCGGTCAAACTGTCAAAAATTTTGCAGCAGATCAGTCAAAAGCGCTCCCATAACGCGTCTTCAAACACACGACTTCTTTGTTGGCTGCTTTCAAGTTTGCGAAACATCATACGCACGCGTTCAACGCCCGGAATACGTCAGATGCCAACCACGCGTCTCTAAACCGACAATTGCTATGTTCCCCTCAAATTTTTCTAATACGTGTCAAGCGCTCAGTAGACAAGGGAAAATTCTACGCAAAAAACAAGCATGTATGAATTGGGGTTAAAATCAGGTAAAGTGAATAGAAAGGACTCTCCTGCGGATAAGACACCACCACGCTTTGGGATTCCAAGCGTAAGGCCTAGCTCATGTTGTCTCTCCCTCTCCTTCTCTCTTTCCTCATCGGTCTCTTTGTCCTCTCTTTCTTCCCTACATGCCATGTCTTCCTCAAGCCCTCGCTGCCTTGAATAGACGGCTTCCGCTTCTTTCCCTTTCGACTGCTACGGTGTCCGCTTTAGCTGGAGCGCTTGCTCTCCGCATCATATTCCAATGCGGCTCTGACAAAAGCTTTCGCTTCTCCCTTCCAAACCTTCTGTTTCCTTGCCATCTACCCGAAGATTACCTAACTTAGCCCTCGCGCCATAATAAATATGACTAGACTTAGAAATAAGAAATAAAAAAGAAAAAAAAAACACTGTTCCTACGCATTTTTTCTATGAAAATACCAAACAAAGAGAAAGACGTAACTGAGACCCTCCTCCAAAATAATAATATCGAACGACCTGCATACTCGCATTAAAGCACCTAATCAGACTACTTCGCCAAATAAATGGGAATAAGATGACCACTGAAAAATAATTCAACAGTGAAAACAAAATAATTATTGCAAAAATAGGAGAAAACAAAAAATCCCTTAAGTTTAGGCCAATATGCCATTTCACACCCTGAAGTCATTTGGTACGGGAACAATAATCTGACAGATAGTCCAAACGCCTCTCCTTAGCTTAGCTCTACCCTTATGCTTCAAAACCCTGGACCGGTAACAGTCACAAACTTTACTAGCGTTTATATTACAAAATCATAATTAACATATAGTCCGACAAAATCCCTGTAACTCAAATGTATAATTGTGGGCTTAGAGTAAAAAAGGGTCATATAAGTGAACGGAGGAGAGCAACGTGAAGGTCTCGTGTTGGAAACAATGACACTGTGATACAAGGTCCTTTCTGTTACCACCCTACATCGCTCTCTAATTATTTTTAGATAGCGTGACTGAAAGCCTACATAAAGTGTCTAGGTATAGAAGAGTTTTAAAAAATCCATACAAAAACATAATACAATATATATTACATACTATGAGAAACTCACTAACTCCACTGTAAAGTTTATATATTCAAAATATCTTTTTGTTAAACTTATTGGTCCCTGAGCTCGAAGTTTGTTTTGGTCAGGACTATATTTCCAATGAGAATCAATTTAGATCGATATATAGACTGTATAATATATATAAAGATATTTTACATACAACAGACAATAATGAGTCCTAGTACATTGTTACAAATTCCAATATATATTACTCTAAAGGATACACTTAGGGAAGCAGTTGGATGTACTATCATCCCAACATTCTTTGTTTCACTATATTGTTATTTATCGTTTTGAGAACGTTTTGTCTATACAGAGATTTTCTTAGTCGGATAAGTTGTCCCAGCCAATATTTTAAGACTTGATCGTGGTCTGAAGCACAGCATTCAGGAGTTTGGCCAAACACTTCAGTCTCATCTGTCTTGAGCTGTTTAATACATGCAGTGCCCAGAACTCTAGAAATAGTGCGGAATTTTCTTTATCATCGAGCACAGCACCAATAAGTGCCATGCAGCACCTCTGACAGTCAAGTTTATGGTTTGTCTTAATATCACACTAAGACCTCACCGAATTCCAATTTACATGTAAACATACAGTCAGACAAAGAACATGTCAGCTCGCCTACTACCCTCCGCTTTTCCACTTTAGTTTTATAGAATAAAATTGTACCTGTTCTTTTCTCTCCTTAATGATGCTAAGCCCTCCCTGTCATTACTGCAGTAATCTTTTTCATTCAATAAGAGAGTGTAATGTTCCTGTATACCATCAATATATATAGTCCTGTAGTTCTAATACTTCTTGGATGGTCCATTATATGATGGATCATCACCTAGGCAGCCGAAGTCCTGCTATGGAATCTTTTCAACGGCCTTTCTATACACAACCCGTGTTAATGTAAAAAGTCAATAAATCAATATACCACAGATCAAGAAATATAAACAATTAACGATGAAAAAGCAAATCGAATATGCACACTTTCATCACTGCCTCTGTTCAGAATGCTGTCTGTTGTTATGTATTAAAACAAAGCACAAGTCTCTCATCGCTTCTTGCTCCTCGAATAGTTTGGAAAATGCAACAACACTTTAACTAGTTCGTTAAAGTTAAATGGCTTGGCCAATGAACCGAAGCATCTGCTGGTTTGAATGATAACGTGTTGTAACACGATCTCATACCACTGTTAGCGTACGACGACCAAACTAATTGTATATGATAGTTACCAATAATAGTTCGCTTGCCTTCAAAGTTCATCCATTCCCCTTCATCGTACTAATCGTAGCCGTTCCTTCCCTGATTTATTCCCCCCAAAAAACCTATGCATCCATCCTAACAATATGACTTGACCTGACATATCTCCCATTTCTCTTAATTATGATTACATATTTGTATTATCTAATGGATTATTTAGATAACTAAATACATAGTCTTAGTCAACAAACGGATCAATAAATGAAAATAAAAATAAAAGAAAAAAAAGGCTTGGAAAAAAAGAAAAAAAAAATCCCTGTTGGGTGTTTTTAATAAAAACTAAGCTCCTGAAAAAACGGCGGGAAAAGCATGGACTTTCAAGCTAGATTAGGCAGGAAGGAAAACCCCCTAAACACACGAAATTACGTCTTTCGCACAAGCTAAGCGTGTTTTCCTTGACCGTAGTCCCACATTTCTAACTTTTTCGGCGATTCTAAACCCCGAAGGCAAGGCTTACAAGTGATTTGTATGTTTATGAAACCTCTATGAACGTGATTTACGTTGGTTATCTATCCTCCCCTTCCCCTGCTACACGGCATTCTAGGCAAATTTTCATTTGAACTTGGAAACGGAACGTTTTATCTCAAGATGAATTTGAAACTAGTACCCTTTATGTTTCGAAACCAATGAGAGGGCGAAGATCAAAATAATACCCTGAAGCGGAGCAGACGACTATGATATCGCGAAAAATGTCGTGAGTACGATCCCTGAAATTCTTTGACGTAATCACGACACTAAATAATAAAATTTAGAAATGATTATAGAAGGTGTACCACTATAGGCTCAAAAAATGCAATAGGATTGAAACAATGATTAAGTGTAATATAAAAGCACGCCCAGACAAAGATCGTTACAGGAAAAGATAGTACGAAGAAATATCAACGAAAAGCCCGTAAGAGGCTCCGGGACATGTACAAGCTCACTCGATAATAATACGCTAGAATCAGAATACAGAATGCAGGTACCACGACTAAAAGATTTGCTCTCGTGCGTCGGATTAGTCTAAGTTCAAAGTCCCCCAAGTCAGACCCCCAGGGGGGATCAGATATTAGGGAAGAAAATGATAAGACGTAATCCCTTCTGAATTAGATCGAAAAGGGTATAAAGTATACATATGAGAGGTCGTAATAGTAAATCGAATAGTCACACGAAAGTGAGCATGGTAAATAAGCAGATAGAGGCTGACCCTAAGAACGCAGAAATCTTCTCTCTGTCTCATGCCCGTATAATTCTTACTGGGGACGGAACATAAGTATAAAGAGAAATCAAGAAGTCTAGTGACAACATATAGATATATATGAACGTACCACCACGGCACACACAAGTGACGACATTAGACCCACAGACGTTGGGTAAACTATAACACTGACGTAAATCCCGTAGCTATGTCTAAGCGAGGAAAATTCTAACCAGACTCGCGAATAATTATTGCGTATTTTAAGTGTCTGAGCAGATCTGCTCTCACTATAGATAAATTTAGATCATAACAAACAGATGCACATAAGATATAAAAATGGAAGAAGGCTAGGATAGTGAATTAAATTAGGGGGGGGGGGTTTATTATATCATTTCTATTAATATATTATATCACAGTCCCGTTATATATATGGTGATATTTACCCATAAAGTCACAGATACAGAATGGTAATCCCTAGGTTTCCCCCCTTTTTTTATGGTATGGCAACCTGGGTAACTAGCTTTATTCACAGGAAAATAGTGTTTACATATACGTGTATTATAGACATTACAACGTGGTGACTCAAACATAGAACATCTTTCATCTATATATTCACCCGTTCTTTAACCATCAGCCCTGACTCACACAACCATTCGATACACTCGGGTATGTGGTCGCCGTCTGACGAAAAGCAGGAGGGTCCTCTCCCACCAATTTTATCTTTTCTGTCATTTTAAGGAACGGATCCCACACTAGCTGATGTGTTGAGCGCGGACGACTTACATCAAAGAGCAGAATGATCCGCAGCGTCTCTTCAGAGAATAGAAAAGTGCAGACTATATTATGTCCAGGTTTAGTCAGAACGAGTAAAACGGACTACTCACAAAGCGAGCACGCCGTAGGCAGAACACAGATTTGTTCCGGGAAATAATTAAGGGACAACCGACTCGATACAACTTCTCTCAACAATAAGCGTCGGAATGGTCAGCCAGACCAACACTTTGTCGGAACAATGTCGAAGGTAAATGAAGTTTGTAGATTCATGAAGTATTCAGCCCACAACGTCCTCAACACAGGGAGGTTCGAGAAAGCACAGAATCTAGGCTCAGAGCCGCAGTACGAGGGGGGGAGCTTTTAGAAAACTCTTTAAAGCAGAAAGCGACCACCGACCAAGAAATCGGTACGCGTCGAGCCTGAAGGCACACACCCTGCAGACAGGGGTACTTGACCAACCCACGGGTAAAGAATATAAAACATCTCGATAAATTAGTAAGCTAAAGCCAGGTATGTCTTCTGTATAAACCCGCAAAAGTTTACCCCAGTAATTTACTGATAAAGAACCAACATCATATGCACACCATTTTTACATATTACTGAAAACTCAACAGATTATCAGCTTTTGATCTGCAAGCAGTAGCCAGCTGGACCTGACAGTTTAAACTTTCCGGAAAGAAGTGTATATATAAAATCATCAATCATCAGGATTTAGAATACATACGAGTTCCTCAACACGCATGAAGAAATCTAGCAATTTAAGATCAAAGTTTAAAAATAATTCTCATCGTCCTGATTATTAGAACAAACAGGATTTAATGCATGGAATAAGAAAAGACTGAGTTTTAACTACCCAATGGCTAATACCCGTTGAATTTCACAACATCACAAAGTAAAAAACGGAAACAACGGCAGATGATCAATTTGTTGTTGCCCTAAAAATACGAAAGCCCGCTAGGCGTGATGGAAACTACAACTAGCAAAATCAATCGGCTTTGCACCTTATGACACCGCCACATGCGTATGGCCTACGCTTGGCTCTTTGGCGAAGGACGACCCCAACCACACCCAGAACCACCACACCAGATTTACAGCTATACACCAGCGAGCAAAGCGCGATTCTTTTTGCAGCCTGTAACTGCGTCCGACAACCCAACTAGCGAGAGCAATAAAAACGTACCAAATTAATCTCAAACTGAAAGCAAAAAATCAGTGATACAGAAATAGGCGCAATTAACAACTGAATTCACTAACACCACCCATATCGTATATATATATAACCATATATATTTGCATAATTATATCGATATATATAAATACCCCATATACCCCATACCCAGCATATATATATATACCCCCCATATGATACCCACCGCCCACCCAATATAATCACGCACCTCGAACACAAACTCACAGGGTCCACAACTTTAAATCATGGCCTGTAGACAAGCCTCCGATGAAGCTCTCCAAGTCGAACAATACGATGTCTAAACAGGGCTGACGAAACGTCGCTATGCCACTGCTGTTTCTATTCATGAGCACCCTGTCTACTAGCGACATTAAGTCCCACTGAAGAAAAAAAAGCTAAAATGCCTGGGTAATCTGCCCCTTACTCAACAAAGGGGTCCCCACGATTTCTACCGCAAAATCTGACAAATAATTTCCCCATTCCGTCGAGACAAGAACCTACGATAGCTTAAGAACCAATCGAGGTAACTGAAGAGCCAGCACTACTGACCAGTGGGCGTCATTAGGAGGCGAGTCTAAAGGCAGCCTGTCTCCAATCCGATGCATGGGGAAGAAGCTTCGCCGAAACTCAGCCGGCAACCGATTGCAGTGAAACATTCTAACTACAGTCGCCAATCTGCTCCGTGAAGATTCGGAACAAAACACAATCAGCCGACAGCTCAATCGAGCAACGCGTGGTGACACGGCGTGAAAATCAGCCCATATCGCTAACAGTCAGGGAAAGCGAATTCACAGGTTTTTACAAATCTAAACCAAGAACCTCCCTACAGCTGCACGAAACGGATCGACATAAGACCGCATTCTCCAATTTATTGTCTTATCATCAATATACTCCGAAATGTTACCTGCCATGAGGTAAAAGAAACCATCCGTTCTTCGAATGCAAAAGTATAAAGCTTCGGACATTTGCTAGCAGCCATACGATCGGAGGAACAAAAGCAGTTATTAAAGACTGTGGACAGTAAAACATCAGGAACAGAACTTTTCAAGGTCCGCAACCCTTGGTAAGTTTTTTAAACATTAGCTGTAAAAAGTCCCTTTGGGAAAAAAGCAGGAAAGACCTACCCTATGAATCCAGCGCGTAAAGGAAACAGTAGACCATTATTTCGTGCACGACCTGGATTTGTACAATCCCATGGACGATACGAAATCCTAGCACGACGGGCATAAAATCTTCAGCCTGTTACATCCACCATACCCCTTGTAAACCGACGATTGGATGACCAGACATCATGCAGATGGGTTGTATTTAGGACATAAAGGGATACAAGATCAACATATAGGAAAGCAACCGAAAAATCACACAGTGTGCTTAAATAGCTCGACAGGCTTCTCTTAAATTGCCCTCCTTCAGATGAACCCCACGACTTGAAACAAGCAAAACAGTGAATTGACTGACTCCACATCCAATCATTATAGCCTTTTGAGTGTAATGAAAAAATGTTAACAAACTGTTTTAGGTTAGAATGAGCTGACAAGAAACATAAGTAGATATTAAGAAAATAGCGGTGATAGGTAAATGCAGAAAGTAATGTACCTAGGATCGATGAAGCAATGAGAAATAATAGGGAGGGGGGAATAGGGAGGGAAGGACTAAAATAGCTTTAAACGGTAAAATCTTCAAGGGAGAGGCGAAATTATTAGGTGTGTGAGCACTTGCCAAGCGGTTTTATAATAGGCAGGGCAAACTCTGGATCTTCTTTTCAGAAGATACAGCTTCGAAACAAAAGCATAGGGTTACTAGAGACGTAAGCCTTTATAGAAATAGGGGTAGGAAGAAAAAATTGTGCACCATAAATCGTTATAAATCATTTCAAAGGACAAAATAGTTACAGTACTATTTAGTGTAATTTGAACAAAAATCGGTAGCAAGACACTCACCACATATCCAAACAAATCTTGACCATCCGTCGGCAACTGGTCTCGCACTGACCTAAAAAAACGCTTCCTAAAGGTCAGGAACCATGAGTTTCAACATCCTCTAATGGCAGATGTGTCAGCGCCAAGGGTACAAATCCTCCTCCTGCAAATCAGTCAGCGCTAATTCCAGGGTTTAAGTTTTGTGTTTGTGATGGACATAAGAAATCAACTCAACCAAGTTTAATGAGAAGCTCGCTGTTTTTCGAGAAAAAAAAAAAAAGAAGAGTAAATGTGATTATTTTCTACCAAAACAACCGTTGAAAAAAGGAGTGTTTGTACGTAGTTGAAGATATGTATCAAAGTAATGTGAGGGATAAAAAAAAACTATTATTAAGTTTAACAGGAATGAGGAATGAAATGACAAGAGACAAAGCAGAGGAGAGGTCCGATTTACCGGCCAAAATATAATCGCCCCCTAAAGGGGGACTGTAATAAGGAAGGTGATGAAGACGAAGAAGATAACAAGATAAGAAGAATAAATGAAGATAAATGAAGAAGAATAGATAATAAGAAATAAAATATGAAATAAAGAAGACGTAATGAGGAAGATGAAGAACATAGATAAAAACGAGTAGATGAAACAATTGAAGAACGAGCTGATGATAAGTATGATGAAGATAAAAGAAAAAAGAGAAGCAGAAGATAAAAACAAAACAAGTAGAGAAAAAGTGGAAAAAATAAACACGGACACGGTAGTAGTCGTTCCGACCCGTACTCGATTACTGTAAATCCCCACAGCTATAAAGACGGTAAACAAGCCGCCGTTCCAAGCGCGCAGCACTGTTTTTTTGAACTGCCAGCCGCCTTACACTTCTGTATGAGCATAACACATAGCGTGAAGAGACCCACGAGCAAAACGCCACTGGGTGAGACGGCTCCTTTGCTTTCAAAGTTTCCCAGTGCATATAACGGAAGTCCTGCTGGCGCTATGTTGGTTCATAAATACCAACACACACATGCCTTTTGTATTGACGCTTTCCGCTTTCCTCACCCCTTTTTGAAAACCAAAACCGTAGGTCTCGTGATGCCTTACAAATGGCCTTCGTCAACCAGTTATGAACATATAGGTCATCTCGAAAGAAATGTCGTCAAGTCCTGTGTTGAAAGGTTGTTACTATAAACAGCACTGTATAGTGGACAACCTGGTATGCTGGCAAATGCACAGGATTCAGAGTCCAAGTTCCCAAGCAATATGCAACTGATCTCTCCGGCTAGCCACCTATGTTATCCAAGGGTTTACACCACATCATTTATCACATTATACGGCACAAGACAACTGCTAACATATGGTACTATCATGGTCTAGTTTTTTCATTCAATATCGTATTTTTGATATGTTGATAAGATAACGTTATGTTTTTTGGTTTGTGTGGTTGGTAAGAACGAGCGTTATTGACTACGACTACTCCAACAATTGCTCCGTCTCGTCCCGGACATACACAAGGAGGATCTCATAACAGTCACGAAGTCCATACACCGCGAAATCCAATGGTGTATATTGCAATAACACATTCCTATAAATTGTTTGTTGTGAGCAGGTTGTGTAAATGAAATCCACTTATTATCAGACAGCGCATAGCCCCCACCCCCGTATTTACTCAGTGAAGGCTAGTAATCAATATACCGGTGAATATGTGCTGGAAATACTGATTCAAACATCAGTAAACGTTAAAATAGCAAATCGAAGTAATTTGGTACATTACAAATATACAAATTTTAATAAGATCTTAGTTTAAACAGTTAAAATAATGTTAATATTTGTTAAAGAAAACTAGCATCCTCGTATTTGGGAGTTGTAAAAATAAAAGTCATGCAGCATTCGTTTGAACAGAGCCTGCCAATAACCATTCTCTTTTTACACTGATCCCCGTCTCGCTGGGTAGCGTCTCCCAAGAAACTTCAAGAAAGTCTACACAGTGAGTTCTTCGTCCTTAAATGTAGGCCGCTGAGCCTCGTTCCAGAAATAGACGGTCGCTGTACCACCGATAATGGATAGAAGAAATAGAAAAGAACGCGCTCCTCGAAATGGCGTTTCGCCAACACATGTGGGTCACCACCGCTGCAGTCACCCTCCTACGGAACTCAAATTTACCCTCATAGAAGTAAAGTTAATCCCCTCGGATAATCGTTCCGTTACAGTTAAACTGTAATACTTGAGACTTTACATTGCAGTGAATTGAAAGTGAAACGTACAGAGATAACATGGGTTAACAGTTTCAGGCACGTGTGAAAAGCGTCTCACAGAAAAGTCATTTGATGTGGCCTTTTACTTTTTGTGGAAATTTTGAAACTTCCTATGAATGAAAAGTATATTTCACAGGACTGCACGGGGTTAAACGGTGGAACCGGTTCAGGAATGGTAAAGTGAATTTTTTATTGGACATTTTACAGTGCTTTGAAAATGTAAGCGTATCTTAAATTGTACACTCATTTTTTCATTGTCCCTCCCGCGCCATAGGGATCCTGAACGTCTTTGAAGATTGTAGTTCCTGTTTGCGAAACTACAATAAAGCAATCACTGCCCGGCAGTTAATGATTCATCTTCGACACCTGAGTTGCCAGCCTCAAAAGGACGGTTGTCATCCAACACTATTGCAGCATAAATCACATGTAATAATACATATATATGTTATCACATGTTAGATTTAAATATTAAATAAATCTCACTACCTAAGCCTGGCTACAGACTTGGCACAGTGAATATAAGAACGAATCTTCTCGACACTGTCCGATTTCTTTTAACTGTTGGCATAAGTCCCCTAGACGCCGGTGGGCGGGCATGGCCTATGCCTTGCCGTTAAAAATTAAAGAGATTTCATGCTTTGTAAGTCTTATCTAGATCTATTCTCCCAGTAAAGGTCCATAACAATTAGAATGAGAATCGTAGTTTTCACGCTGGCCAGGGCTAGTCGGGGCACGTGCAAATCACACAGAAAAATAACTGAAATGGGTCCACTTATAGCCCATCCATGAGGTTTAGCGAATTAGAAGGTCCAATCATTTCACATCATGCAGATAGGTGCAAGTTCAAAATATTCCCCACGTGAAATAATGCTGCCTGCAAAGGTCACGTATTGCCAGAGATACATATGAGGTCGTTGCTTGCACGCTCACAAAACATAGTTGGAGACTCATGTTCTAAAATGTTTCTAAACATGATTATTTTTTTAAAACAATGACCGGTAGCTGTTATATCACTTTTGTCTGCCCACAGGTCACACAACAGATGTCGCGTATCAGCGGTGCAATCTAAAACACGCGCGGCGACTAGCTTATCGCAATCCCCGAAGACTGTGTGACCGATCAAACCGTGACATATCTCGAATATCTCAATTTGGTTATTGACACCTAACCCTATTAAGAAAATCAAATATCTGCTCCCCTCTTCCCTTAATAAACAAATAAAAAAGTAAAGTGCATAATGACACACCTAATAGAAAATCATAGCCACAAATTGCGATACTCGAAGAGAAACATAATCGATAGAGATCGCGCCGTGTCGTCACACTCATCTTCATGGAGGTCTCCACAAGTAGGGAATGCCTGTGTATTTCTTGCTTAGTATTCTTCTTATCTGGGATCGGCCGGACATGCATGACAATGTCTACCACACAATTATTCGGATGGAAAAATGGCGAACTAGTTTGAAGCGGGCGGCAATTCTGGAAGAACAGTAAAATCGTTCAAACCGGACAGACAAAATTAATAAAAATAAACCGAAGGGGTATCAAATGCACCGAAACAGAAGTGAACAACGCTTGCTCCCAACTATACTGATGGATTAAAAGTAAAACAAGTTTATACGAACATGGCGCAGGAAGGTCTTTAAATCAACAGTGCCACCATATGCGACCTAGTGCAGATCCCGCAACAGACCAGTTGCGAATGAAAAACTCATCAAGAGCAAATTCCTGAAGCATGTCCACTGCTGTTCTTGGGAAATATAATCAAAGATGAAAAGTGACGATGAAAAAGAACTCAAATATGCCGCGAACTTACTGTCATAATAAACTAAGAGAATTACAGCTGTTGGTAGAAATTGAGTTCAGTGTGACATTACCGGCACATCAGATGACACTATTTAAATCTTAATACAGATAAAGTCGATCAGGGTGCGGTCGGTGGTGTCGTAAAGATAATCTTTCTCAAGGGATCCCTGATTTACTGCTCTCATAGATAGAAAGAAAAGAGGCATAACGTATTCACTCCTGCCATTAAGGACCGATGCTGCGCTTATTATTCCAATATGGAAATATTTACCGGCACTGACTACCCGGGCACAAAGCAACGCTAACTTGATGGACGACCAATAAAAAGCAAACGAAAAAGAAAGTGGAAATCAATCACAACCATGGTACGTCTGTGTGATACGACGATAACGTCAGTCGGCAAAATGTAGCGGCATCCGCCATGGTGGTGGAAGTAGCAGTGGAGAACAGTATTAGAGCAAGATTAACTTAAGAACGATGCGACAAGCGTCGAGAAAATGGTGTGAGACAAAATAAATCGTTGCAACGTTCTCGAGCTTCCAGAAAACAAATCAAAAAATGTATGTTGTCGAACGGAAATACTTAATCTCCAGTTGTGGTTGACTGTACACTGCAAACGCAGAAAAAACAGGAAGACAGACGATGATCACAGTGGTTCGATCCGGAGGACAGCTTTGGAGCGCGTAAAAAATGATCAGCTGCAATATTTGATTGGGGTTCACGCACGTAAGAGGAAGTGATGATACATACGGTAACAATAAAAAACAAAGGAAGGCAAATATAACAAAGAAGCAGAAATACGACAGATACACCACAGCTTTAGTATTATAGTACGTACAATTGTCAGCTGCAGAATCACTACCGCGATATTGTTCAAGTACATGATGCAGTATTTTATGGTTGAAAACCGGTGCCCAATCTGCACTTCATTGTTTTGTTAGTATTTAACGTACATAGCATTGTGGTCTCATCACTCAATGCAGGATGGCAATCCCGGAAGCCTCTGGCGAATTGCTCCTTCGTCGATTTGTCTCCGCCGGTGTGTTAGCTATTGTTGGCAGATTTCACGTCATTGTGTCCAAGACACTCGGACGAAAAGCCGTTGGTGAATGTAGTACTGCTTGATCGTGGAGAACCAGGTGTACCACTAGGAAAACATCACGTATGATACAGTATTGATGGGAGCGTCGATGTGCGAAGGTCACTTATCCCGCTAGATCAAGGGGCCCATCGATAGGCCCGATAAGTGCCCAACACGCCATTTTGCACGTACCCCCAGAACCTAGAAACTAGTCTAACCCAATTATGCGCGAAGGCTCGCGCAGTAATACAACTGAACCACGGTCTAAATTGCGGTGTAAGCGTCCTTCGTTATATCTAAGGGTACTTGCTCGAACAGTCCTAGCCCACGCTGATACGGATCCGAATGCACAGAAACAAAGCCGATCCATTCAAAGACCTACCGGGCAACGTCTGAACCGAAACTATCATCCCTTCACTATCAGCCAGGCTAAAATGCTAAGTCCACGAAAAAGGAAACTCACCTAAGCTAGGCCACTATGAGTCACCATGATGAAAACTCGTGAATTGTGTACACATAATACATACAGATGACACTAATCCATCGACAATACTATCATGCTCCTTCTATCATTAGTGCAATAAAAACCAATGGGTGTATAGAACTGGTTACCCACGCTGTGTTCCTTCCATGAGATGTGGAATATGTCTAATTTATGCTATCCGGAAAAGGGCACGTAAAATAGAAATAAATTAAAAATAATAATAATAAGAACGAGAAGGGACGTCGGTAGCGAAACCTAATATTCTCCTGTACAAGCGTGGTCCAAACCGGGCGAGAGAAATTACCCTCGGTCTTGCGTCCACCCTGTCAAGGGAAACCCTGCTAGTATGCCTGGACCTTTCGCCACAGCAATCATGATGTCCTCGATAAGTTCTCTGATCCTTTATTCCGTACTGACACTGGTCTCGGTCCGCGATGTGAACGCATGTATGTTATCATACCCTGATAGTATCATCCATTCATCATACAGGTATACCTGTTTAACTCATGGAGTTTCACACAGGGTCGCTAAAAGACAAAAACATGTTGTTCTCTAAATTTCAGGCATTGATTGGGTGAATCCTTATAATTTGTGTTTAATTAATTAGTTCAGATTTTGTATGTCATTGATTACAGTCCGTAAGGCCGGTATAATGTAGGAATTTCAGTCTACAGCATTGATAATTAATCAGGTTTGCTTGTTTTAGATATACTAGTGAAGGTAGCACTAGCTTTTACCAGTGTGACTTTAACGGCCAAAAGTTGCTGAAATAGGAACTTATGCTAGCACTAGGGAGGCCGTCGAGAGCTAGTGAGAGTGGGTGACGCTTGCAATGATGTCATTCCAACCCTGATAAGATCACGCGCTAAACAGCGAAAGCAGAAAGAAATGCGAAGAAAGTTAGCAGAAATTGTTGAAGATAAAACGTAACCTAAGAAAGAAGCGAAGAGATAACCGAGCTGGCTGTATATGAAGCAGTAAGATCTGACAAGCGCAAAAGTGTGATCCGTAGCCGGGCGACCGCAGCGACCTCCGCACAACCGATCGCCACTCAGATATAGCCTTCCTGGCACGCAGGCACAGGACTGTGCCACCGCACGCAATCATCGTGACCGGGATTGCCATTCAAGCCGGTTCCTAGACTAGCCGACGCGATCGATATTTCGGGACATAATTGAGATGGTCCACCAGGGTGGGTGGAAAACATAATGGAACCTAACTGTCGCAAGGCTTAGAGGATCTGCTTACACGGTATACAACTTTCCTCCAGGTTACGGAGACTACACTCTCTGAAAAAGCACTATTGTCTCGTTATGACTACAGGCGGACCCTAATAAGTTCGTAACTCCGAGTTAATCGAAAACGTTCTCATGTTGCTGCTAGACTGGATTCGTACGTGGCAAAAGTGGGTCCCTTGGGTAGTTTGACGCATAGGGTAGGGAGATGAAGTCCGTAGGGAACAACTAAGACACCATGACGTCCGACCTAAAAAGTTCTGACAGAAATGCCTGCCTTTGAAGCCGGCGTCCAGTGGCAACTTTTCAGCATCGCGAACGTAAATGACCCACCCCGACAACCAACCGAAGAAAATGCAAAGGCCGACACCTCAGACACACACTTGGCCCCCAATGAAATCTTCCTTACCTCCTCTCAAAAACATACAAGCCAGATTCTTCATACTACTCAGAAGATCACGTTCCAGCCACAACGGGAGAAAAGGTGAAACGGCAAAATACAATCCACAATACTTCGCCCAGTGCAGAAGGAAAAACCCTCCCACATCTTGTTGCATGTTTGCAGGGAGGGCTGTTGACAGGAAAAACTGACAGTTGGCAAACCCTCCAGCACCCACCTATACAAACTGACTTGAATAGCAACCAATCTCGGGATGTTGTACACCTGGTTGTCGTATACGCTCGGCCCTTCAGCCCTGGGCGCCTTCGGCCCAACATCTCACCACAATACAGTTCCAGGGCCAATCAAGAGCAGGACCCTGAAAGTCCCATACGAAGAGTCAAGGCAGTTGTCGCTATGTGAAGATCATCTGCAGTTTAGAGGATCCTTTCACCCCCTGAGTTTAGAGCTATGAATGTCGTGTGAGAGAACCAGAACCTGTGGTATGGCGGCCATCCAGACCAGTCGGACGCCAAACCATTAAGAGACGCGAAGTAAATTCATCAAGAAGATGAAATGGCACAAAAGCCAAAGCGATAACACTTGCCTGGCTTGAAAATTGAAAAACTCACAGAACCCTCAGAATGACGGGATAGGAACATGGACTCTTGCACAGAAAGCTGGCAGAGACTAAAAAGTCATATGACAATGTGTGCCATCCATAATAGTAATATAATTATGAATGGGGCCCGTGCGACTGTGAGTGTACACCTGGTAATGTCCACAAAGCAAAGATTCCACCCGGTTGTTGAGTCCCGCAATCACCAAGACATAGCTTCGTTAGTGGATCCTTGACAAATGTAACCAGGTTCCTCAACACAGAGGGTTGACCAGTTACAACCTAGGAAGTATTGCGGCAGACATAGGCATCCAAGAAAACTAGCAGAAGAATCCAAATCATACCTGGAAAACAACGGAGGAGCAAGATTTTTTGAGCCACTTCCGGACGCAACCGAGGAGATATAGAAACGGAAAAACGAACTACAGGACAAGAAGATGACGAACGTTTCATACTTTGTAGGGCTTGGTGACAACTTGCCCAAGCTTCGCTTTTTTTTTTTATTATTTACGTGACATCATTTTTTCTCATCCCTCTATGCATATTGCAAAGGCCCCGAAGTGTCCTTGCGAAATCGCCGAGCGGGCCTATGTGCTTCCCTCCGTTAATGCGATTTTTGAGATACTCTCAGTGGACCAATGACCTCGACGAGTAATCTTAATGTATAACTGCTTGAACGTGGAGAACAGTTTAGCCACTAAAAACATCACGTGACTTTTAACATTATTGAGTGAGCTCCGAATGAGCTAATCTCAGTTCCCGCTAGGATCACGTCCAAGCGAAATGTCCCGCTAAAAGTGCGCCAACCACCCATGTTGTTCACTTCGCCCCAGGATCCTTGATACTAGTCTAAACCCAATTATCGCCAATTCTCGCATTAAAAGCTCGAAGCCACGTGGTCGAAATGCGTTAGCTCCAGCGTTAGAGGCTAGGGTCCCTTCACACAGCCAATCCCAGCGCGAAGTCGAGCAGCACAGAGAAGGCAATTCCAACCATTCAAACCTACCGGCAAAGTCAGGAACCGGGAACTTATCCCACGTCACTATCAGCCAGGGGCTGAAAAGCTAAGTCCACGAAATAGGAACGCACCCTTAGCTTGCCACTTAGTTAGTCATCCATGAAAAAACACTTGAAATTGTGAGACACACTAATACATACACAACTCGAAGCCTCGCATACTATCATTCAACCATCTATCATTGGAATTCTATATTCCATTTGGGGAGAGACTGGACCCCACGCTTTGTTCCTTCCATTAATGTGGAATATTTTCCTTATGTTTATCGTCCTTAGAAGAGGGGCGCGGAAAATATAAGAAAATTAAAGAATATTAATATTATAACTAAGGACGACGGTACGAAAGACCATAGATCTCCTTACAAGCTGGTTCCATACCTTCGAGTAGAGAATTTACCCTCTGCGCACCTTCAAGGTGACACCCAGCAGAGCCTGGACCCAAATCGTCCACTTCAGATCGAATAGTTCTCTAATTATTGTCTCGATCCGGAAACGCGACGGACAATGTTAGATATGGAATCAATGACACGAATATCCACTAGTAAGAAATGGGTGCGACAATCTTAACAGTTGTTGGAAATCTGCAAAGCTAGATTACAGTGAAAGCTATTGTACGTATAAATTGTTATTGATGTGCATACACGCCTTTTAAATAATGTTAAACAACTAAAGGTATGTGTTGCAGCACCGTATAAATAAAGGAATAGACACGAGACACCACAAAAACAACAACTGAGTGCTTACCAATTCGAACCCCAGACCTTCCGGCGACAACACCGCTAGCTATCAAGCGAATCACAACTATCCTCCCCACCAGCTAGCTGCACCATATATGATCTGCGATACGGTCATCGAAGTGCGAACCGCTCGTCACTGCAACCGAAAGTGTACAATGGCAGTGCAGCTAACATTTCTGTTACAAAAAGGAAGGAAAGCTCAAACCTAACCATGCTTACAACCTGTAAACAGGTAATACAAAGCTGCTCTCAAGAGCATGGGGTGAGACAACCGCTCACTCTGTTAAACTAAATGGCATTGCTCTGGCATAAATAGACTGCTGTGGAACTGAATGGCAATGCGCTCGACGACCAGGGGAATAAAACATAACAAAACCATCGTTGTGAGACTACCTAGTCAACCTGATACAACTGAACAACATATTAACAGCGTGGCAAGTTAGCACTAGTCAGGTTTGTGATATATACACATTCAAAGGAAAGAAATACACTAACAATGTGGTACAGTCCACCAGGAGCCATGATTGAAACTGATGCACATTAAAAACCACCACGATTCAAATAGACGGAGCCGAGAAGCTAAATAAGGTGGAATGATTATCCCCGTGTTTCAGAGCTAAGAGCGATGCGGCTGTAATGGTAATGCAGGATTCAACCACGGTTGTACAACACAGTAAAACATGATCAGGTACTCTGCAAAACATGCCCATACCATCTATATCCCAAAAGGTGGACGCTTTACAGTATACGCGTAAGTAAAAAGGGCATGAGACAAAACACCCATACAGCTTAAAGCCACGACTAAACTTAAACGACCGCCACTGCCATTGGTATTGAGACCGATATGGCTCCGCGCATGCCAGAAGAGGATTTCCACCACTCACTATTGGACGTCTCAATAACGTTACGAACCACTGCAGTGCCCGGATAGACTTCGAAGGCCATCCTCGAGGACTACCCCCGCAGAGGCGGCATATTTCTATCCCACCTAAAGTATCGGTCGCTCCCGGCAATCTAACGCTTACAATATGGGTATCTGTAGGCAAGTCCTCTCGTATGACAGCATACGACGACCAGAATATAGCTTAATCATGACAACCTTAGGTGGGCCAACGACTCACAGATTCTCAGCACGCCTCAATGCAGAGCATGAGGTCCAATGACTAACTGAAGGGAAATGCTGTCCTATTCACTCACTGACAATTCAACATATCCTTTGCTGAGGGACGTATGCGGAGCTTGCGACGTGTAAGAGCGCTGTCAAGTGGCTGGGTCCTCAGCATCAACCTAGAGTTGAGGGGTCGCAGTACCTCGATGTGAGGATTTGAGTTGCACCATCGCTTGCCGGTCTGCACGCTTCCGTGGAAAGTTAATGCTGTGAATTATCGAGATGAGGTTCTAGAGGCATGGGTGCTCTTGCGTTCACTAAAATATCCAACTTGCACGCGCCACTGGATTCCACGGGCGCACCTCCGCATGCATTACGCAGCAATATCTAAAACACAGAACATACATGGGAGGGCCGCATCACCAAAAGGCCCCTAGAGAACAGCGTGACACTTGACCAAGTCGTCAGGCATGCTCCAGCATGCGCAACAGCTCAAGCTGCGCGGCACTTTAGGAAGGAAATTCCCCAAGTTCCTGCATACGTGCGTTCATGCCTCGAGCCGCGACCAACTTGTTGGCAAGCACACGGGACAAGACCATATCTGAGGAGAGTGTGAATGAATGTTGTGGATTGGTGCATTGTGGTGGGGTGTGCCCCGCCTGGCCGGCACAAAGCAAGAATGTGCAGAACATTCATAGGGTAACAAAGTATTGACAAGCATATCATAGATAATGTATAAGATTCCAAATATAAACTTGAAAAACGTAGATTTACAGCACACCTTCCTGCTGATACAGTGGGCGTGTTTTTATTGTGCTTTAGTATATTTCTCTTCCCGTAAACACTTGCGCGGCCGCAACGTTTTCTTAAAGATAAATTAAAAAACGAGCCCCTGCAGTCAGATATAATGGTAATGCGCCCCGATGACACGCGCAGCGGCAGAGGTTGCCGTCGCTGTCGTACGATCCGCCGACTCTGCGCGTGGTGTGTTTTGTTGCTTTACGCTCAGACTGAGTTGCGATCGTAGCGTGTCCTTTAGACGTTTTGAGCCTTAGTTCCTGGCGTCCTTGGGTAATAGTTCACATGAGGTACTTGTGTTGATGAAGCTGTAGCTATGTATACTATAATGAAAACGTACGGGCGCTAGTGGACTGAGAGTAAAACTACATATCGAATGCTTAATCTAAACATTACGAACGGGGGGTGGACCTTCGGCTCTAACGTAGAAATTAAAGTAGTAAAATTATGGTCGGTCGGTATGTATCGAACGTTGATCTGCAGTGCCTGTGCAGTACTGGTTCCCTGTTTCGTTGATTTAGCACTCTGACGATAACCTGGTTAAACGGGGTCGTAGCGGGTAAATGTCTTTGAATGCGTTACAGGTTGCGCACATTAGGTATATTCTATACTGTTAGGGGAGATAAGGACGCAGGTCGGTTGGCGCAGATAACAGGACGAGATTTAGCCAGTGTGGAAGATAAGAATGGAGCTCTTAAATTGATATATAATAAATTGGCGATCTCAGGAAAAATAAAACTAAGATGGAGTCCGTAAATAATCTAGTATATAAAGAACGTAATATGGAGTCAAAGGGCGACAGCTAAAATACGGTGGCCACAAAAAGGCATAACACCTGCAGAAGACCAGATCAGAATGAGAGTAAGCAACGGCAAGGAAGACACGCTATAAGTGGATGACACAGCAAGAGATGGTCTGAAAAGACACAATGGCACCATCCAGACAAGAACTGAAGACTTGATATCCCTGGTCTGCCAACCTTGTTGTGAGAGGGCAACGGATGATGATGAAGTGAATGCGGACGCTGATTAAAAGCCAGTTACTTACATGACGAATTTTGTTGAATGTTTCAAATTAAATCATCGTTTTCATTGCAAAATAGAAGTGGGTAAAACTACCACGCGGTCTGGCCATCTGCAATGCTTCTCGCCACTATGAATAACCATAATAAAAGAAAAGACTATTTTGCAACGACTTTGACGTATCACTCCTCATCTACCTTTGGATGTAAAAGTTTGCCACAAGCACCATACTCAAAAAAGGTCCCTTACATCGTGGTATCTCCGTCCGTGAAGGACACAGATGTCCAAACATTTGGAGTAAAATTGATGGAAGCTCTCGAGTGTTGTGTAAGTGCCACTGAAAGCTCGTATCATACCCTTTGACAGCAATCGCGATCTTGTCTTATATGCGGACTGCGTTTAAACTAACGGAGAATAAATGAGAGCGGTTGTTCAGTACATCTTGTAATACTGAGTGTAAATTCATCGAGCAGATCTAAACTCTGAATGTAAACGACATGTGTCGACAGATACGCTGTGTACAGCTGTAGAATACAGACGACAATAATATACTTTGGGGAAACGGAATTACCTCGACAAAAAGCTCGACAGCGCGGTGTCGCGAAGGTTCCTTAATTTATGAAGAAGAAGACAACATGTTTTCAGGTGATACAGATAGTCCAAGAAGAAGCCTGGTCTTAAAAAATACCCCATTTCCTCAGAAAGAGCAATGGTATAGAGTTCATAGTATAAAAGTCTGGCTGTAAAGAATTTCTGGCCGAGAGAGTAAGATTCAGTACCATAATTCTATGGTCCACGCTCAGAAGTATACCTATGGCTTTATAGAACTAGGGGATTTAATGTTATGCAAAGTAATACAAAGCTGACTATAAAGTTTATAAAAACAGTGCACTAACAATTGTCTTAATGTTATTGATGTACTGTCCAGCGTTTTAGTTTTGTTTGTGTAAACACAAACCCTAAAAATAAAAACTAACACTATATGTGTGCATGTATCTACACCAAATAAAATCAATCACTAAAAATAAAGGCTTTGTCTGTTCTAGTTGTAGCTCCGATTTAGAAAGCTATGCTACTATCCTCTAAACCATGGTATTGATGGTACTTAGTTTATCTTCATATTAGAGTAGAGATTTGACTACGGTCAGAAGGAACGTACGGTTACGCGGGTTATCACTTACTGCACATTGTTCTAGTAGGTATCCTTTAAAACGGCAATCTGACTATAACGATGTTTGCGTCCAGACTTATTGATTCAGCACTGTTTTACCTTCACTACTACTATGGATACCGGTGGGACCCAATGGCTCTGAAGTGCAGTCGGTGGTCTAATTTGACTGAAGTTCTTCGCTGCCCCGGTGCCGTAAATCCAGAATATATGAGAGAACCAACTTCCATGGTCCCCCTACTCGGCACAACTAGGTTAGTACTGGGTCTTGTTCAATGCTGCAACCGCTAGTACAACTCCAATTTCGGCTCGGCTTAACATATGAGTGACAGGATACCTCTGACCCACAATCTCAGATGACTTCAGCTTTGAAGAGTAACCCAGGCTAGCTCTCACTGCTGATGGCGAAGGAGCTGGGGTAAAGCTATTCTGGTCCGCTTACGAAGTTGGTCTCGTTCTCCACGCCGTTCATGAAAAGCGTCCAAGTTGTTTCCCGTTGTATGACATAGCGGACTACGTTACATGCGATTCATTGCGGCGGGGGCAGTGGTATGTTTACCCCAAATGTCAGTAAAACAACCACTTTCTGCCCATCTTCGAGCCTGACATATACGCCGATAATTTATTCTTCCGGTTTCCTAACCCATACCGAGGCCGTCCATCCATCTTGTTTAAACCGGCCAATTGGGCGCGACCAGTTATACAAGCGAACAGTTGTCTGCCTCCCGTATTTGTTTGCAAGCACATTAACCCGGAAACCTGCGGCGCTCTAAGTTAGGTACTGCATGTAATTACTCATAACCCTGTGTCCATCGCTTCTTCAACTTAAATCCATGTATCTTATGAAAGTTTAAGAGTCCTTATTTTACTGTGCTCACTGTTCCTAGACATTCCCTAGCCGTTGGCCTGAAGTCACAAGGACACAGTCACGTGTACACAGAGTCCCTCAAGCAATCCTGCAACCTACGGTTCCTGAGACCGGGCAGCTCGGGCAGCATGTCAAAACTTTTGTTTGACAGATGGTGATATAGGAGCAAGGTAGCGCCTCTTAAGGGCACCGGAGTTGGGTTCAGGACTAACCTACGAGAAGCCCCCCTATGTTTAAGCGAGAGATTTGCTGTCGAGCTGTCAAAGCTAACCAATAACAGGCAATCATCCAGCCGGAATCGATTCTCCTGTCTTTCCATCCTGTTCAGATCAATGGGTGCCTACTAAGAAAATCTGCCCCCTACATTCTGAGATCCATGAGTAGATGTCCTCGAATGATTCGGTATCGAGAGGGGTTTCGCCGAAATTAGTTGATAGATTGGGTTTGTGTAAGGATCAATACTTCTCCTCTTTCCCGAGTAACCACTCGGAAGCATATTATATGATTCCTATGGGAAATGAAATTGTCCTCACCAGAAATCAAGTCTCCGTTAAAAGATGCAGATATCGGTCATTCCAGGGCCGAGCATACTCGAATGACTGTGATGGGGCTGCCACCGACCAATGTTGCCGTGTCCCAATCATAATGCGAATTAAATTAGCCGTATAGTGAATTTGCGGTCAATCAGCAAATGTTCGCACTGCACACTCTCCCCCCTCGACGATGGTCCAGGGATTTCCCGCAGTCTCTTTATCAAGGGGGTCGACTAACCACATCTCCCCGATTTTGACCAGACCTGGTGTTCCGAACGAAATGATTGAAGGAATGCTGGTCCGTATGGGACGGGTTAGCCCCGCCCTTTACAATACGGAGAGTTGCCATGTAACGGTGTGTCGGTAGAACCCTTTTAGAGATGCATCGGTGCCACGTGGCTACCTTTTTATTTCAGGCCTACATCCGCCCCAAGCTGCCTTGTCCTGATGAGGTTTTCCCACTGTGATGCACCGTGCTACTTGTGCACAGCATCACATACTGAAATATTCTTCACAACACGGCCAAGAATTTGCTAGCACTGAGGTCCGTGACAGGTACCAAGCGTCTTATGTTTCAACCCGTCTTGATTCAACAGGGCGTGGCCTGACCTGGGCATGTAAAAGAGATGGCAGGACTACGGGCTAGGCCCGTTGGGGCCGGGCCCTCGCTCCGTAAAGCATCCATCATGCAAAGAAAATTGCCGTTCCTGTTTGGTAGGCGTTTTGGCATCGGGCCAAAGGCAAGTGTAATGTGCTATCTGACTTGCTTGCTCATCTCCGCGGATAAATAGGAGTGTTGTTCCTCCGCCTATCCCTGTGGACCTGACCTGAGTGTGCATTATCGCAGTGTATTGTTGCCCTGAAAATATAGCTCCCTCCTAACACCACGGGGAGTAGGTATTTCAACACACAACTGCTGCACTGATCACTCCTTCCACAAGCTAGTTTTCACATGTGTCGGTCAGCGAGGAAGTGTTATGTGGCTGGATCCTGTAGTGCCCTTGATCTCCACTTGTCTGTGGTATACGCGCAGGTGCCACTAAACGCCTCCACAACTGTGGTCATATTCCTATCCGGAATCATACCAACACTTTACCTTATTGCTTTTACAGAGCACTTCTCACAGATGGAGGGATATGGAGATCGAACGGACTACTTTCGTTCTGTCCTTCCCTGTCCCACGGGATCATCAGGCAGCGTGATAGGGAGGACTTTCCTACACATTCCGTTGTAGGGTGGTTGTCATTTACATATTTTAACACCACTTTTCTTCCGTTTTGTAGGTTTCCTAGCCTGAAATGGTGGGTTCCGATCCGTATTAGCATATCATGGCCGTAGGTTGTTGCATCCTTTGAGCATACGTAATTTTGATTGGGTGGGCTAACGCCCTCCTTGCCCTGACCCCTTGTGTCAGGATGAGCCCAGTGTGGCCTCTCTGCACTATGTGTGTATGTCAGCAACCTTCTCTTTGGTTCGTCAATAGGAACTTCTTAGGTTTCGGGATGAATCCAACAGTTTGTGCAATCAACATCAGTTGCCCTTTAGCCCCTCGAAGCTGTAGTGAAGTTTCCTAACGGACACCACCCGCAGTTGTAAGTTTCTATTCTTTCTGCGACAACTGCTGATCGTCGCTCCTGGTAAGCTTTGCCATCTGTAGCGCCGCCGGCTACATGCTTCAACATTTTGTTCATATCGACCAAGCATGCCTGCTTCAGGCTTCGAATCTTCCTGATCATTTTTTTTGGCAAGTTCAAAAAGACATCGACGCAATGCCCCCGCAAACCTTGCATAACTTCAGACTCCACGGTCCGTTCTAGACCATATGTAGTTCTAATCCCGCTCAGATCGGTCGAGATAAGCGCGTTTGCGTCAACTGTTGGCCATCAATGGATCCAAGAAAAGTCTGGCTCCATTTGAGGGCTCGGGCGGGAGGCTGTTGTCCAAATGGAGGAACTCACCTTGTTGTTGGCAGGTGCCTGAAGTTCAAGCGCCTTTAATCGTAGCGCATGTCTCTCTCGGCTTGAAAACCCTTCCTTCCCTCACCTCTCGCTGCGCTGCTGGAATCCTTCGTGCCTCAGCCTCTCGCTCTGCTGGAACCCTTCTTCCGCGCCCTCCAATGCAGTTTCTTAGGCTCGTCACAGCGTCCGCTTTGCCGTGCTAACTGCGGTTCGTCCACGTGCTGTATAATGGATCGCATTCATCGAACATCCTGGAGCAGAAGAGCACCATCATCCCAACGCTGCCCCACTTGTCAGTGTGCCGGACCTGACGTAACTAAATCTGCATGGCAATGTGTAATTGAGTGCAACCAAACATATAAAAAAAAAAATTACCAATAGAATTAGTCCACGTAAGCTAATTAATTTCTTAATTAATTAATTAATGACTGATTGCGCGCACTGTACCACACCTTTAGTATTCTCAATGGTACTCAAAAGCTATTTCTTAACCGGCCCTACCTAAAATTTAACTATCAAATATTTCCCACTTGACAGCACTAAAAGGGAACAGCAGGCGCAAAATATTCAGAACAGGCCAACAAATGCGGCCCATGTCCGCGGAGATTTCCCTTAATTTAGAAGAAGATGACAACATGTGTAGCATAGACTAGATTGTGCCAAGAAATCCTTCCTAAAAGAAAATAACCACCAGCTCAGAAAAACAATGGTTATAGAGTCATAGGTATAAATCCGCTGTAAAGGAATTTCTGGCCGAGATAGTAATATTCAGTACCAGAAGTCTATGGTGCCACTCCTCAAATTATACCTAGGCGGTATAGTATCTAGGGATTTTATGAATTCAAAGTAATTCAAAGCTGACAGAAATAATAAAACAGTGCACTACAATTTTCAGAAGGGGAGTTATGTACATCATCCTGGGTAGTTTTTTTGTGTTTGTGGTGTGAAACTCAAACCTAAAAATAAAAACTCACTGATGATGTTGCATGTTATCTACACCAAATAAATCAAGCACTAAAAAGATAAGTCTTTGTCTGGTCCTAGTTGTAAGGCTCCCTTGGTATGAAAGGCTTAGGGCAACTAATCCTCGAATCCAATGTAATAGGTACTTGAGTGATGCCGTCAGGATTTGGGCAGTAGATATGTGACAACTTCAGATGACGATGCACTGGTACGGTTATCACTTGACTCACAATATTCCTATGGTATGTACAGTAAAACTGTCACTCTGACTATAGGCTAGGTTGCTCTTCCAATCTAATTTTAATCATCACTGTTGGTCAGCACTATCACAAGACCAGGAGTACGCCAATGCTCTCGAGTCAGTCACGTGTCTAATTTGACTTAACGTCTCAGCGTCCGGCCTTTTCCGTGAAGCCAAATATAAGATGTAGATGGTGAAGCCAACTCTGAGTCCCCAATCTTCCATCTGAGTAGTCAGGTGCGGGTTCAATCGTACACCGCTAGGTATATACACAAGGTTCTTCTCTGCAACAAATGGTGACAGGTTGACCTCTGAACCCACATTCTCTAGTCAACAGCTGTTATGTAATCACTTGCAGCGCTTTCACTGGCAAAGGCGAATGCTGGGAAATCGGATGCGGGGCCGCGGACTAGGTGGGGCGCCGGGTGTCAAGAGAATCGCCCAGATGTTGTTGCTGTCCCTTTGTAGTACCAGGACTGACATACGGAAGACAAGCGATTCCAAGGGCTGCGGGTCAGTGTTTGTTACCAAAATGGCAAAAACAACCACGGTCTAGACCGACGTCGAGCGGAACAAAACCCGTTAATTTATTCTCCGGTGTTTCCCAACCGAGTCCTCCATCCAGTCTGGTGTAAACGGCCAATTGGGCGCTACCATTGAAACAAGCTAACATTGTCTTGCCTCCTTAATAATTTTGAATCAACAGGTAACCCCGAACCACCTTCGCGCTAATTATTACTGCAGGTAATCACTCTTAACCGCCTGTGTGCCATCTGCTACAACGTTAAATGCCGGTAGCAATGAAAGTAAGAGGCCTAGTTATAGTTGACGGCTCACTGTTCCGAAGACATACCCATCCTTTGGCATATAGTCTCAATACACAGGCACGTGACACAGAGCCCCATGCAATCCGCGCCTACGGTTTCCTGAGACCGGGTCAGCTCGTGCAGCGATTGGTCAAAAACATGTGTTGACTTTGGGGAATATAGGGAACAGTACTCTCGTTAGGGCCCTTAGAGATTGGGTCTGGACTACGCGAACACGCGCTAGCTGTGAAAAGAGGTAACCTTTACTGTATGTCCAAAAAGGTTCCACAGATTTAAAATGAATGTGCCTGGCGTCTCAGTATAGTGACAGGAGTAAGAAATGAACAGGGCTCCATCCATACAAGTCCTAATGCTGACTACGGGAGGTCAAGGCTTGTCCCAGGAGCGATATGTCTAAAATCAGGATAAACACTTATTTAATTAGTCTTTCTGTGTTCTACTTAAATATAAGAGTGCCAAGAGCGCCAGCCATCTTTTCGTCAATCTGTTCGTGCCGCCTAGTGCAGTAATCCATCGGTCCCTTCAAGATGTGTCGTTGTTGTCCTCCCAGCAAACTCTTGGCCGGTTGTGAATCTGTGACTCCCTGTTCTTTCTTTTCAATACTTTGTCCGGGTAACCGACCTGCTCCCATATCGGCAGACACGGACCACAAACGGCGTATCAATGTGCGACGCCAGTCACAAGAAGCGAAGATAGACCATGACCAATAAGTTTTGCGGAGCATGCTTTTTTTTTTTACTCAACCGCCTGTCCGCAGTGTCCTCACTGTGAGCGCTTTTGGTGGGTAGGATCATGGGCATACTCCATGAAGCTAGCGAGCAATAACACCCGCGGCGTTCCTGGTTCCAATAATCTCGTTTGTGCTTGGGATCCGCGATTTAAGACCTTAAAAATATACTTCCTAGCGCTGCGTTTGGGTAACCACTCTTCTTGACGCTCCAACCCAGTCTTGACAGCTCTATGGATTGAAAGTGGTTACCTGCTCCAGGACACTGGCTCCCGGCATAAAAGCGGAGGCTTTGTATTTGCTGTGTGATGATCACGTGTTTATGTGCTGCGGATGACGAACCTCATTCTCCAACCCGGTCTCGGCCAGAGTTCAGGTGATGAAGAGGTACCCCTTATTTTGCAAGCAGGAATAACATCATCAACTAATGTCAATCGCTGAAATACGGAACGGCAGCACTCAGTACCCCACTGAAGACTTTCGTGTGCCGCTTCTTACTATCGTGATGACGGCGTTCATGAAAGTAAAGATAAGAGAGAGTGGAAAAAAGATCACCCGGCTTAGTACAGTTGGGGAACTCTGTCTGAATGATGGTTGGCGGTCCTTCATAATTTCTGCAAGTTTGTATTGTACTCTGATTAATATATCAGCGTTGCTGCAAATTGTCTCCTTGCCATGGCCTTAAAGTTTGCTCCAGGGGACATGGACAAACGCATTTTCCAGATCCAAGAAAGAAAGATGCATCTCACTATTAGATCTAGATAGATTTTTTCCTCTCCATGTTGCCTGGATGGTGAAGTTAAGTCGTGGTTCGTGTGTTGCTTGGATAGTAACACGGGACCTCACCCAGCTGGCAAGTATCAGAGTCTCTACCCTTAGACTGAAATAAAGGGTACCAGAACACGAAGCCGAGATAAGCCTCGAGAGTTCGACATGGTCTTCTTCTGGTGGAAGAAGGGTGTGTGTATAGGCATTCTCCAAATGTTCTGTATGGTGTGGGGCACCGCGGTGGCGATGACCCGTAGTTGTATTGGTCCCCGTTGCTCCAGTGTAACTTAACAATGTGGGGTGTGTTACCAGTAATCCTGGGACTGTAACTTCGAAGTTTCTCTGTGCTGCCGTTTAGTGTCGTCAATATTAACCAACCATGTGTGGCGTCGACTGGGATGAAGTTTGTTCTTTTGGATCGTGGAAGCTTGCCTTGCGCAACCACCATGTCCCCGAGAAGAGTCTGGTTTGGCTGGAACTATTCGTCCTGGCTGTACCATGTTTCTTTGCCCGTTTCCAGTATCACTTATCGCTAGATTCTCTGGTGTTCCTGCTGTGTTGTAGATCCTATATAGAGTTGTGTCATGCCTGCGGTCGGCTCCTATGGTGCAGTGTTGAACTTCTTCTGTCCGCTAGTAGCCCGCTTTAGCGTCGGCCTATTCCTTTGGGGTTACGACACGGCGGCTGCAGCTCCAGTTATGATTGACCTGGTATGGAAGTCAGCGCTTCCGGGGCAGCATGCCGGGCTTTTATGTTTCTCAGGGAGGGCGCAACTACAACTGTGTCCTGGCTTAACTTCTAGCACGAGGCGGGAGGTCTGAAGACGCATTGCCGCCGAAGGGAGTTAGGTTGGCGGAGATGGACATTCCTTGGCGAGAAACACTTTTAGCTGTTTCGTGTAATTGCACAAGGTATTGAGACAGATTTCAATTTCTAGTTTTCTCGCATATTTCAAGAATTCAGAACATACGTGAATACCGGGTCGTAAAATTGGTTTTCGTGACGAGTATCTGTGCTGGTTGGTTGAGCATCTGGTAGATGCCAGGGATGCCTTTGGAAAATGTGCGCGTACACAAGCGTGGGTCCGCGAAGAATGTAAGAGGCTTTCCATTGTCATTGAGGGTATCCTCTCCATAGCGTCAGATAACGCTACCACATCGATATGGGTCATTGCATCAATCCGATGTCTTGAAGTCTTCTGAGGAAATAATTTGAACTACAGTCGGCTACGATAGGGTGGACAGCGAATGAAACGGTGGTGACGGGTGACCTCCCCCCTTCGTGTTGGCCCCCAGAGTACAACGCAACGGACTTAGGTTGCGGGGCAGGGAGCTTTAGCACCAGTAGGCTGCCAGCAATGTGCCAAGCGCGGAGGGCACCGGGTCGTTGGCAAGCCGCAATGAAAACCCATACCCAGGTCCTCTGCGGCCAAGAACTCCAAGTGCGCAGCAGTGCCATCGAGATCCATAACGCTTGGCCCCGTGTGTGGTCTGTTCTGTCTGCAAGATTTAGAAGTTGTGCTTGCCGCGCTACTCTACACGCCCATTCGGTCACGGCAATACTCATAATATCCCATATCCGAAAAGTCCAGGTGTAAATGCGCCAGTCTGTTCCCCGTTGTTAAGCAGGCTGTGGGTCTCGGCGTTTTACTTTAAAATTTTAATGCCTACAGGAATGGGCTTGTAGGCCTTCCGCAAAATGAGGGCAATACTTTTTGATGGTCTTCTAATCATGCTGTCTGCGGTTGAAAACGGGTGGCACCGCTACGTTCAAGACGCAAGAAGCACTCAGGTCAGGAGAATTCCCTCCGCCACTGTCGCAGCCGGCGTGAGACCGTCCCAGGTGAGGTAGAAAAAACATGTCTCGGATAATTGCGAGCAGCCGAATATAGTTGAGGATAGGTCGCTTGCGAAAGAGGACTAGTCCTTCTAGAAAAATAACACAAATTTTTGTAAAACTTACACGAGGTAGCTGAGTAAACGGTTCAATGAACTCGAAAGAGTGACGCGACAACTGGCTTGGCGATAGAATTAATAATAAGAATTGAGCATATCTTCCGCGGTCCCAGGCACTGAAAACTTCGAACTGTAGAAACTTAATTAAAACGGTGTTCCTAGAGCCTACCCGGTACACGCCGCCTTCCTGAGGCTAGATTGATCCTCTGACCCCCAACTTCTGCCGCACGGCCTGTAAGAGTCAATAGGGTTTGTTGTCGCCATAATCTTAATGTATCAAGCCACTAACAATCAATTCACCCAAACAGTTGGACCGATTACCATATGTGGTTACGGCAAACGCAAGGCCCTCCTTGCATTGTTTGTAGAAGAGTAGTATATCATGTAGGTGTCATCACCAAGTGCTATAGTCCCGTGAAGGAAAAGTTGTCCCGCTAGACTGGAGGAAGCTCTCGTGCTGCGGTCCATCTTCGTCTTTATGCTAGAGACCACCACCGTCAAAGCATCAGCGCCATCACGCCGGTGGCGTCCTGTAGGCAGCAACAAATTTAGTATGTCCTCCGGGGCTCTCCCCCGGCAGCCTTCCGGCGGTCAGTTTCCCAACGGTGTTCAGTCTTGCATCTAGCGTCCTCAGTTCTCCCCCAAGTGTGTTTGTGTCGCGCATCCTGCGCTTTACCTCGCTGGTCCAGAGCATAGCGTGTCGTGGTAGGGGAAGCAGGGCCGTGCTGAGGACGTTGCCAACCCAACTCCAGCGTCTGCAGCGATGATGTGTGCAGGTCCTCCGGTTGGCTCCGAATAAGTGAGTGCCTGGGATGGGGGGGGTGGTGCCAAAAGATCGGAAATGTTCCTTAGGTAGATTGTGGAAAGGGACATTCCGACTTTCGGGCCGTTACTCGCCAACATCCGCACCATAAGAACCACAGAAAGGACAATCAGCTCTCAGACAGTCTTAAGTTGTGTAGGTGCTGTCCTGGAAACGCCAAATGTTGAAACACAAAGCTTTCTCTGCTTAATTCATCCGGTGTGTAAGTCCTTCTGTGCCGCCATCTGTTTTTACTAACGTCCTATTGAAGGAAAGGGGTCCGGCTGTGCGAAACTCGGGGCCCTGACGGTAGTCGCTAATGGCCCCCAATGTAGGTCTTACCTCGTTCGGCTTCTTAGAAGGTTACGCCTACCTGCTGGCATACGATGCAGTCTAGCGGTGGGGCGGAAGGGGGGATGGAATGCGCGATAGGGCAATGGCATCTGCAAGATTCCATTCTGCCATGTAGAAAAACGTTGTCCCATCGAATTCCTCTGGTACTGCCCGCGGTTGTCTGAGCACACCCAATCTATACTGTCCAAAAAAAAGGGGTTTGAGAAGGCATCCCTGGCACGCCCGGTGTTCAACGGTCGAAAGGTACAGTAACTCGATCCAACCGCACGAAAGGAGAATAGACCTGGTATATTAAATCAATCGGCGAATGCACATAACCCTCAAATTTGCATAGCTTGTCCCGTATTGCGGCCGAAAGCCGTCGCAAAAGCAACAAAGTTAATGGACACTTCTCGGCATTCTACACACCGCGGGTTGCGTCGATCTTTTAGGTATTTCCCCGTGGGGCCCACGACCCGCAGTTAGTCCCACTGACAATCACGAGCAATTCCTAAGGATTAAACATGTCATGTGACGTTTGGTAAGGCTTAAAATCTGTAGCGACTGTATGAGGATATAGAAATACCAGCGTTAAATTGTGCGAAAGCGAACCTGGAAATTTGAGTAAAGTTGAAACAAAACATCAGTGTGTCACATAAACAAAATATTAAAATTCTGAAATAGTGAACAGTTACGTTTTGTTATATTTTGTTATTGTTTTGTTTGATTACAAGTTCACTAAATCGGCACACAACAGCAGAACAAATTAAACAGTATGCAAATGTATAAACCTGCAAATGATGATCAAAGATGGGTGTTGGTTTCTGCGTCATTCAGTAATATTAAAGTGGTAAATTGCAAAGTCCACAGTTATTACCTAAATCACTCTCCCAACTGCCCCCATAACCGGTGTGAATTGCTTTTATCTACTTAGATTGAAATACCGCGGGAATGTGCGGAAACTAACTAAAAGGCAGAGTAAAGTGAGAACAAAACAAACATTGGATCACAATTAAACAATGATATATTATCTGAAATATTGGAAAAGGAGGTGTTTTTGGACATGTTGTATTGTTGTTGCTACTGCATTTTACCACTAATACGGCACAAATCAACCAGGCAAGAACAAATGACAGAGAAAATCAAATAAAAACCGGCAAAAATTGTATCAAAATTTGTTTTTGGTCATCGTCAAACATTATCTATGTGATAGTTGAAAGTGCAAGCCACATGATTACCTGAAAATAACACCCCAATGGGCCCCCAAAACATTTTTGAATTCGTTTATCTACTATATGAGAAAAATACCGCTTAATTGTCTAAACGAGACTAAAAGTGAATAAAATTGGTAGAACAAGAACAAACACTGATCACATTTTGAACAAAATATATAGGCTAAATATGTAAAATGACTGTTGTTTGGACATTGTGGTAGGTTTGGTTTCTAATTCAATGTACTCTAAAACGTCACAAACCAACAGCATACAATTACTGAAATCAAAATGTAGAAAACCGCCTGAAAAGAGATCAAAGTTGGTTTTGGTTGCATGAGTCAAACAGGAATGAGGGAAAGTTTAAATTGCATGGCCACAGTGAGAACCGAAATTACACACCCAAGTGCCACAAACAGGAAATAACAATTATCTCATTCTTCATCAGATTGCCGGAAGCCATCTGACCATTGGGTGTCTAATATTGCTGTTTTAGTATTTCTTAACTTGAATTAACGGCAACATAACATATAAGTCTCTAGCATGCTGTTATGGATTCGTACGATTGTGGGTACTACGGTGTGATATGGTGTTGTGTACTTTCTCAAAGCTTCCTGCTGGATGAAGTGGCTTGCTATAAAAGCGATGTTGTTTATAGCTTTTTCTGGAAGGGGCAGTGTGAGAGGCCTCGGGAAATTCTTATAAACTTTGTATGTGGATATCTTGCAGGGAGCCGAGTAATGCGCGCGAGGTGAACCTGGTATGAGGAGGGGGATGTTGCTTGTACCGTGTCCAATGACAAACTGGACAACCTAGACAGAATCTTGAAACCATTTGGCCACCAGCTTTGTCATTTCCAGTCGAACGTAATGTCTTCTCCTCCTGATTCCTCACTAAGGCCAAGACCTACCGAAAATTGTAATGTGGAGCTCCTAAGTTCTACTCCTAAGTTCCATTCCTATGAAATCTCTGCAAGTTCTTAAAGTACAATTGCATGTATCTCGTGCGAATGCTCATATATATCTTCTCGATTGTTCACTACCGGGCGAGAATGCTTGGTTGCTTCAAAACAAGCCTAATTAAAATGAAAGGTAGCAGACTCGACATTTCAATTTTCAAGTCTAACTGTGGTTGGTGTAAACAATTATGATAAATGCCACTTGGCCTGTGATTCCGTCCCTGATGTCATTATGCTATGGTAGCTCTTATCAACTGCCAACACTTCTTGGTTCAATTGTAGCTAGCTGTTGACTTTGATGAAAATTTGTGTGCGGAGCTCAAGGAATATACCCATGTCTGTCGTGTCTCCAGCAAAACAAGGAAATAATCCCCGAATAAGAAAACAACAACTTGTTTACCATCCCACTCTAAATATTTTAGTGACTCTATCTGAGCTTTCATGACATTCATAAATATTTCTAAATTATCATATGTATCTCTGACTCTAGCCATTGATAAAAGGATGGTATTAGATTTAGAATTGGTTTCTCTAAATTTACTACCTGCATTGTAACTTTGAATGAAAGAAGATATACAAACAGTTACTTAGAATTCTTTGGCAGCCGTCGTGTGCACAGGATTGTCTACCAAAGAACACCAATGGAACAGTCCTTATCTCACACACAATTAAAAAAAAAATTCATATCACAAACAGACGATTAACAAGACTTGAAAGACAGATCAAATTATGTGGAAGTAATCTATCTATAGCTTTACATGTTTTCTGACGCTTATATACGTAGCTAAATATCATTATAAATGAATGAAAATGCAAAAACAGATGGTGTTTACAAAAAGTTATTTTTTTACTACCTTATTTAAGATTTGTGAGTATCAGGAATGCGTTTACAGGGATTTAATGCTATAAAATCTGGTGACAATATGCTTGTTCTTGTAATGCCACACTCACAAAACTGACTACCACACATTCTCAAGATATGAAACCAAAAAAAAAGTATGTGGAAATAATCTTTAGCTTCCCTTCGAGAAGTCTTTATAATTATAAACTCAAACGAATGGGCCGATTTTTAGATATAAAATTAATAAAAAGATTACTTATTTTATGAATTTCCTTAAATGATGACGCTGTTTTCAAAAGTCTGTAACTCCGTCAAAACTAATTTCTAAGAAATAAAAATGCAATCAAAAATAGAACACAGAACAAAGTTATAGTACACAAAAGAATTTTAGCGCTGTGTTTATCCAGAACGAGTGTGTAATGATTTATATTTTACTGATTTTACTCACACATCAGCTGATTTTCCCCGCCAAAAACTTAAATAGTCTTTTACGGTGCACAAAAAATTTAATACCCGTATCAGAATTCCGGTCACCGAAACTAAAAGAGCGCTCTGGGGTTATTGGGCACAAACAGCCGTGAGCACTCTGCTCATAAGGTTCCTGAGGGCAAATATATGATCTGCACATCTTCTGTTCTTTCTGAAGCCCGCTTGTTCTTTCCTCAGTTTATGGTCAACTGCTTTTGAAATTCTCTGGATGATTATCCTGCCTAGTATTTTGCTGGGAACTGAGAGGAGGGTAATTCCTCTCCAGTTGTAGCAGTCTGCAAGGTCGCCCTTCTTGGGCAATTTGACAATTATTCCTTTACTCCACTCTGTGGGTGTTGTCTCAGTTTCTCAGACTTGTGCAAATAGTGGTTCTAATAGTTCTGCTGCTAGTTCAGGGTCTGTCTTAATTAGCTCAGCATTTAGATTGTCGTGACCAGGCGCATTTCCAGTTTGTTGCGCTTGGATAGCTGTGATAGGTTCTTGTTTTCGTGGAATGTCTGTATTTACGTCTAAGTCACTTTCAGCCTCAGGAACATTCAGCTGATCTTTGGTGGTTCCTTATTCAGTGTTTCTCTGAAGTGCAGCTGTCTTTTCATTATTGTATTTATACTATATTTGGCTAAAAATGTTTTTTTAATTGCTATCCTTTAACTTCTTTTAAAATCGTCCGGGTTTGGAATATTTTGTCTTTTGCCAACCCAGGTAGATTACGTTGGCTTTGCCATGCTTGCGCCATGGATGATAGTCGCATCTCCAGATTTTACTGATATATTTGTAATTAAAAGATGGCAAAAGAACAGTAGGCGCTCACAGCTGCGGTTAAAGACACAATGGCGCAGGACATAAATACAGCATCCAAGGAGGACTAAGCTGCTGATCGCACTAAGTGGAGATGCTCCTTACGGCTACACTTCAGATTGTGCGAAGGGAGTTTCATAAGAACAGAAAAGAATATGTCGAAAAGAAGACCAGTCAAAACTCAGCTGATGGTTATTGCTGCAGTCAGTTATGGAGAGGGTTGCTGTTATTATGATTATTATTATTTTACTTGTGTGAAAAAAATCTTGCAGTTCCACTGATATTTAGCAAGCCACATTTAATAGGAAATACGTATTAACAGTTCCACTACTTAGTATTTTTAAACATTCTGAGAATTTTCTATGGATGCCATGCATGTTATGTTGTAAATATGTTGATAAATTAATACGATATTCATCAATTAATATTGCCATTCATACCCAACAAACTGATGTTGATTGAATCTTTGAAACCTTGTCTGACGAAGCAGATGATGTTAATTATGTTTGTAACGACGCCAAAGACGTTAATTATCTGACACACTACACTATAGACAACCAATGTAAATATTAGTATCGTCTGGTCTTCTATAAAGAAGATATCTCTGGATAAATCTCCTGCACCAGTGTGGTTTAATGTTTCTATCATGGTGTTTGATCCGCGAGTCCATGGGTGACATTTTCATAAGAGCAGACTTTAGATCTTCTAGTAAACATTTGCACGACTGTTTCTTAAAGATTTAACATCTGCCCCACTTTCGTTTGAGTTATCATAAGAGTAATAACTGATCGAGTCTATCCAAGTACTCTTCTTATAAATACATTATGTTCAATAAAATTTTGAATTGAGATTTCATTCGGAGACTACGTTTGCATTCAATGTATGTAATTATAGCTGTTAGAATAAAGCAGGACTAATGTTTTTCCAGGCTAATGTATACCAAATAGAAAATAAAAACAAAACAAATACATTTTAGACCGAGCAATATATCATTATAAGTAACCTTCAAAATGAAATATGATATCGACTGCAAATTTAATTTTCCACATAACTGTAAATAGTCATTTCCATGAAGAACATACGCCGGGTTCCGTAAATGTCAAAATATAATAGCACATAACACATGTTATTGTAGTGACTAGAATCGTTAAGTATGCCATGTGAAGTCTCCTAATTTCTTAAACAGAATATTTCTGACATTCTACAATTTTAGAATCGAATATTTCTTACAAAGTTATGAGACATTGCTATGTAATAATCTGAAGATTACCATTTACTATACTTGAAACAACGAAATCTATATTTATCTCTACACAGTATTCATACATTTATTTATAATCCCCTTAGTCTAATTTCTTGAGTATGAAAAATAGAAAAACAGTAATCTATGGTTCAATAATTCATCTTTATAGTACCTGACGTCAGCATTAAAAATCACCTGGTATCAAGGTAGTGTAATTAACAACAATATCTAACTTTTAATTTCCAGAGGTGACAATGGTGTTATAAATTAATAATGTAATTATATTTTAATAACTGTATAATTTCAAGCTGGAAACATCAACGTTGTGTGTACAGAAGAAAGTAATTGTTTAATCACTCGCTTAAAAAAAAAAAATATAAACGGAAGCCGAAGAAATTGTTATTACGACGAACAATAAACAACAGACTGACAAAGTAGTTCAAAAAGTAATAAACTCGGCAGTCGAAGCACCTTAAACAGGGAAATTAAAAACCCAAGGATTAATCACTTTTGTTTAAATATGGAGAACTTTAAAAAATGTGGTCCGTGAACATAACCTTAAATGTAAAATGTACTCTTAATTTTATTACATTCTTTTCAAGAAGGTGTCAATAGCCTGGTTAGGACAATCAGAGGGGTCCATAGCCTTCATGGGACAGTCAACGGGTTCTATGCCACACAAAAGGTCAAACAACCGTGTTTTAAAGAAATAAGCTGAACAATAAAATACCATAGAACTCAAACAACGAGAAACTTAGGGGCAGGAGAATCACTACACACTTTTTAAAATGACATAAAGATAGCCAGAAAACTGATTATCGCTGAGTACGCTACGGATGGTATACCTAGATCTCCAGACTTGGTACTCCAATTAGTAAACTTCCAGTAAGGGAGAAGAGATATCATCTGCTGTCTTTACAAAGAGGATTAACTCTTACTATACGTGAGCTAAAATACCGTTTTTACACACTAGTTTAGCTATCGTTACCGTCGCGCGCCACTTGAACTGGCGAGCCGTAAAATTGGTACTAAACCCGCGCCACTTCACGGGACTAGCCGGATAGTAAGAGTTAAAGCTTTCATTACTGGAGATATCAATTTGAAACACTTGTTTTAGCGCTTAGGAAGTTTATCGTTTAGAGCACCAAAGAGGCCATAAACATAAGCAGGTCGCCGTTTGAACCTAAAAATACAGAACAGATAGTCACAAAGCAAAATATAATAGAATAGGGAAGGAAATTCAGTCTGAACTGTCCACTGAATTGTGAATTATATAAATATATCCTTATCTATACAAAATAGTTCAAAGTAGTATGAAGCCAATCACAACTTTGTCCAACCACGAAGAAAAACATAGAGACATTAAATGCTTCGTTTTTATTTTTTTTATTTTTTTGTTCAAGCTAAGCTTCTAGAATATAAGTATATAAACCAATAAAACGGCATTAAATCAGTTCTACCTTAATTATAGCTGTGTAGTTCCCGGATGTTTTTAAGGAAACAAACAAGAAATAAGTCTATTTCTCCCTATGGTTCTGCCTAATGCCCTAGATGAATGGAGAGTTACGCCAACTAAGTTTTGGCCGCCATTTTCGGCTGAACCCGTATCGCAGGAAAATGGACCCAATCGTGACTTTCAGACCCAATTTGCATTTTCGTTTAGGTTAACTACTAATTTGAAATAAAATTAGCTGCAAATACAGTAGCACATATTTGTATCTATTCCATTTTCCTGCGATACGGGTACAGCCAAAAATGGCGGCCAAATCTTAGTTGGTGTAACTGTGTCGTAAAAAAGCGATGAATTTGAGGTTGTGAATGGGGCTGGCAACCTCGTAATGGAAAAGTATTGTTACAGAAACCACTTGTGAAGAGGACATGCTTGTTTTAGTGCACGTTTTCTGCAACAAGCGAGCTGCAGTAATGGATCCACACTCGACAGGGAGAAGATAAGAAAACGTATGATGGTGATAAAAGATTATTGATCCCATGAAGACGACACATTATTACTAAGCTACAGACTTTTCCGTTGACCTCGCTATATTATTGTACATGTGAAGTCAAATGAAAATTAATTGATATGCTAAAAACAATGACAGGGAAATGTACAGTTTGAAGCAAACATCACAGAAATAATTCCCTAGGTTACCCAACAAAGCACAAGAATAGACGATATTAATTGAAAACATCTAATGAAAGAACAAATGGCTTGTTACTATAAAGTTTCTCAGTAACAGTTTTAGTAGGTATTAGATCCAACTTAACTGTAAACCACCAACTGATAATGTACATTTAAAGTATAGTTATATATATTGAGAGTTCCTTCCAACCTGTAATGACTGACCTATCACTGATACTGGACAGTTGTTATTAGACAGTTCGTTATGGTTGTATTGTCCAACTGTTATCGTTCCGTGCTATGTATAATAGAATAAGCCACGCCCACACAGGGCTATTTATCATAAAGGTATATGTGCCACTGTTCTCTTGCCACGATGTGTAGAATGTTGCAAGTGGGTGCGTGTTAGGGTAGACACTCACGCCACAGGCACGTACATAAGAATCATGGAATGTGGTAAACGCCTGGTGACATTTAATGACGATTTATTAAGTCACGACATAATCACGTTTACATTCATGTACAGTTTAGATCACAGCACTACACACTGATCAATAATCTCATCGCTAGAATGACTGCACCCAGCAGTTAACAATAATATCATGGCCTATAATGTCCTCACGACTCACAAGACTGCACTCATGGCAGTTAATAATATCATGGCCTATAATGTCCCCACGACTCACAAGACTGCACTCATGGCAGTTAACAATAATAACAGCGCTATAATGACTGCACCCAGCAGTTAACAATATTATCATGGCCTATAATGTCCTCAAGACTCACAAGACTGCACTCATGGCAGTTAACAATAATTAATGGCCTAAAGTCCTCACGACTCACAAAACTGCACTCATGGCAGTTAACAATAATTAATGGCCTAAAGTCCTCACGACTCACTTTTGCGCTTTAAGATATAATGAATCCTACTAGCAATTTCTTACAAGACTGCACATATCCTCGGCAGTCTGCAATAATCTCGCCTTCACTCATCTCAGCGCGACTATATGACAAGGCCTAGAGTACTCACAAACATCCATACTGCAGCTTATGAAATATGCTGTACACACAGCGAAATATAAGTCGACATTTTTCAAAGCACTACGTAGGCATACACCATCAAAACACACACACAGCGTTGACCACCCCGGTCCAACGTCCCGAACATTTTCTCTCTACGGGATCACACACTAGTCCCGCCAAAAAACCCAATCACAAGACTCGGCTGTTTAGGACACCGCTCTCAATAATACATGCAGCCTAGCTGCGAGCTATTCACATGGCTCAAAACAGTACAGAATAAATACATCTCAACATTTGAGATTAAACAGCGTTCACACGCTTTTCTGTACTCTGTCACTCAAAAATAGAAGGAGATATTTCTATTATAAAGTTAAACAAGCCTCCGCTTAATCGAGCGCACAAGCACCGTAACTCACAATCTACTTTACCCAAAAACACATATTCAGAATTACTGCCCTTTTCATAGGATCAACTCGTTACATGGCTGCCTTCATTATTTTCTATTTTACTATTTGCCATTCATTTTTTATTTATTTTCGTACGTAGCTAGTGCTCGAGGCGAAATCTGAAATTAGTATGTCTAACCTGAGACTGATTTTACGTGAGTATTCCTTTTTTTCTTGTACAGTGTCCCTCGCCATTCAGGCAGATGCTCGCCGATTTCGGAGGTACCCATTAGAACTGGTTCGGCTCAGGAGCAGCCAGTCCCTGTTCGACGACACATCTTCAAATGTCCTCGTCAGGACTCGAGTTAATGCAGTCCAAATCCTGGGTCACCCGGTCGCCAACGCAGTTTGGTAACCTCTACACCAGCGCCGCTCCCATTCATCATTTGGAGGACTTTGAGTTTCTCTTTTCTTAAAATGGCTTGCATTGTTGTCTTGTAGGTGCTGCAAGTGCGGTTATTCGATTATGAGACATTAAAAACCTTGGCATTTAGTGTTATGTATTGCTACCGTTTTATAGGTCACACTATTAAAGTTAGCACTAATAGGAACTATGGTCACTTGAAAAAATGGGGCGATGAGTTGAGGGTTTACTAAGAACTAAACTTTAGACAGAACTGTCAGTGGCTATAATGCCATACTGTAACTGATTGATTTAATAACATTCATGATATAATGAGAGTGGGTGTTTAGTTAATGCTTAAAATGTTCATGCGCCCATACAGAGCAGAACATAATTCTTATATCACGCGAATGTCGAAAATATCAAATTCTCTAAAACTAACATACCACTGCTACACACGAGATACTGTTAGTGAATTCAATCTGTTTGTTGACATAGATTTCGCCACACAGGCTATTTATGGTCATACGTTACTACTGTCACGACTACTGTTTTCCTACCGTGTTAAATGTTGCAGTGAGTGTGCGTGGGTACAATTACACACCACAGATATGCACGTACGAGTCGTAGAACTACAGGTGACATTTAACAATAGTTTATTATGTCACAACACGGTAATATCAAACATACATAGTCACATACAAGTCACAATAATAAAGTACTCCTCACTTCTCCACTTCTCAGAATCATTAGCGCTATACAACATCAATGGCCTCTCAAATCTGCGCTATAATATAAATATGGATCCTCTCAGCAACGGACATCATCGCCGTGTTAATAACATAAATTCTCAGCAAAGGACATCCTCGCCGTGCTAACATAATAATGGCCTCCTCAAATATAATGGATCCGGTTAGCAAACGGACATCATCCTCGCCGTGCTAACAACATAATAATGGCCACCTCAAATATAATGGATCCGGTTAGCAAACGGACATCATCCTCGCCGTGCTAACAACATAATAATGGCCTCCTCAAATATAACGGATCCGGTTAGCAAACGGACATCATCTTCGCCGTGCTAACAATATAAATGGTGAATACTCTCGGCAATTTCTCGCAAGACTGCACTCCCTGGCAGTCTGCAGTAATCTCGCCGTTACTCATCTCAGCGCGATTATACGACAATATAAGTCATGGATCCTTACCTCTTTAAATACTCATAAATACACAATTCTGCAATAATCTCAGGAATTACTGGCCTACACAAATAATGGCCTCTTAACTTTTGCACTGCGCAGGCATACTATCAAAACACACACTGTCGGGCGACCTCTCCAGTGGATGCCCCAAAACAGACTGCTCCTAGTTCACACACTAGTCCCGCCTAAAAAAGACACGAGACCCGGCTGTTTTAAAAAACCTCGCTCAGTCTCAATATTTGCATGGACTAGCCACACGAGCTAACTCAAAGCTCAAGACAGTTCAGGGAAAACACATCTCCGCAATTTGAACTGACCAGTGTTCGCCACGCTTATCGACTTGGAAACTTCTCGATCATACGAGGGAATTCCCCTAATACAATTTTAACTTAACATCAGCTTAATCAAGGAACGTAGCCCGTAATCAACTCTGTTTGCTTAACATTTTCAAGATCGCTTCCTTCTGCTAAGATTTTAATCTGTATCACATACGTTGTTTAACAAAAGTATATAATGATTAACACTCAACCTTGACTTCTGACTTGTTTAATTAATCGTCTTCATTAGCAAAATGAGATTTGGAGTATGACGCTTGTCGTGAAATGACGTCTGTCTCACATTACGAATTCTAAATAGTTCTGACCATACCGCGCTCCATCCATTGTAGAAAGATATGATACACTAACCAATGAAAACGCTTTCTTGGTCCTGTGTTTACTACCGCTGGGAAAAAAAAGATGGCAAGGCCCAATCTGTGTAACCTGATTAACTTCGGAATTTTACTACAGCATTTTGGAAGAAGTACCACTTGAAAGAGGGTACAAACACAATATTAGGGATGTTACTCTACCCGTAAGTAATAATACTTTTACTAATACTAATATAGGACGTTAGAAATCTTGGGTTGAATGCATTCGAAGCTTCAGGTTGTCCTAAATTTAGCAGTTTAAACTATGCATAACATAAAATGCAAATTGGAAATTAAATAATTATTACACAGATATATAACGCCTAATTCCAGGTATAATTTAAGCTTTCGGGGGGATACAATCGCATCATGAATAACGGAGATAATTAAAAAACGTATTTTTCCTACATTGAGCGATAGGCAAAAAGGTACCCATATTTTCTGATGGTAATTACATTCCTCGCGGTTCCCATCTCGTACGTCCGAGTTCACATTATAAATAGACTTGCCTAACAAACTCATTATTATTTAAATATACAGAGAGCGGCAAAAAAGGAGCATATATTAATGCAAATGTTTGCCTTCTGTACCTGTTAGCAGACCTTAATCAACCATTAAGGGCTCGTCTGTGTGTGCCTGAGGGCAGGAACGAATATATATATATATTCTGTGTGTGTGTAATTCTATTTATTAATCCATCTGTGCGATAAGATGTGTATAGATGTGTTTGGAATTGACAGTGTGTACTGGTAAAACTTACAGGCTCATGTGTCATCATAGAGGCAAAGCCTGCCTTCGGAAAGATTTAAAATATCGAGAATGATGGCCAAGTGTGTCTATGAGTTTAGAAATATATTTAAAGAAGTATTTCTTGAATGGAAAGAGACACCTACCAGGAACATAAGGAAGGATGAAAGTGATTGAAGTACTGTAATTTGACCTATTACTTAGTAGTTTTATCCACGACCAAATTATTGTAGGGAGTAAATCATGGGAAACGAATGATAATTAAGAAGGTAGAAGAAAATTATGATCACGTAGAACTAAAATGATTGTTGCTACTGTACTATAACTTGTGCATCTGCTAGCATGCTAGTCTGAAACTGTCTATCGTCCCCATCTGTGGTATAGAGGGATGTTGATAGGCAAATACAAGGATTGCGTTTGACTTCGTTTCAGGTTTAATCCTTTAACATAAAGTATACAACAAATAAGACGATGCTTAGCTTAATGAAGTTGCAACGAATGCAGTGCCACTCTATGGTAGACGGCCAGCCATATCGTGTGTAACAGTTGGAAGGTGTAGCAAGTGTAATTTGCTGGGGAGGTTAACATGTTATCCCTACAAGAGAAAGAAGACTGTGTAGTGTCAACTGTGTGAGGTCAAGCAACTGTAGGCCCCTGACTATGAAAGATGATGATGATGATGTATTTTCAGGGAACCTAACGCTACCTCCCTAAATCTCACACGGTCTGTATTTTAATTCTAGTGGCTGGTGTCTGATGTGTATAGTATCTAGGGGTGAAATGAAAATGGTGGTACATAAACACAATACACTTTAACTCATTATAAGGAAATGAATAAGACTGTGGTTAAAGTTTTCTTTAAAATTTGAATTCTTTTCTTTGTACAATTTAATCTGCCTGTCCTGCCATCTCTTTTGGACAGGTCTTTGAAAATGAAGAAAATATATCTTACATATACTATTTAACTAAAATGTGTGGACTCTTCGTCCTATAAGTATAATGTTACTATATTATTCCTGTAGGTGTATTCACAGACTAAACTTTAATAGCTACTAGTGTTAGTCATTTGTTAGGAGGAGCTGTTGTTTCCTCACGCCACATATTATTCTGTTTATTCTTGGAAATAACAATTTCTATTTTGAATGAAGTGTCAGATGTGCCAGATGTTGACACATCACCTGGGATTCTTGGTATGAAGATAACAAGTCAGTATGTTGCTGCAGAGAATATATAGATTAGCACACACAAGCTCCTTCTGGCTATCTGCTGACAGCATAAACTTTTGAATGGAGACTTTTTCTCTTTACAATCACTCATCAGGTTTCCTGTCACCGGATGGTAACAGGAAATAAAACCCTGCAATAAAAGACACCCTGGCCTTTTCACATCTGATCTTAATTTCTTTTCACTATTGTACACATGATGGTATGGGGTCAGCCTCGAGTGCATACAAGTGCATCAGCCCCTAATTTATAGACTCACGCCTTGCTGTGACCACACCTCAGGTCCCTATGGCAGATACGCCACTGTACTTTTACATAGTTGTCTTCAATACAATAACGTGGAGTAACCACATCTCCTTTTGTATGATTTTCTTTTCTTTTCTTAATTATAAACGCTCTAAGCATGTTGAAGAGTGTTCATGGAACACAGAGGCTTACTAACATCTTCTAATACAATAATATTAATACAAAATCATAACAATATGCAACAGTCAAATACAGTTCAATGTGAGGACTCAATAATGTTTGCTCCCGGCATGTCCTTCACTTTTCCCAATAGCAGTATCTAACTTTTGCAGTTTTAATCAAGCATATTATTACATAAAGCATTCTTACCATAAATTCAAGGAAATATGTCACAAATAACGTTGACTGGCAATAAATGGCCTCAGTTTTCTCTGCCCTGTCCAGACTGTGAATTTAGTATTATTTATTTTACAAGTTATCACATCTGCTCTCAACGTACTTGTTGATAGAAAAATTTCTTGACAAATGGCCACGAGAGCTCTAAGCCTTGGCCAATATCTATTTGAGCTGGCCAATGAAATCAGGCGACTACCAAATTTTGAATCTAGTTTTTGAAAAACAAAAACAACATTCCAAACAGACTATGCGTCTCGTAGTCCATTGGTCAGTCCGCCTGATTATGCCAATACAAAAGATGTTTAGTTTTGGTTAAAATTGTCCTACCTTCCCCCTTTACTCCTATACTCTTATACCACCCAATCGGATTTGAATTACTCCAATGCCTCTTTTTTAAACTTGCGTGCCCAATAACGTTATGGATGAACGAGCAAGAACAACAGTCTGTTCGTCTTAGCGTTCGTAGACATATAGTATTATCTCAATAACTTGGCTAATAATTGGACTACCATATATATTAAAACATATTCTTTCTCAGGAGACACTAAGCTACCCGAATATATTTTTATGGTCAGTTTCATTATGGTTTGGATTTTCAGTTTTGTCACTGTCAATTGTCAATTATAACTTTTACACAAGTCGGCCATCTTTCCCCCTCCTTCTGTATCATTTTTTTTTATTTTCACATAAACTAACTAGTTTGGGTGACGTCAGAAATACTTTACGCGGCGAGAATTTAAACTGTCTGTGTGTTTATATCCGCTGGCTTTTCCAACAGAGAGGTTATAGTATTAGTCCCGTGTGCAGAGCGAAGAGGGGTTTTTGCCAAGCGTTGGTAGTATTTGCGTTAATTATTACAGTCGTTTCGTTATTACACTACTGGAAAATGTCCGAGTTACTACTAATTTTTGCGTTAAAGTTAAAATATTACGTTAATTCAGACGCCAGTTTGGTGTCGCAGTTCTGGCTGATCGTTAATTATAAGTCTTGCCTCAGTTTCGTGCAGCAGATCGGACACTATGTTAAAATTAAAGTCTCAAGGAGTAAACTAGGAAATAGTATAGGCTTTTATAAGCATTTTATAAGCATTTACACTGCACCAAAGGCAGCGCTATACTGGAGTAGAAGACGACGCTAGGCAAGCACCCTAGGGCGGGTTTATTTATTATCATAGGACTAAAATCTTAATGAATTTAGCGATTTATCTCACAGATCTCGCTACACACCTCCCTTCCTAAAACATGCATGCATTGCAGGTTAGAATCTGTGAGATAACTTAGCGCAAAAGAAGTCCAACGCGTTTTACTGATTTTCATCACAAGGATGTCTACTCAAAAAATCGGCACCCACGTTCTGAGAGCCGGGAATATATTCAATCATAAATGAATAGGGCTGTAATAATAAGGACAATCTTAATAATCTGGCATTTTCATGCTTGGCCTGTGATAAAAATACGAGAGGCTGATGATCTGTTCGTACCACAAATGTTCTACCATACAGATAGATCTGGAATTTTTTTATAGCCCAGATTAACGCAAACATTCCTTTTCACTTGTTGAATAATTTTTTTCCGCTTTGTTCAACTTGCGGCTTGCATAAGCGACTGGGTTCAATTCCCCATCTTGTGAGGAGGACCGTTGCAACAATGTAACGCCTAAGCCCACATTGCTGGCGTCACTTCTCACGACAAATTCTTGATTCAAGTCAGGCAATTTCAATACCGGCCTGCTTGTGAGTTTTTCTTTTAACTCCTGGTATGCCAATTCACACTGTGCTGACCAATTAACTGTATCAGGTTGTCCCTTACGAGTTAAATCCGTCAAAGGAGCACATATGGAGTTAAAATGTTTAATGTACTTTTGGTAGAAACCACACAAAGACACAAAAGATCGCACATCTTTCTTTGTTTGTGGCCTAGGTGCTCTTTTCAATTTCTCCAGATTCTTGGGGTCAGGGGTCATGCTACCCTGATGAACTGTATGTCCCAAGAATTCCAACTCTTTACAACCAATACAACATTTGGTTGGTCTAGCCGTCAAGTTAGCCTCTCTGAGTCTCTCAAACAAAATATTCAAAGAGTTAACGTGTTCCTCAAATGTTTCGGTAGCAATGAGGATAACATCCATGAAATTCGAGATACATGGATTTCTCAGGGGGTCCAACAATTTTCGCATCATCCTAGAAAACACACTCGGGGCATTTTTCAATCCAATCGTAGCATGTTGAATTCATAATGACCTTCAGAGGTGCTAAAGGCTAAGTAAGGTCGAACCTAAGGCTTTACTGGAATTTGATAATAGCCTTTGCTAAGATCCACCTTAGAAAAATATTTTGCCTTGTTCAGCCTGGCAAATAGTTGAGTAGTATCAGGTAATGGATCCACCTGACCTTCTGTGACAGCATTCAGTTTCCTGTAATCTATGCACAGTCTATGTTCTCCAGATGGTTTTCGCAACCAAACCACACAAGAGCTATAAGGAGATTCACTGAGAGAAATAATCCCTTCTTGTAGCAAATACTCTATCTCCTCTTTCAAAGCTTTTTCATTAGCGAAAGGAATAGAATAAAGCCTCATACAGATGAGTGTTTGGTCTAGCAGTTTCATATCATATTCCAAAAAATTGGTATGCCCCGGCTTATCCGTTAACACGTCTGTATGTTTCTCCAGGACCTTTTGAATTTTCTCCCTCTGTCCTTTTGTCAGGTGAATACTGATTTTCACCTGTGCAAATGTTTCACGGGGTTTCAGTGGATATTGAAATGAGGTGAGAGGATCATTTTTCATTTCGGTTGCGATAGACAAGGCCATTAAGTGTGTTCCTTCCTGGATTTGTCTGTCGAGATATTTTCTCAAAAGGTTCACATGATAGACTTTTTCCTTTCCATTCTTATCTATTTTATAATTCGTTCTGGATAACTTTTCCAAAACTGTATATGGACCTTGCCATTCGATTTGAAGTTTATTGCTGCTGCCTAGTAATAGAAGAAGCACCTTCTCCCCTACAGCAAGCTCCATATCCTTCGCTTTTTTATTATAATAAGCAGCATGCTTTTTCCTGGCTTGTCTCAAATTTTAATTTGCCAGTTTCCAACTAGTTTTTAAACGAGTGGTCAGTTCGTTCACATATAGATATGATGATGTAACAGTTTCTTCTGCCTTCTCATCTGTCCACGTCCTTAACAAGGCTTCCAGTGGACCTTTTATTGGCCTCTCAAATAACAGGGTTACGGGTGCCATCCCGGTTGAATTATGTGAAACTTCCCGATACGCAAACAACGCAGCGGGCAAATATTGGTCCCACGTATCAGGTTTCTCATGTGCTAGCTTTCTCAGGATAGAAATGAGAGTCCCATTGAACCTCTCTACCTGGCCGTTCCCTTCGGGGTGATACGGACTACAATAAAAGTGCTTGGCTTGAAATAACCTAAAAACTTCTTCTGTTAGTTTCCCCTTGAACTGTGAGCCGTTATCAGTCAAGATTTGATGCGGGAATCCTAACCTCGTGAATATGGTAAGTAATGCCTCTGCGGCATGTTTCGAATCGATTGACGACAGGGCTACCGCCTCTTCCCACATAGAACACGTTTCCACCATGGTAAGGATGTAACTGTTCCTCCTCTTGGTCCGAGTGAGAGGTCCCACAATATCCACTGCAACTCTCTCAAAAGGTGTTCCCACTATGGGCATTTCCCCTAGAGTTGCTGGAGCAGTATAATGCTTTGGAGCTACTCTCTGAAATTCTGGACAGGATTTTACATATCTCTTTATATCCTCCGTTATCCCTGGCCAGAAATAATGACAAGCTATACGCTGTCCTGTTGCGCTGATCCCCATGTGACCACTGAAGGGAATCGCATGTCCTAATTCCATCACTCTCTCCCTATATGAAGTAGGAAGTACCAGTTGTCCATGACCATTTGTTCCAGTTCCGGTCTTCCTATATAACAATTTGTTCTTCATATAATAATCTCCTTTGCTTGGAGGTGTGTGGCATTTAGGTAATTTTTTAAAACAAGACTTGAGTGACCTATCCTCAGCCTGTGCCTTCCTCATCTCTTCTGGATGAATATTTATAGGTTCATCTTCCTTCTTGGACTGTGATCTGGTCTGCACTACTGCCATGACCACAGGTCTCTTGGGATTCCCCAAGAAGACATAACGACACCCCAATATCAGAAGGTAAATGGGTGCGTTTATCACTGCTGCTCTGATTACTCCTAAACATAGCGAGTTTTCACTGTTATCCTTGCAATGGGAAGTGTCATAAGTGGTATGTCCTTGGTCGCCCCTTGTATCTCCACTGTTTCTGTGGTATGCTGATCTGGGTTCACCAAGTGCGCAGAATCAAAATCTAAGCCTGTATCATAGAGACACCTAATGATGACCCCATTGCAGACTACATCCTCACACACTGGGGGGTGATAAGGTTCCAGCTGTCCAGTAGGTTTGTCCTTTTCTCCCATGTGTAGCGAAATTTGTTCCCTCTTGCATTGTTGAGGAAAAAATGTGTAACGAGACGCACACACACACACAGCGTGGCGGTCTTGCTTTGAAGTTTGAAGACGGCGCAAATATGTGAAATATGTTTAACCCCTAAGGTACTGAAGAATGAGGAAATAGCTAATATAGGAATGTATTGCGGACTTTCAAAGTTTGCATTTACAGGAAATTAAAATTAAAAGTACAAGAAAACGCCTGGTTGGAATACAATTAAATAAAAATAACTCAACAAAGGAGATAGTCTAGGAATTGTATCCAAAAGGATATTATTCAAATATAATTAGTTTTATAGATAATTAATAGTTTTCACCTTCATCACATCTGCTAAAAGTTAGCTAATAATCTTTAAAAATTTATTATAACTACATGCCTAAACGAATTTAAATATAAATTGGATATAATGAAAGCCTCATATGGGGAAAAGGGAATGATACACAGGAAGGAAGGAAGGATATAAGTGTGTAAGTGAACAGAAGAGAAAACAAGTGCAAGAAACGCACAGATCGCCTCAAATCGCCTCAAACCAGGAGATGAAACGAAAATCTTTTGGGACTTTTAGAGGTACTTTCTCGTACGAGCGAGAGACTGAAATATAAGGATAGAGCGGCGCTTTGAAAATCGCACACACAAAATCCAGAAGAGAAAGTGAGAAACTGGAAGACACCATCTGCAAGAAAAGTTCTATTTTCACGCTGCATGCAAGGCAGATTAAATTCAGCCAATATAGTCTCACCATGAGCTTATTAATCCTAAGAGGGTATGTAAGTTTATTGAAGATATATGTATGACTAATATCATTTATTTCAGATTTTATTTCCGATTGATTGTATCAGATAATTAAAAGGGAATGACGCTAACCAGACATAACCTTCACCGGCATTGTCAGGAAGCATAACCATTAATTGGTTAGCCAAATATATCATGGCTAGTTCTTGCCTGGAAGCTTACGACATACCAACAAGTACATAAGTGACTTGACATCCATAAGTGGAAGGCAAGGGTTATATCGTACCCATGTATCATAACATGTGATTTATTCATGTATTTGGTTAATTCTGCACAGTATACATTATCTTATCATGCTATCTCTGTAACATACTACCATGATTCATTCATTTATATACAAACACTGAAGACATGGTAGCATCATTAACAGCAGTGGGTGGTGAGATTGTTGGAACACCATGGCCACCTATTACCTTTTGTTCCAGGTTTTTATGATCAGCTTTTATGATCATTGTTGATCAAGATTATGATCATTCCTGACCGAATTTACCCAAAAGACTTGAAGACCGTTGATCCTGCTAACTGAAGCCTAGAGGTCAACCAATCTTCAACACCTTAGTCCCCTGTTGTTATAGGGCGGGCTGAAGGAAAGTCTTCCGGATTCAAGTGTGTCTCAGGAACCTCGAACTAAAATCAGATGAGTTGTATGTGTATCCATCCAACAAATCCTGTGAGCAGTTCCAAAAACGACTGTCTATGATGAGAAATAGATAGCAAGATATAGGCTATCAAAGAGATTCTGTGACAAACTTTTATGTAATTTCAGTGGAAGATAAATCCAAGACTTTTTCTATTATTTAATTTAATTTGTAACTATAAATAATCATACATTTTACCATCTTCCAACACCCATTTCTCATTACAAGAATATAAAGATGTACATAATAAATTATGAAATTGTACTCATTTGACTTGTTAAATTTTTAACTGTTAAATTTTGAGTTACCTTTTCAAATTTAATTATATTATCACATAGTGTTACTATAGGGAAGTAGCAACTTATACTTCTGAAGCCAAAATATATTGTCAAGCTCAGAGTATTCACAGCTGTAACTCACTTGTGATATCACTGTACTTCTCGGGCACTGGAACTTCATACTTTTTGAAGAAAGATTCTACTTCTGCTTTACCACTATTATCATACTAGGAAAACCTTTCGCTACATTGGGGGCTCGTCCGGGATATTATTTTGTAACCTGAGGCACTATCTATGTATTCTTCTATCTTGAGCCACAAATAGTTTGTAAAAATAAATTTTTTTGAAAAAATTCTAAAACTTCAAAAATTTTTCGTAATAAAAGTACCATTGAGTACGAAGTAAATAGGAAACGCTCACAAGGTTTTAAGGATTTGTCTTGTTCAAAGTAATAATTTGATTTTAATTAAATTAGTTGGTTAGTGAAGATAAAATTATATACCCTCTGGTAAGTAAGCATCATGGCTGAATTGGTAAAGTTTAGAGCTGCGATTATGCAGGAAGGAAAAGACTTGGGTATGACAGGAGATGCTCTAATTCGACATATCACAACTGAAGTGGATAAATATTTAGATAGAGAGACTAAAAGAATGGAAGCTGAAGCTGAAAGAGTGACAAAAAGAATAAAAGTTGAGGCTGAAGCCAAAAAAATGGAAGCAGAGAGAGAAGCCAAAAGAAAGGAGCAGAAAGATTGGAAGATATTTTAACCATGGCTGAGAGATATCAAGCAGCTCAGTCAGAAGAATCCGGAAATAAGAAGAAGCATGGTGAGAACTTCAAACCTTCACAAAACTTTACCAACTATGAACATAGTTACAATTCCAACAAGAACAAACACAGAACTGATTATAAAGACAAAAACCCTCTAGGATCAGATAATAGACCTTCAAGAAAGGAAGGATAGTGGTGTAAATCTTGCCAAATGAGTAACCACAATACTGCAGAATGCAGACGGAAAAACCCTTCTTATCACGCTGCATGTCTTACAACAGGGAACAAGGGAAAGAAAGAACTGGCAGTTAGTCAGAATGACCTCCATCATCCCCCTGTCTGTGAGGAAGTGACTTGTAATGGCACTAAAATTCAGTGCTTATATGATTCAGGATTGGAATTCGACTCAGTCGTGAGTGCAACCCTAGTGCACCCTGATCAACTTACCACAGAAACAGTGGACATACAAGGGGCCATGCAGGGAACCGTCACAATGACACTTCCCATAGCAAGGATCAACGTGAGAACTCGCTATGTGGAAGGAGGGATAAGAGCAGCAGTAAGTGATGATCCTATATACTCACTGGTAATAGGAAGTAAATATGTCTTTTTGGGTGACCCAATAAAACCTGTTGTCATGGCAGCAAACCATACCAGGTCAAGCATCAAAAAGGAGGAGGGAAATCCAATAAACATTCATCCTATAAAGATGAAAAAGGCTCAAACAGCAGACAGCACATTGAAGCCTTGTTTTGGCAAATTGCCCAAGGCCCATAACCCTCCAGAGAAAGGAGACTTCTACATGGAAAATGGCATATTCTACAGACAAGCTGGAAAAAGACCTAAAGAGCATGGACAGCTGGTAGTGCCAAAATTCTACAGGGAGGAAATTATGGAGCAAGAGCATGCTACATCAGGCAGTGGTCATAGAGGAAAAGGGGCCACTGGTCAAAAGATAGCATTGCGATATTACTGGCCAGGAATAATTGAAGACATAAGTTGGTATATGAAATCCTGTTCAGAATGTAACCAGGTAAACTCAATCAGAAGTGCAGACCAGTTACAGGACCTAGGGAAGCATGGTTACGGACGTAGGCCCATTAAGAAAACTCACAAGAGAAAACAACAGGTAGATGCGGTGATAAGGAGAAAACAAAATCACAACAAGTCTACTGTTACACCAGTAACCATGGCAACTCTCCGTATTGTACGGAGAGGGGACGAAAGACATCCCACCCCGACTAGATATTTGTCGTAATATCATAGCCTGGATCATCTGGAAAATTTGGTTACTCAGCAACGAGTATTTAAAAAACTGCAGCAACCAACCAGAACCATTGGAGTTAGGAACCAGGGCTGTACCAAACAATTGATGGAGACAGGCCCCACTTCGGTATACTGCTCCTTACAATAGAAATAGGTTTGGGTCCGGCAACGTTGTTGTTTGGCCGTCCCCATACACGGTCCACTGGAAGCATTGTTGCGGACATGGACTGAACAATAGCAAGCATAAACACTCAAGGATGAGATTGACTATCTCTTAAAAGAGAAAATTATTTCAAAGTCTGAATCTCCCTACAGCCCAAGTGTGGTGCTATTAAGGAAGCCTAGTGGTGAACACAGGTTATGCATTGACTATAGGAAACTAAATGCTATCACTGAATCTTAGGTAGACCCATTACCTGACACCAATCACTTGTTTGCTACATTGAGTAAGGTTCGGTATTTTTCAAAAGTAGATCTAAGCAAGGGATACTACCAAATACCAGTGAAACCAGAAGTTAGGAAACTGTTAACCTTTAGTACGGCGATGGACATTACGAGTTCAATGTACTCCCATTTGGTTTAAAGAATGCTCCAAGTATCTTCTCCAGAATGATGAGGAAATTGTTGGAACCTTTACAAAATCCTCATATCACCAACTTCATGGATGATATTCTGATTGCTACCACTACATTCGAGGAACACGTAGTAGCACTCTCCATGTTGTTAGATAGACTGAGAGAAACGGGATTGACAGCACGTCCAACTAAGTTTCATATTGGATGTGAGACATTGGAATTTTTAGGTCACACTATCCCTACAGGGCAAATGACTCCTGACCCAAAGAATGTAGAGAAAATGAGAAAAGCACCAAGACCACAAACTAAGAAGGATGTAAGATCCTTTGTGTCACTATGCGGGTTTTATCATAAATATATACCCCATTTTAACTCATTATGCGCGCCATTAACCGACTTAACCAAAAAAGGTCAGCCGGATAAAATACAATGGACCGCGGAGTGTGAAAAGGCTTATACAGAGTTGAAAAATAAGCTGACAAATAAACCTATCCTTTCCCTTCCCGATCTCTCACAAGAATTCGTACTAAGAACGGATGCTAGCAATGTAGGCATCGGAGCAACATTACTACAGCGGGCAGACACACCGCCACATATGCTTCTACCAGTAGCTTTTGCCAGTAGAAAGTTAAATGCAGCTGAAAGAAATTATTCTACAGTTGAACGTGAATGCCTCGGTTTGGTCTGGTCGATCAATAAATTCGCCCCTTTTCTTTACGGAAATACTTCATTGTGGAAAGTGATCACCAGCCTTTGATGTTTTTAGCAATGTCTAAAAAATTAAATTCACGACTTTTAAGGTGGAGTTTACTGTTATCTCCATATTCGTTCAATGTGAGATACATTCCAGGACGGGACAATCTTGGACCCGATTTTTTAAGTCGTCATCCTATCAAAGCAGATATAGAGAAACGGAAAATTAAGGAGGAACTGCAGCATGTGTTACCAAAAAGTTAACCGTGCATGCACTGTTTTAAAGAAGAGGGCTCTGTAGCGAGATTTGATAACACTTGCTTGGTTGTAGCGCGACACACGACCACAGCGCGCGCACACACACACACATACACACACACCAAAGCAAGGCCAGCGCGGCGGTCTTTCTTTGAAGTTTGAAGACGGGAAATGTGAATTACGGTTAAAGCCAGACAATATTACTGAAGAATGAGGAAATAGCTAAATAGGAATGTATGGCGGACTTTCAAAGATTGCATTTACTGGAAATTAAATTTAAAACTACAAGAAAACGCCTGGTTGGAATACAATTAAATAAAAATAACTCAACAAAGGAGATAGACTAGGAATTATATCCAAAAGGATATTATTCAAATATAAATAGTTTTACAGATAATTAATAGTTTTCACCTTCATCACATCTGCTAACAGTTAGATAATAATCTTTAAAAATTTATTATAACTACATGCCTAAACGGATTTAAATATAAATTGGATATAATGAAAGCCTCATATGGGGAAAAGGGAATGATACATAGGAAGGAAGGAAGGAAGGATATAAGTGTGTAAGTGAACAGAAGAGAAAACAAGTACAGATCGCCTTAAATCGACTCAAACCAGGAGATGAAACGAAAATCTTTTGGGACTTTTAGAGGTGCTTTCTCGTACGGGCGAGAGACTGAAATATAAGGATAGGGCGGCGCGTTGAAAATCACACACACCAAATCCAGAAGCCAAAGTGAGAAACTGGAAGACAGCATCTGCAAGAAAAGTTCTATTTTCACGCTGCATGCAAGGCAGATTAAATTCAGTCAATATCGTCTCACCGTGAGCTTATTAATCCTAAGAGGGTATGTAAGTTTATTGAAGATATATGTATGACTTACTTACTTACTTAGTCGTTCCCCTTCTACCGTGAGGTGTAGAGGTCTGGAAGAGAGAGCGCCAGACATATGTATGACTAATATCATTTATTTCAGATTTTATTTCCGATTGATTGCATCAGATATAATAACAAGGGAATGACGCTAACCAGAGATAACCTTCACCGGCATTGTCAGGAAGCATAATCATTAATTGGTTAGCCAAATATATCATGGCTAGTTCTTGCCTGGAAGCTTACGACATACCAACAAGTACATAAGTGACTTGACATCCATAAGTGGAAGGCAAAGGTTATATCGTACCCATGTATCATAACATGTGATTTATTCATGTATTTGGTTAATTCTGCACAGTATACAGTATCTTATCATGCTATCTCTGTATCATACTACCATGATTCTTTCATTTATATACAAACACAGAAGACATGGTCGCATCACGAATAGCAGTGGTGGGTGAGATTGTTGGAACACCATGGCCACCTATTACCTTTTGTTCCAGGTTTTTATGATCAGTTTTTATGATCATTGTTGATCAAGATTATGCTCATTCCTGACCGAATTTACCCAAAAGACTTGAAGACCGTTGATCCTGCTAACTGAAGCCTAGAGGTCAACCAATCTTCAACACCTTAATCCTCCGTTGTTATAGGGCGGTCTGAAGGAAATTCTTCCGGATTCAAGTGTGTCTCAGGTACCTCGAACTAAAATCAGATGCGTTTTATGTGTATCCATCCAACAAATCATGTGAGCAGTTTCAAAAACGACTGTCTATGATGAGAAATAGATAGCAAGATATAGGCTATTAAAGAGATACTGTGACAAACTTTTATGTAATTTCAGTGGAAGATAAATCCAAGACTTTTTCTATTATTTAATTTAATTTGTAACTATAAATAATCATACATTTTACCATCTTCCAACACCCATTTCTCATTACAAAAAATAATGCTGTACATAATAAATTATGAAATTGTACTCATTTGACTTGTTACATTTTTAACTGTTAAATTTTGAGTTACCTTTTCAAATTTAATTATATTATCACATAGGGTTACTATAGCGGAAGTAGCAACTTATACTTCTGAAGCCTAAATCTATTGTCCAGCTCAGAGTATTCACATCTGTAACTCACTTGTGATACCAGTGTAATTCTCGGGCACTGGAACTTCATACATTCTGGAGAGAGATTCAACTTCTGCTCTACCACTATTATCATACTAGGAAAACCTTTCGCTACACCTTGTTCCCCATCTTCATAGCAGCAAATCCAAAAGTTTTCTTATTACAAAATTTGGTGGCATGACCCTCCCTCTTACACCATTTACAATATAATCTACCTTGATGAAAAGGTTTTCTTTCATCATATTTTCTGTCATTGAACTGTGGGTTTTTATTTTTATAGTCATTTCGTGGCCTATCAAAGTTTTGCTTACCTTTGTTGTCAAATTTTTTAGAGTTTTTTGGAGCCTTATAATTTTCTACATGTTTCTTTTTGGCACCAGCTACCTCTGCCTGGGCTGCCTGATACCTTTCAGCGACATTAAGTAACTCACCCAACCTCTCTGCACCTTGTTCCATGATAAACTTTCTCAAGTCTGGAGCCATGGACTCTCTCAATTGCTCAATAAGGATCATTTCTTTAAGATCTTGGGTTTTCCCCAGAGCAGTCCATTTCTCCAAGTACATCTCTAACCGTGCAGAGAACTGGTGACAGGTCTCACACGACAGTAGCTTGGCATTTCTAAATTTTTTCCTATAAATCTCTCCGTTCTTTTCATACCTTAGCAAAAGAGCCTGCTTTAACATGTCATAATTGTCTTGGTCATTCCTGCTCATTTTGGAAAACTCTTCATAAGCTGTTCCCCTAAGACCTTGGGATAACTTCAGGATCCATCTTTCTTTTTCTAGCCCATACGTTGTAGCTAATACCTCGTACCTACTTAAATATGCTTCAATATCATCGTCTCTCTCAACAAAATAATCTAAGTGGAACCCCATGGCTGAGTTTGAGGCCCCCTGACTAGCAGTAGCATCAGAGGTAGAGGGCTGTGACCATAGTCGAGAGCACGGCCTTGCAACTCCAGCTCCCTTAGTCGTAACTCGTGCTCCCTCTGTAACCTTTTAATTTCCCTAGCTTCTTCTAACTGCATTCTCCTTTCTCCAGCTAACCTATGTTCTTCCCTAGCAATAAACTTATCATATTCTGAGGTGACATAGTCAATCAAGACTTGACCCACTATGTTCATGTCTCTCGTAGTCTGCACAGCAGCAGAGCGAAACTTTGCCAAATCCGCCATCTGATAAATACTAAAATGTACTAACTCAATTTCTAAAATAAGTACAACTCTAATAAATTATTCCAGGCTCTGACACTTCATCAAAGTCCCAAATCTTGGGCAATATTAATAATGGGGTTTCCCTGGGTAAAATAAAAATTTTCTTACTGCTAAATCCCTGAACAGGACCCCCAATTTATGTAGTACTAGAAGTTCAAATGCCGGACAAGCCTACCAATATACGTAGCAAGTGTAATTTGCTGGGGAGGTTAAGATGTTATCCCTACAAGAGAAAGAAGACTGTGTCTGTGTCAACCGTGTGAGGTCAAGCAAATGTAGGCCCCTGACTATGAAAGATGATGATGATGATATATTTTCAGGGAACCTAAAGCTACCTCCCTAGATCTCACACGGTCTGTATTTTAAATCTAGTGGCTGGTGTCTGATGTGTCTAGTGTCTAGGGGTGAAATGAGAATGGTGGTACATAAACACAATACACTTTAACTCACTATAAGGAAATGAATAAGACTTTGATTAAAGTTTTCTTTAAAATTTGAATTTAATTTGCCTGTCCTGCCATCTCTTTTGGACAGGTCTTTGAAAATGAAGAAAATATATCTTACATATACTATTTAACTAAAATGTGTGGACTCTTCGTACTATAAGTATAATGTTACTATATTATTCCTGTAGGTGTTGTCGCGTGGTGAGAACACAAATACGCAAGACAAATTCTTGGTTCGTGATACGTTTAAACCGAGCGGACGCGAGTGCCTCTCTCTATCATTTTGTAGCGCTGTGTACGGGCTACATAAAACGAAGCGATATTTGTTTTTGATGGCTAACGGAAAAATTCATATAAAAAGAAGTAATGATCAGAAAGAGTTGATAATAGTATCGTTAGGAGTGGAGAAGTCTACATTTATTTCCTTTCAAACAACAAATTCCACCGTTGTTGCAAAAAGAAGATAGAAGCTTGAGAACAGACAACTTCGTCATATTTTGTCAAGTTAAGCAATTGGAAAAATTATATAAATTCTAAGACAAACCCAATAGAGGAAAATAGTGGAGGGAAAGAAGCTGTTGATGGTACAATTAAAGTAAGATATCAACACACGTGATCTATACACAAGATAAAAGGAACGGAAAGGAGGAAGAAAATAAGAAAACACAAAACCGCTGCGCGAGCCGTTTGGAACGAACATTTTAGCCGCAGACGTGAGATGCTTTTACGCTCGCTCGCTGGCTGTGTATAAATAGAGAGAAATCGTGGCAGACAGGTTACACACGAAAAATTAAAACCTCGGAAGAGAGACGAATTGAAGGCTGAGAGAGAGAGAAGAATCAACACCTGAGCGAGACTATTTCTATTTGTTATGCCGGGCAGTTGAACTTTTGCCAAGCCTTCAGTCAGTTCTACTTCTGATTTATCCTAAAATGGGTATGTAATATTACGAATATATATGTATGTATGTATGCAAATACTTCTTTTACAGGTTTGATTATTGAATTAAACTGCGAGACAACATTTGAATTCAAAATGGAGAATGAGGAAAGGACAAGGATGCATAATAGAGACGCGCAGGAATGGAAAGGCAGAACTAAAGAAAGGCCTATGTTGTATAACATTGTTTATTGATGACTGCAATTCAAACTGACTGTAGAAGGCAACTGCAGCATCATGACTGTGTACAGAAATTGTGTTATGTATTTTTGAACATGTAATCACTTAGACTTGTCATTGCCTATACACTGCCATTGAACCAGAACTTATGCCATACCTATATAAGCATACACTGAACACATCACCTCACAACACGCAGACCTGTGAGAAATCACCACACACGGACTAGCCACATGCTACATATTTTGCAGGTTTACTGGTCTAGTTTGGAACAGCCTGATCTGAAACTACCATCCACTCAACGTATACTGTGTGCGACGGAGTTCAAGTGTTTTGGCTCCATCATTCCTTGGCTAGCCAAATATAAGATCCTAGAAGCTGGATTCCAACTACACTCGTGTGTTACCAGACATTGTCCAGGACTGTAAAGCTAAGTCCTAAGTGTTAATATTCCAAAAACTTCTGTGAGATCCCAAAAGAGACCGTGTAGTGATGAAAAGTGCAATCTGTGTTAACCCAGTGCAGGCATAAGACATTAGGATTAACGTAGACATGAACTTTATGTAAAAAGTTATAAATATCGTTGATTTTTGTATTTTTCATTTTAATTGAGATCTTCCGATTTTCAAAAGAGAAAGAAGAAACTAGATGTACATTATTAAATAATTCAGTATATTGTAATTTTATGACTTGTCAATTTTTTATTGTTGACAGTTATATTTTGCTGTATTATTGTTGTCACAGTATAGTTAGGTGACGGTAGCACTCTAGAGCTCTTGATCTTTACTAATTCCATCCAGACGTGTGCTCTTTACAGCTATAGCTATACCTGTGCCATTCTTACACCAGTGCTCTTCTCCAAGACTGGGATATACCTGTCTAGACTGAATTTACTTGTCTAGTCTTCTACACTGTCAACATCTGCCACTCTTATTAACTCATTACGTCACATTTTGGGGGCTCGTTCGCGGGATAATCTTATTATCCTGAGCCAGTATCTATCTTTCTTGTATCTCTTTCTCATAGGAAGTCTTGGTATTAAATAAAGAAATAATAAAAAAAAATTTTTTTGAAAAAAGAAAATTATACTTTTTTTTGAAAAGTACCTTTGTAGTACACAAGTTAAACAGTGGTCTCTCACATTGGTTGAAGGAATATTGTACGTCTTTAATTAAATTAGCTTAAGTAATTAAGTAGTAGTAACATTAGATACTCCTTTCAACGTAAGGCCATGGCTGACTTGGTAAAGTTCAAAACTGCCATCATGCAGATGGGTAAAGAACTTGGTTTGTCAGGTGAAGCTCTCATCCAGTATGTTACTACGGAAGTGGATAAGCATATGGACAGGGAAGAAAGAAGGCTGCAATTAGAGACTGAAGCAAAGAAATTAGAGGCTGATAGAGAAGCAAATAAATTAGAGGCTGAAGAAAGGCGGTTGCAAGCAGAAGCGGAAAGAGAAGCTAAGAGGCTACAGTTGGAAGCGGAAACTAAGAGGTTAGAGGTTGAGGCTGAAGCTAAGAGGTTGGAAGCTGAGAGAGGACATGAGCTGAGGATGAAACAGCTGGAGCTTCAATCGGTTGCTAGTTCCAGTGGGAGCACCTCACCTCACTCTGACAACAGTAACTCCAACCAAAGTACTTCAAATGGAGCCATGAACTTTCATATGGACCTATTTGTTGAGAAGGAGGACGTCATAGAAGCTTATATAGACAGATTTGAACGACTTGCCACAACTTATGGTTTAGAAAAGGAAAAGTTGAATTTGAAGCTATCTCAAGGATTGAGAGGAGTTTCTTATGAAGTATTCTTGAAACTACAAAAGGAAGATCAAGAAGATTTTGAAGCCCTGAAGCAGGCATTGCTTGTTCGTTATGAACTGAACTCTGAGGCTTATCGGAAAAAAATTCGAACTGCTAAGAAGGAGGCTGAAGAAACTTATCAGCAATTTACGACACGATTGGAGACTTACCTACTAAGGTGGTGTAAGTTAGGAAACTTTTCTCCAGATTTCGAGGGGCTAAAAGAGATGATGTTGATAGAACAGCTACTAGATTCCATAACCCCTGAATCTAAAAAGTTCATGATAGAGAATAAAAGAGATAGGTTAGATGACATAGTCACGTATGCAGAAAGCCACCAACTGGCTCAGTCCATGAAACAAGGAGCTAAGAAGAAACATGAAGAAGTATTTAAGAAACCACACAACTATACAATGTCTGAAGGAAGTGGCCACAACCAGGACTACGCATTCAACAATAGGCCCAGATGGGACTACAAGGAAAGAACCCCTTTGGGATCAGACCGGAGACCTTCAAGAAAGGGAGATAGGTGGTGCAAATTTTGTAAGATGGGCAACCACAACACTGATGAATGTGGGAGGAAACAACCCCTTCATCATGCTGCATGTCTACAGGTGAGGACTTCTGATAGGAAGGAACTGACTGTGAGTCAGAAAAGCCTCCATCACCCACCTACACAGGAGATAGTGACTGTGAATGGCAAACAAGTCACAGGAATGTATGACACAGGTTTGTCCTATGACGCAGTCGTGTGTGCATCTCTGGTGCGCCCTGAACAAATCACCACAGAAACAGTGGATATTCAAGGGCCACTCAAGGGAGCATTACCCCTAACTTTGCCTATAGCGAAGATTCAAGTCAGTTGTCGCTATGTGGAAGGGGGAATAAATGCAGCAGTACTAGATGATCCCTTTTACCCCCTGATGTTGGGACGTAGATACGTTTTCTTGGGAAACCCTGTAAAACCTATGGTTCTGGCAGGAATCCAGACCAGGTCTGACTCCAGGAACATAGAAAGGGACACCAAATTATCATTTCATTCGACTGAAATGAAACGGGCTCAAGAAGCAGACAGCACATTGAAGCCTTGTTTCAGAAAATTGTCAAAAACTCATAACACTCCAAGGAAAGGACATTTCTATATGGAACATGGACTCTTGCACAGGAAAGCTGGCAGAGGGACGAAAAGTCATGGTCAAATTGTTGTGCCATCTACCTATAGAAATAAGGTTATGGGCTGGGGGCACATAACAACTTTGAGTGAACACCTGGGTAATGGTGCCACAAAACAAAGGATAGCCACCCATTACTACTGGCCAGGTATTACTGAGGACATTAACTGGTTTGTAAATTCCTGCCCAGAGTGCACCAAGGTAGATCCAGTGAATCACCGTAAGCGGTATCACAATAGATCTACTGGAAAACCAGCGACCATGGATATTCTCGGTATTGGCGCGAGAGGGGAGAAGAAATATCCCATACAGTCTAAAATATAGGCGGAACACCAGGAGCTGGATTTAAGGACACAATCATTTTGCCAAAATCAAAAGTCCAGGAAATTGCGAGGGAAACCCGCAATCACATCTCATGCAAAACAAGGCTGTACCTTTCCAATGAATAACACAGACCCTAGTTCATCATGCTATATAGCCAATAGAAAATCTCCTTTTGAGGACACAACCGTAAGAGCCTGGATGATCACTTGAATGGGAAAAAGAGAGATAGTAAGGGATGAATATATACCGGGAAAGCAGAATGTTGGTGCGGATTTTTTAAGTAGACACCCCACTACAGCGGAAGGAGAGAACTACCAGAATTGGTCTCGGCAAATTTTTTTTGGTCTGCTGAGCGAGCTACAGCTTAAAGAGGAGGGCTATGTCGCGTGTTGAGAAAAAAATACGCAAGACAAATTCTTGGTTCGTGATACGTTTAAACCGAGCGGACGCGAGTGCCTCTCTCTATCATTTTCTAGCGCTGTGTACGGGCTACATAAAACGAAGCGATATTTGTTTTTGATGGCTAACGGAAAAATTCATATAAAAAGAAGGAATGATCAGAAAGAGTTGATAATAGCATCGTTAGGAGCGGAGAAGTCCACATTTATTTCCTTTCAAACAACAAATTCCACCGTTGTTGCAAAAAGAAGATAGAAGCTTGAGAACAGACAACTTCGTCATATTTTGTAGAGTTAAGCCACTTTGAAAATTTATATAAATTCTAAGACAAACCCAATAGAGGAAATTAGAGGAGGGAAAGAAGCTGTTGATGGTACAATTAAAGTAAGATATCAAAACACGTGATCTATACACAAGATAAAAGGAACGGAAAGGAGGAAGAAAATAAGAAAACACAAAACCGCTGCGCGAGCCGTTTGGAACGAACATTTTAGCCTCAGACGTGAGATGCTTTCTCGCTCGCTCGCTGGCTGTGTATAAATAGAGAGAAATCGTGGCAGACAGATTACACACGAAAAATTGAAACCTCGGACGAGAGACGAATTGAAGGCTGAGAGACAGAGAAGAATCAACACCTGAGCGAGACCATTTCTATTTGTCATGCCGGGCAGTTAAACTTTTGCCAAGCCATCAGTCAGTTCTACTTCTGATTTATCCTAAAAGGGGTATGTAATATTACGAATATATATGTATGTATGTATGCAAATACCTCTTTTACAGGTTTGATTATTAAATTAAACTGCGAGACAACATTTGAATTAAAAATGGAGAATGAGGAAAGGACAAGGATGCATAATAGAGACGCGCAGGAATGGAAAGGCAGAACTAAGGAAAGTCCTATATTGTATAACATTGTTTATTGATGACTGCAATTCAAACTGACTGTAGAAGGCAACTGCAGCATCATGACTGTGTACAGAAATTGTATTATGTATTTTTGAACATGTAATCACTTAGACTTGTCATTGCCTATACACTGCCATTGAACCAGAACGTATGCCATACCTATATAAGCTTACACTGAACACATCACCTCACAACACGCAGACCTGTGAGAAATCACCACACAAGGACTAGCCACATGCTACATATTTTGCAAGTTTACTGGTCTAGTTTGGAACAGCCTGATCTGAAACTACCATCCTCTCAACGTATACTGTGTGCGACGGAGTTCAAGTGTTTTGGCTCCATCATTCCTTGGCTAGCCAAACATAAGATCCTAGAAGCTGGATTCCAACTACACTCGTGTGTTACCAGACATTGTCCAGGACTGTAAAGCTAAGTCCTAAGTGTTAACATTCCAAAAACTTCTGTGAGATCCCAAAAGAGACCGTGTAGTGATGAAAAGTGCAATCTGTGTTAACCCAGTGCAGGCAAAAGACATTAGGATTAACGTAGAAATTGAACTTTATGTAAAAAGTTATAAATATCGTTGATTTTTGTATTTTTCATTTTAATTGAGATCTTCCGATTTTTAAAAGAGAAAGAAGAAACTAGATGTACATTAATAAATAATTCAGTATATTGTAATTTTATGACTTGTCAATTTTTTATTGTTGACAGTTATATTTTGCTGTATTATTGTTGTCACAGTATAGTTAGATGACGGTAGCACTCTAGAGCTCTTGATCTTTACTAATTCCATCCAGACGTGTACTCTTTACAGCTACAGCTATACCTGGGCCATTCTTACACCAGTGCTCTTCTCCGAGACTGGGATATACCTGTCTAGACTGAATTTACGTGTCTAGTCTTCTACACTGTCAACATCTGCCACTCTTATTAACTCATTACGTCACAGGTGTTCACAGACTAAACTTTAATAGCTACTAGTGTTAGTCATTTGTTAGGAGGAGCTGTTGTTTCATCACGCCCCATATAAATCTGCTTATTCTTGGAAATAACAATTTTTATTTTGAATGAAGTGTCAAATGTCCCAGATGTTGACACATCACCTGGGATTCTTGGTATGAAGATAACAAGTCAGTATGTGTTGCGCACATATTTTTTGGCGCACGGATTACGCATACCATGTAAAATGTTTTAATTGTCTGATGAAGGTATATTCATCTTTGAATGCATGTTTTGGTCTGGAGGGACGAAACTCAGATTGGGCAATAAGTAGTCATTCTGTTAGTTATCGCTCTTTGTAGCGTTCTTAAAAATAGAACTCGGCGGAGGAATTTAGACTTACTTGAATCTATTCTGTGTTTGGTTAGGAATAGATTGTTCTTGCTTCAGAATGTCTATGGTCCGAATGTATGTGTAGTGCTTGTCTATGTAGGACGAGTATGTCTTATATCTTGATATCTTAGTATGTTTAAGTGGAACTATTTGTTCTTGTACTGTACTGAAGGGGGTCAGGTGTTTTCGGCGGATGAAGAGAGGTGAGGGGGTTCTTCGGTTGTCAAGGCCTATGGCGGGAAGTCATGTCGGAGAGATGCTCGAGAGTTTTGTGATCTCTTTAAGTTATTCTGGGGATGAAGATAGTTTCTTCCAGGATCGTTTAGTCCATGAGTACCCAGTTGTGATTCTATAACGCCGGGAGAGCGTTTTTGTGCTTGCTAGTGTATTTCTTATGTCCAGGTAAAAAAACGTACTTTTGCTGACTTCGTTCATTCCTAGGCTTAAGATGGGCAGACGTTTACATGTATTTACCTATGAATATGTCGGGACGACATATTATCCAGCAGCACTAAATATGTTTATATGCAGCAACTATGAATACAGAATATGCTGATCCTTGTGGAATCATTTATTGTTGATGAACAAAGCTTCGATTGAAGATTTGGCTATACACTCGTATAGTGAGTGATGCTCAACCGGGAATCAGCAGCCATTGTGGAATTCGATTGATTTTGGAATTCTACTTATTGTAAATCATTAGCAGAGAACGGGAAAACTTCCTTATTATCAGGTGATGATTGAGAGATCACTATTATAAAGAAATTAACATTATCTTCACAGAGATTTGCTATAATTTACCTAAAGGAATCGTCGCTAGAAAGAGATCCTGTTTAGGAGTCAAGTTTGAACAGTATTGCTTAATTGACATGCTTGGTCAGTAAGGTATACTGACTGTATTTATAAACTATGGAAATCTTGGTGTTTACAAATGTTCCATTGCAAGATTATTCTTCATGAATGCTAATTTAGGACGGTAGTCCATTGATCAATATTATGCTGTCTATGTCGACTCATGTTCCTGTATCTGTACCCAATCTGTCAAGTGTGTGCGTCCAATTAAACTATTGAAACGACTACAGTGATCTGCATTGGTGACTTAACGTATTGAGTGAATGAGTGCCTTATACGGGTCAACACACGAACAGTCCACCATTCGCCTAACTCATACTTCACACTCACACTCCATATTTGCATAATCCTGCGTTGGTTGAGTTGACATTTGCTCCCCCTGGAGCCTCCATCATATTCACCACTGGTTTGCGTGAGGAGAATACACAGTTACGATCAAGAAGAAAAAGAAGGTTTATCAGTATGTCGCTGCAGAGAATATATAGATCAGCACACACAAGCTCCTTCTGGCTATCTGCTGACAGCATAAACTTTTGAATGGAAATTTTTTCTCTTTACAATCACTCATCAGGTTTCCTGTCACCGGATGGTAACAGGAAATAAAACCCTGCAATAAAAGACACCCTGGCCTTTTCACATCTGATCACAATTTCTTATCACTATTGTACACATGATGTTATGGGGTCAGCCTCGAGTGCATACAAGTGCATCAGCCCCTAATTTATATGACTCACACCATGCTGTGACCACACCTCAGGTCCCTATGGCAGATACGCCACTGTACTTTTACATAGTTGTCTTCAATACAATAACGTGGAGTAACCACATCTCCTTTTGTATGATTTTCTTTTCTTTTCTTAATTATAAACGCTCTAGGCATGTTGAAGAGTGTTCATGGAACACAGAGGCTTACTAACATCTTCTAATACAATAATATTAATTCAAAATCATAACAATATGCAACAGTCAAATACTTGTGAGGACTCAATAATGTTTGCTCCCGGCATGTCCTTCACTTTTCCCAATAGCAGTATCTAACTTTTGCAGTTGTAATCAAGCATATTATTACATAAAGCATTCTTACCACAAATTCAAGGAAATATGTCACAAATAACGTTGACTGGCAATAAATGGCCTCAGTTTTCTCTGCCCTGTCCAGACTGTGAATTCAGTATTATTTATTTTACAAGTTATCACATCTGCTCTCAACGTACTTGTTGATAGAAAAATTTCTTGATAAATGGCCACGAGAGCTCTAAGCCTTGGCCAATATTTATTTGATCTGGCCAATGAAATCAGGCGACTACCAAATTTTGAATCTAGTTTTTGAAAAACAAAAACAAAATTCCAAACAGACTATGCGTCTCGTAGTCCATTGGTCAGTCCGCCTGATTATGCCAATACAAAAGATGTTTAGTTTTGGTTAAAATCTTCCTACCTTCCCCCTTTACTCCTATACTCTTATACCACCCAATCGGATTTGAATTACTCCAATGCCTCTTTTTTAAACTTGCGTGCCCAATAACGTTATGGATAAACGAGCAAGAACAACAGTCTGTTCGTCTTAGCGTTCGTAGACATATATTATTATCTCAATAACTTGGCTAATAATTGGACTACCATATATATTAAAACATATTCTTTCTCAAGACACACTAAGCTACCCGAATATATGATTTTTATGGTCAGTTTCATTATGGTTTGGATTTTCAGTTTTGTCACTGTCAATCGCCAATTATAACTTTTACAAAAGTCGGCCATCTTTTCCCCTCATTCTGTATTATTTTTTAAATTTTCAAATAAGCTAACTAGTTTGGGTGACGTCAGAAATACACTACGCGGCGAGAATTTAAACTGTCTGTGTGTTTATATCCGCTGGCTTTTCCAACAGAGAGGTTATAGTATTAGTCCCGCGTGCAGAGCGAAGAGGGGTTTTTGCCAAGCGTGTGTAGTATTTGCGTTAATTATTTCAGTCGTTTCGTTATTACACTACTGGAAAATGTCCGAGTTACTACTAATTTTTGCGTTAAAGTTAAAATATTACGTTAATTCAGACGCCAGTTTGGTGTCGCAGTTCTGGCAGATCGTTAATTATAAGTCTTGCCTCAGTTTCGTGCAGCAGATCGGACATTATGTTAAAATTAAAGTCTCAAGGAGTAAACTAGGAAATAGTATAGGCTTTTACGGCTTTCATTTTATAAGCATTTACACTGCACCAAAGGCAGCGCTATACTGGAGTAGAAGACGACGCTAGACAAGCACCCTAGGGCGGGTTTATTTATTATCATAGGACTAAAATCTTAATGAATTTAGCGATTTATCTCACAGATCTCGCTACAGAAGGTTTTCATCTGAATATTCTCTCCAGCATCAGGGGGAGCCATCTGCAGTGACTCAGTTAAGTCGCTCTCAAGGCAACTGTGTAGCTTATGCCTGCTCACCAAAATAAACGCATCCAGTTCGTGATGAACCGAACAGTATAGAGCTTCAATTAAAGTGAACTAATAACACTAGTAATTCTTCAGTGAAAGATCAAGCAAGCTAAACTGTCTACAAAATGATAGACATCTTAACACAAGTGAAAGACATGTTTGAACTGTTCTTATTTATTTACTTTTGTAAAATATTTGATTTAAAAAAAAACTTTTCAAACAGAAAAGAAGACATGTATAAATAAATTGTAAATATTTACCAGCAGACTTACATTACTTAAATTCTTTAAGTTAAGTTTTTATTCAATGTTGGTAAATTTTAATTAAATAATTTCCCCTAGCAGACTCAGAAACAATATTATCTACCATACTCACAGAGGTGGATCAGGAGACGTAGCAGTTAGGGACTCAGAGTACTACATCACCATCTTCTCTGGGAACTTACACCGCTTGACCCTACCTTTGTTGTCTATACACCCTTACTTTTTCAGAGAAGGCGGTATAAATGATAAGACCAGACTCTTATCTTGCACTATCATAGTATCATCTGATACACCTGTATGTCCAAGATATCTTCTTATTTTCAATAACATCTGAACCTCTCGCGACAACGCTGAGATAATATTGGTCGCTTTTCACAGTTAGTACATATGAATAACAATTGAAGGTGTTGAATGAAAACATCGGCAGGACTTCAGCTTGTCAAACTCGTTGATTTTTATTGAATAAGTTAAAAAAAAAACGAAAGGTAATAAACAAGTACTTGTTAAAGGATGACTCCAGGTATCAGAAAAGAAAATATAAGTGATACGCTTAGCGGGAATTGAACCTAGGACCAACTAAACGGCGCCATCGTCTCACTCTGAAAGCAAATCGTTAACGGACGCTCAGCCAGTTTTGCACAAAATGTGTATCATTGGCTGAGATCATTCACATGACACCCACACAATTATGGTATGTATGATCCTTGGAAGACCCAGACAATTGAAAGGTGCAGTCACTAACAGAGTTTTCTTTTCTAAATAAATGCCGAAATACTTGTTTCCAGTAATTCGTAGTGGAGGATGAACAATACAGAACAGACAGGTAGGTTAACGTCACAGATAGGTAAACTCTTAAATGCATAATTATGGAAACCTGTGCTACATGAACAGTAAATAACCGAGTAAATAAATAAATGCAGGTAATTAACAGGCATTCATTGAACATAAAAGATAACACAAGACACAGAAATAAAGTAATAGGCTTATTTGGAAGCGAACCTAGGACCAACCAAATGGCGCCATCAACTTGCTGTGAAAGCAAATCGTGAAAGGCCGCACTGTCAATTTTGCACCAAAAAAAGTGCAACATTTGCAGTGGTCATTCTTATGACACTGTCACAGAATTGCGTCACCTGTTCTGCAGTGATGGACGATTGACGGTGTTAAGGCAGAATATTAATGTAATGTATGGCTTGACCACACTAGGTTACTACCAGTTAATACACGCGATAATATGTCTCTCTCTGGTTAATAATGTGTTTGCACAGGTTTTCTCACATATAAAATGCGAGATATTTAATACGTCAAATGTAGTTAATGTCGTAATGCGTTCTGCACTAATTTATGCCAACGGTTAAGATTCTTAGCCTTTCCTCATTTGTAGTCTTCGAGGAAGGACGTATTGTATTGTAAGCTCCTGAGATACTGTGGAAGTTGAGCTATTAGTGGCATATTCTATTATTCGAAGGCCGCCACAATTATTATGATATTGTACAAGATGATCCAGAACCTAGTGAGAGGTTAGTGACAACCTAAGAAGTATTCTATGATATAATTCAGCGTCTAAATTTGTCTGAAACCACATTACTTGGGTGATCATCGTTCGTATGCAACTCTAGTACAGTGGCCAGAAATGTTTTGACGAGATGTAAGTACTGAAGGACAGAATGAAGTATCTATATATATATATATATATATATATAATATATATATATATAGATATATATATATATATATATATATATATATATATATATATGACATGCCATTTTTCCATGATGTCGTTATCTGCTATTATTAATAAACGTCAACCATATTATGTGGACCCATCCACCTCACGGCTTGGATTCGTCAGAACTGATGTCATGTACGTTCTCACCTTTCTCTATTCGTGTTTGTCAGTACAATGCCTATTTTGTCACTGAACTTTGCAATACACTCAACGATATACTACAAGAGTAAAATCACCTGTAACAGATGGCACAAATTTAGAGTGCAAAATGAAGGTCTTGACATTTGTGTTTGTTTTTCACAGATGAAGCAGATTTATTTGTCTGCTCTCAGCTGGGTTATTAACGTTATCTTTACCCAGGATAGGTCATTTGAAAACAACAATATGTTACATGAGTCATGCATTCTTATATGAAAGACAATACATGTAAAGAATAAATAAATGCAAGGCAAAATGTAGAGAAAAGGACAGATTGAACAGAAAAAGTCACGAGCACACTCATTTCGTGACAGATATGGTATTTGGTGCAATACGTAAATAATTCACACATACAATTATGTTTCAGGCACTTCTACGAAATAAAGAATAAGAAACCTAAACAGTACGTAAATATTACACACATAAAGAAATGTTCTTTATATATATATATATATATATATATATATATATATATATATATATATATATATATATATGTACTGAGCTATACAAATTAAGTTTTTACTTAATCACCTTCAGCTGAGAATTTATAAAAACGAGTTGAAACTTCTTTTTCACAGAATTGGGCGCTGAATACTAAATTTATGACAACTTCAGTGACTTAATAATTATACTTCCATTCTCTTTACCAAAAAGATGTTCCTTCACGGCAACTCATTTTAGCAACCACTTCACAACAGAAATTAGCCATCTCAAGTCGACACTAAAGCCAAAGGACTGTGATATTTGTAAATTGACAACCCTGTGCAACACTGAACACACCAAAACAGATCTAAGACATATTCCTTTTCTAACAGTACACGAAGTTCTCAAATACATCTTGGCATTAAAAAACAACAATTCATCTGGGCTTGATAGTATCAGCAATAATGTTCTACGTTACGCTGAACCCATCATTAACCTTTCTGTACAACCAATGTATTGCACACAACTATACTGTTAAAAAAAAGAAACGCATAGCTACTGAAGGCACACACATAGACATAATTTTGACATTCAATAACTTTTTAAATTTAATGAGTTAATTGTTCAAATTGCAGACAAGAATACCTTAGTGTTCAACCAATCAATTGACAGTTGTTTTGCGTCTGGGTCACGAGAGTTTGTTGGCGTACGGGCTTTCCCGTTAGTATGGTGTGTGGCCTCCTCTTGCATCGATCAGCGACTGGCATCTCCTGGGCATGGATGCAATCAGACGTCTGATGTGGGCCTGTGGGATGGCTGCCCACTCTTCCTGGAGTGCCTGGAACAGATCACGACGATTGGCTGGAGCAACGTCTTGGCGACAAACACGTCTATGCAGCTCATCCCACAGGTGCTTAATCGGATTCATGTCTGGAGACAGGGATGGCCAGGGAAGAGTGAGAATGTTGTTGGCAGTCAAGAACTGCGTTGTTAACCGTGCACAATGGGGTCTGACGTTGTCCTGTTGAAACACAGACCTTTGGGCAGCCAAACGTGGAAGGACATGGGGTCGAAGAATTTCAGCCTCCTTCAATCTGCACCAATTGACTCCTTCCGTTGTAACTGATCATTCCCCATATGTCACGAAGTGGATTTAAGACTATAGGCTGCCTACATATAGTGACAAGACTCTAGTGGAAAGAAAGACTAAGAAGATAGATTTCAGAAGAAAAATGACAGTGACTGTGGGAGATGAGGCTATTGGCGTCAAGGGTCGCGAACCTAAATTGACTCTCCCTTGCCACTAGGTGACGTAACATCCTAACACAGAGTACCGAAAAAACAACCAAATCAGATATATTTAAAGTTATTTAGGGTGTGTATCCTAACGAAGACACCTATATAAAATCTATATATCGTGTAAAATATATATTTTAACTTCCTATTATAGGAAAAAACATTTTTTTCCACAGAATACGCTTAAACAGACACAGAGATGTAGACTTTATATATTCTCTAAATAGAGATATTTAATACAAAACAGAATAACATACGTTTCAGAAGGATGTTTCTTGGTCTCAACGTCTGATTTTTTTTCAAAACGAATGGTCAGAGCTGGTCGAGGGGTGGTTACAGAATGACTATGTCTAAAACAGTTCTTGATTAAAACAACAGACTTGTCAATAAAAGTAGTCCGATCGTATGAATTTCGTGATTGAGTCAGAACGTGTATTGAGTAGAGACACTGTTTTAGAAAAAAAAATAATTCGCTTGCGTATTCATACGTGCGACAGTTTATCGGGGTGTTTCGGTTGGAACGTCAGTAGTACGTTTTTTTTTTTTTGATAAGGATCTAATTTTCCATTGTTCACTCGTTGTTTAATTACGGGACAGCTGTGTTTGTCTCTCCTGTTCCGGAAATACAATTAAACAAACCCACTTTCTTTTATAAAGATCCAAATGCCAGATATGCAGCTGCAATAAAGCGAGAGATCTAACGGGTTTGTTCGACGCTGAAAACAGTTATCAAGCATTACGCCAATGTTTAATTACTGTGCAGGTGTGTTTGGATAATTACGATCCTGATCGGAAAATGAGATCGAATGACAGCTGGACGCGCGTGTAATTGTGAGACAAAGCACGTCCGGTATTGTGAGTAAATAACGGGATCGATAGGCAATGTCATTACGGGCATATTAAATTACTAGCAGATGTGTTTGCTTAAGTGGTCCCTTGTCGAAAATATGACTTATTTTACATTAGATCTGTTAATCAACGTACCACAGCTGCCTCGCAAACGTGTCCAAATATTCAGAACTCATGTCCAATGCTCGATTTTCGAGAATGTAATTACAAGAACTGCAATGACCCACAACAGGTGTTAATAATTTGTTCGAAGACAAGTTTTATCAAACTTTTGAACAAAATAGAATTGTCTGTTAGTGTTGTATGTAAAAAATTATTGTCTGTGTATAACTTAACACTTTTTTTAAAAATTAGATCACGCTTTTAAATACAAAATTTAATAAACAAAATGTAATATTGTTATAGTCTGTTGACGAAGAATAGGAATGATAGTTACGTCTGTGTTACTAAGTAACGGGTGGTTTGAAACTTTGTTTTACATCAAAGGTTCTCACATTGTTTTACACCAAAGGATACTTCTATCAAACACTGCACTCCCACTTCTCGACAAGACCAGTCTTTGTTACACGTGCGACAATACTTTGGTAAGTCATATCTAAAGTTTTCTACCAAAACCAGTGGTCATATTTCTATAACCTTGGGGGTATATTTCTGTCATCTCGAGGGCATATTTCTATCACATCGCGGGTATATTTCTAGCGTCTCTCATACATGATTCTATCACCTCGAGGGCATATTTCTATCATTTCGGGGGCATATTTTCTATCATTTCACATACATATTTCTATCACATCGCGGGTATATTTCTATATCATCGCGGGTATAATTCTACCACATCACGAACATTTCCTTGTGAGTAGTTGTCTACGACCACACTTCACCTCTCAGCGTCTTATATTCTCATCACTAGCTACACACACACACACACACAACACAAAACCAAATAAGTTTTTTATTTTATATTTTCCTCTTTATTCTATAGCGGATAGGAACAATGGGAATTCACTCAAGAGTGTTTATAAAAAGGCCTTCTTCCCAAGCCAAGTAGTAACATAGTTGCCAGAAGAGTTTGGAACAATCAATATTTTTGTGTGTTTCATGAAAGTTTAGGTATAGGTACACTACGCAAAAGTGATCTCAACAGAACTTTGTTATCTATGTGGCTGTGTTGTAGTCTTGTTACAAACATCAAGCTGATTTAGAAGTAACTTTATCATTTTTATTGGAAGGAGTTGTGTTATTATCGTTTACATGAATATAACAATTGATTGTTCCAAACCCTTCAGGCAACTATTTTACTACTTGGCTTGGGAAGAAGGCATTTTTATAAACACTCTTGAGTGAATTCCCATTGTTCCTATCCGCTATAGAATAAAGAGGAAAATATAAAATAAAAAACTAATTTGGTTTTGTGTTGTGTGTGTGTGTGTGTAGCTAGTGATGAGAATTGTTACGTACATTTATTACCTAAGGGGGTAGTCTTCGGTCCTGCCAAATGTACGCACCAGTTTTATATAGTTATATTATTTGTGCGGTCGAATGATTCGCGCACTGACGTGCACAAAGCAGTGAGTGTTGCTTTGGACGCACGTGTAACCTAGTTGAGTAGTTTGTGACGTCATGTTTTGAAGTGGAAACATGGAACTGGCTTGTGTCCATGATAGTAATTTTATATTTCGTATTCAATGGCATTTTTAAGGAAGCCATTTATTCTAGTGATCTGTATTGGTCTTCAGGTCGAAACCAATATCAGGAATGTCACGTGAGTTATCGTCCCACTTCTTATTTTAATGCTGTATGAAAAAGGCCGCTCTAATACTAGTCTAGCGGGAATTAAGATGTTCCTAGAATGGATCTACAGAGTCGCTTGCCTTTAAGATTTGAATCGTAGACGGAGAATTCCTACGAGTAGAAGAAGTTATATTGTTTATCTTACGCACATGTTTTATATGCCGTACATGCTTCAATGCCAAAGTCGTGGCTTGGATGTAAAGAGAGGTTAGCCAACTGAAAGCCTTTACTGTTAGGATTATCGTATATGACTTTGTGTGAAAATTATATGATGTACAACGCTATGTATGAAGAACGTCTGGGAATTTTAACAAATGTAATATGGAAGATTTCACCCCAGAGTATGTATACGTTACCATGATAGACGTCCTTGAAAGAAGGTCAACGGTCGTGACTGAGAAGGATATTATACGGTAACAGTTTTGTAATCCTTAGTCTATGGACAGAGGTCTTTACTAGAAGAGAATCTTCAGGAACTTTAGCAGTAATAATCAATATGTTGTCGTGTGATCTTTGCGCCTGTGACGATGTCCGTCTTGTCCACTTCGTGTCCTGGTGAATAAAATCTATGTAAAGTTACCAACGACTCGTGTGCTGCTAATACTTGACCAGTTCACACAATTCAAGATACATTGTTGGTTTTTCGTTTGAAAGACATTGTTGACATTTATTCCATTGTAACCATTCGCGTTTCAATTCATCATTATGAAAACGACACCAACAATAACTGGTAGGCCAGTGCGGTCTGGAAGTAATTTCAGGAACGTACCCATCCAATTGATCGTTTGAAAAGAAGAATGTTTACTTTCAAGGCGACATCATCTCAATTTGGATCCTGGCGGAATATGAATCATAATCAACTCAAATGCTCAAGGTCTTCAATCAACCTCCACGTCAAGTTTCACAGTGACTTATTACTTGGAGATCATCTCTTCATCATTGTTGCGTGCGAGCTAGTTTGATATACGCAGAGCGAAGTATTGCATCCTCTTACGTACATACACGGGGACAAGGCACTTTGATTTTTACCTGCACGCGAGCTAAGTATAACTTGTATCCGTTATACCCTTTATTACTATTAGCTGTGCCTTAATTGATTATGTCCACTTATATATTTTCTATGTTATGTGTTATGTTTTGTGTATTCTTCGCGGGAGGTTGGGCGGTAGATCTGACGAACGAGATCCATCTCGAAGTCAATTCGGGCTCTTCGTCAGACGTTCTGTAGGACATTATTTTGCAGACTTCCCGCAGTGGAATGTTCCTACGCGTGAGCGTAGAAGGATTCTAGGTCCACTGTGTCTGGTGGTCTGTGACACCTGTCTGTTTTAGCTGTAGTGTCACGTTTACTTGTTGTTTTTGGTAGCTATTTTTACTTGTGCCTTAGTTTTATGATGAATTTTGTATGTGATTATTGTCCGTCTCACCTTTCCTGTCGTTTAGTTTTTTACAAAACCTTTGTTTTTACACTGTGGTGTCTATTGTCTTGTTGAATTTAATCGCAGTTATCATCGTAATTCTTTACGACATTCCATTTTAGTTTCTCATTTTATTTTAATTGGATTTCTGCGAACGTCTTCGTTTGTTTTGAATATCTTGTCGTGTCATTATTGTGCTATTGTCTGTCACGTTATTGCTTTCACATCATTTCATGTTATAAATTACATTATTAATTATTAATATTATTGCCTATTATATAAATTGATTTTACCGTTCTAGAACAGGAACGAAGAACACTAGTTGTAGTAACACTTTTAAATAGTATTATTACATAATAATATTGAAATGGCTACCTTAGACTATTTCATTAAGCAAGCAAAAGCTTTGCAAATACCTGCTGAAGAGGTAAGACAATTCGCTATGTCAGAATATAAGAAAGCTCAAGAAATAGAAGCTGATCAGAGAAGGTTAGAAACTTTACGTTTGGAAAATTTGAAATTTGAGGCAGATCAAAAACGGATTGAGGCTGAGGAACAAGAGAAGAAGATGAAATTTGAGGCAGATCAAAAACGGATTGAGGCTGAGGAGAATGAGAAAAAAATGAGATTAACTGCTGAGGAGGATGAAAAGAAGAGGAAATTTATGGCTGAGGAAGAGGAGAAAAAAATGAGATTAGCCGCTGAATTGGAAGAGAAACGATTTCAGCGAGAGGCAGAACAGAAGCAAAAGGAGTCTGAAGAAAGACTTAGAAAAGAAATGGAAGAAAAAAGATTAATAGCTGAAAAAGAAATGGAAGTTAAACACAAGGAATGGAACAGAAACAAAAAGAAATAGAAGAAAGGAGATTAATAGCTGAACAAAACACAAAACGACTTCAGCTTGAGATGGAAGAGAATGATAGAAAACGACAGCATGAACTGAAATTAGCAGAGTCAGAATATGAGAGACTTAGGTTAACTCAGGAAGCTAATTCTCAGAGAACTTTTGAAAGCCACACTTCATCCAGACAGGATCATTTTAAGGAAATTCACCTTAAATTACCAAAATTTAATCCCCCGTCTGATGACGTAATATTCTTCCTAGATAGGTTTGAGGCCACTTGTGGGTCTTATAACGTGGATAAAGCGCTATACTGTACATATTTATCCAGATTACTTACAGGAGATGCATTAGCAGTTTATCATACCACCAGCATTGGTGAGAAAAATGACTACAATGCTCTTAGAGCAGCACTTCTGCAAAAATTCCAAATGACAGAAAACGAATATCGTTTGAAATTTCACACATTACTACCTCAATCTGGCAGAAATTTTAGTGATTTTCTGTCACAGATACGACTAACATTAGAAAGATGGATCGAGTTATCCAAAATTGAAAAGTCGTATGAAGGTCTCTTTGATTTACTGATGCGCGATAAGGTACTTTCGTCGGTAAACCCTACATTTCTCGCATTTTTACACGAACGGAAACCTTTATCTATGAAAAATTTAGAAGAACATGCAAAAAAATTTTTGCACTGCTCACCCAAACATGGATCTAAGTAACGCGCAGATTAAGAGTGAATTGCCTGTTGCTTTTGCAGCACAACAAAACAATTTTTCACGCAATCGTTCTTTTAGTGCTGATAGGTATGTCAATAAGGGAAATAATCATAATTTCACCAATGATAACTTTTACAAAGGGAAGCAATTTCAACAATCTGCTCCATTTAATGTTTCTTGGAACCAAACTCACAGATCGCGAGATTTTGGTAACAATTATTTTAAAAATAATCAAGGACATTATAATAAACAAAACTGGAGATCAAGGTCTCAGGGTCCGCAAAACAGACAATTTTTTGGAAATAAACCATTTAACCAACATCATAACGATCATTCTACAAATTATCGGACTAATCCAAATTTTAACTCTAGCAGAAACGACAATTATGGCAATTTTAATGACAAAAAATCACAATCGATCGCGCCGACGAGATAGATCGTCGAATAATACAGGTAGACATTCTAATGTTGCTTTTAATGATACACAGGCTAACATTGAACAGGGTAAAGTAGCTGAAACTCACAATGCTATGTCTTGTTCTCTCGATTGTACCCAGGTGAAAGACTGCCCAGAATGCTCGACTCTTTTCCAGCCTAAGGCGATCACGACGCTGCGTTGCGGACATACCTTGCCTAGCCTGCCTGCAGTCTGTACAGCCACTGCTGCGTCAGTACACCAAGGACAGGGCTCTCTTAAGTTTCACAAGGGATTTGTCAACAATATTTCATGCTCTCTCCTATTTGACTCAGGTTGTACAACAATCGGTGTCCGGACTTCGCTGATCGACCCAAGTTGTGCCACGGGCCGGGTTGTCAAATGTGTAACATTTGGTGGCACAATTGAAACATTTCCCACTGCTATTATTGATCTTAACACACCTTTCTTTACAGGAAAGATCCAAGCATGTCTCCTTCCGAATCCAATCTGTGATGTAATACTTGGTCGCATACATGGTATTAAAGAGTGTACACCACAGCAAATTGCTGAATGGGAAGAGCGACATATTCAAACTGCAAATGCAGTAGTAGTGACTAGAGCGCAAGCTACTAATATGTCGCATGATACACCTATTGAACCTACAGTTCATACCACTTGTGATGATGATGCTCCTATTTCACGGGAGTTGTTTGCAACATTGCAAAAGAATGATAATTCATTAAAAAAATTCTTTCAGTATGTTAACAAAAAGAATACAAGCAACAAACTTGCAAAATCTAGACATGACTTTATACTTAAAAATGGGATTTTGGTTAGAGTCATACGGGAAAAGGATTTATCCTTATGTTCTCAGATTCTTGTCCCATCCTGTATGAGATCTCGTATATTACGACATGCTCATGACTCGCAATGTGCGGGCCATATGGGTTTTTCGCGTACCAAATCCAGAGTGCTTTCGGCATTCTACTGGCCAGGCGTCCATAGAGATGTTACTCTCTATTGTCGGTCCTGTTTGATATGTCAAGAAGTTAAGGTACGGGGTCCATTTCATGCGGCTCCTATTCAAGCTGCGGACATCCCGATTAGACCATTTGATAAAATGGCCATTGACATTATTGGTCCAATGCTTCCATCTGCTAGAGGGCATACGCATATTCTTACGTGCATTGATATGTGCACTCGTTGGCCTGAGGCCATCCCTCTCAAGAACACTTCATCTGCCAGTGTAGCAGAGGCATTGATGTTAATCTTCTCACGCATTGGTTTTCCACGGAAAATCTTGTCGGATCATGGGGTTCAGTTCATTTCTGAATCCATGTCTCAAGTGATGAAGACATTAGGTATAGATAGATCTCTTAGTTCTATTTATCATCCGATGTCAAATGGGTTAATTGAGCGTCTCAATAGGACACTCAAGCAGTTGTTGGGTAAGATGACTCAAGACCATCCCCAAGACTGGGATCGGGTCCTACCCGCTTGTCTCTTTGCGTATCGCGAGGTACAAAATCAAGCAACGGGGTTTTCTCCGTTCCAGCTTGTTTTTGGCATGCAACCACGCGGTCCGATGTCGTTAATCCACGACTTATTGGTGGATGAGAATATTGAAGAGGAAACTCAATCCTCTTATGAGTATGTGATCTCTCTTAGAAAGAAAATCATAGATGCTTGTAGACTAGCTACTGCATCATCCGAACATGCCAAAGAAAAAGCTCGTCTATCTGCAAACAAATATAGACGTCTTCGCCAGCTCATACCTGGTGATGAAGCTTTTGTATTACTCCCTGCGCATAACAATCGTCTTTTAATTACCTGGAGAGGTCCTTTCAGGATCATCTCAAGAATATCCGATGTCGACTACATCGTTGATGTTAATGGCAAACATAAAACCTTCCACATTAACATGTTGAAGGAGTATTACTCACGTCCTGATTATCTACAATCGGTGTTCCAAGCAACTGACGATCCTACACCACCTATTCAACACTATTCTAGTTTGTCAGTCATCCAAGAAGAGGAATCTTCTTTCGATGATGTACAACTACCAATACCAGTTGTACCACTCCATTCCACTGAGAAATGGAATGATGTTACTATCTCATCTACTCTTACTGATGATCAACGTCAGCAAGTCTCTAAAATTCTACACACGTATGAGGATGTCCTCACTGACATCCCAGGTCATACGTCAGTCATCCAACATGACATTATTTTGACTGACGATACACCGATTCGAGTTCGCCCATATCCTATTCCTTTACACTTTCGTGATAAGGTTGATAAGGAATTGGATGATATGCTCCAATTAAATATAATTGAACCATCTTCATCACCATATTCTTCTTCTATGGTAATCATTAGGAAGAAAGACAACAATATACGTCTTTGCGTAGATTACAGGAAGTTAAACAAAGTTACAAAATTCGATGCGGAACCATTACCTCTTTTAGACGACTTATTAGAGAAATTATCTCATGCTACATTCTTTTCGAAATTTGACCTTTCAAAGGGTTATTGGCAAGTGCCACTCACTACGAAAGCAAAGCCATTCACCGCTTTCTCGACGCCACGGGGTCTTTTTCAATATAATTTTATGCCTTTCGGGTTAATGAATGCGCCAGCTACCTTTGTACGCATGATGCGCCGCATATTGTCTCATCGTCCCGATGTCATTACTTATATAGATGACATCTGTCTTTTCAGTGACTCTTGGGATGAACATATTCAGGGTTTAAAATCTTTACTTTCTACCTTACGGGATTATAACTTAACAGCGAAACCTTCAAAGGCTTTTGTCGGTTTTCATGACATCTCATTTCTTGGTCACCGTATAGGTCGCGGTTTAATGTATACAGAAGACAGTAACGTCTCTAAAATTTTAAACATCTCAGCACCTAAGACAAAAAAAACAAGTGAGGTCACTCTTAGGACTAATACAGTTCTATTCTAAATTCATCCCTCATTTGTCTACTATAACTGCACCTCTTTCTTCGTTACTGAAGAAAGGCACACCTAATGTAATAAAGTGGTCGCAGGATCACCAAACGGCTTTAGACTATATAAAACAAATTTTTTCAAATAAGCCTTTTTTAAGGTTGCCTAACAAAGATCTCACCTTTGTTCTTCGCAGTGATGCTTCTTCCTACGCTATCGCGGCAGTTTTGATGCAAGAATACGGAGGCACCTTATTTCCAATTATGTACGTATCCAGAAAGCTTACAACGAGCGAGATGAAATACTCCGTTCTAGACAAAGAGCTCCTTGCTCTTGTCTGGGCAATCACAAAACTGGATCGTTATCTCCTCGGATCACACTTTGTGGTGGAGTCTGACCAGAAAGCTCTTACCGCATTGAATACAGGAAACGTTAAGTCATCAAAGTCAGCGCGTTACGCTATAGCTCTTCAACCGTTCCATTTTGAGATACGAGCTATTCCTGGAGTGCAGAATGTATTTGCAGACTGTCTTTCAAGATGCCCTAGTGAACTTGGTGAAACTAAACTACTTTTAGATGGAGAAACGTCCTCACCGAAACATGAATAACTTTGTACAGTGTCATTAATTGTACATCTGTGAAGACTATGTGTAGTTTTGCAGTATTCGTATAAATATAACTTTCAGAACATACTTACATATGGATTATAACATTATTTCTTGTGAAGTAACGTTTTATTAGAACGGGAACAATGATATTAAAGTAACATTTTTTTAGTATGGAAACATTGGTAAAAACGACAAACAGACATTCGTTAGTGTTATGGAACATATTACACTACATATCGTGTTCGTAAACTTATTTCGTGCATGGAACATTAGGAACATATTCTTGTTGACTCTAAATAGTTCTGAACGAATATTCACAATGACTGAAATTAGAATTACTTAGAATAAATTACTAGTTATTTATTTATGTGTAATTAAGTACTAGAATTAGATTAATTCAATTTAATCAATTTGATTGTTTATAAATCACACATCTACTAACTTTATTAGTGTCTCGCAATACGTGTAGTCACGTATCCCACTACATGATATTTCACTTTTAGATAACTAGTCAAACTTACTAGTGCTAGATAACAGTAGGTGCGTTGCTTCTTAAAGTGTTTAATTTTGCATTGCTTCATTTTTGCACATTGTATTTCAAAATTTTCTGTTTCACTGATTCTTTTATCATTGATTATCATCAGTGTTGCTGTTCATTTTCATTTTTTGAAATCATATGTTTCAAATTTTGTTGAAAACTTAGTTGAATTTTATTATCATCCTTTTTGTTGATTTTTTCATTTTCATTTTCATTTTCAACTTCTTTTTACTTCGAATATTACCACATCGTTCCAAAGTAGGTCGATGGTGGATGTGTGCTTTAATGCATACTGTCATTTAGTTATATTAATTTCAAGTCAATATTCTTTTCTTAATATGATAATTTTATGCATGTCATAAATCTTGTTGTAGTTTTGACTCACCTCTCTCGAGTAATTAGTTCGAAAAAAATTAATGGGATTAATTTTTTTAAGGGGAGGTAATAAGGGAGCTGTTACGTACATTTATTACCTAAGGGGGTAGTCTTCGGTCCTGCCAAATGTACGCACCAGTTTTATGTAGTTATATTATTTGTGCGGTCGAATGATTCGCGCACTGACGTGCACAAAGCAGTGAGTGTTGCTTTGGACGCACGTGTAACCTAGTTGAGTAGTTTGTGACGTCATGTTTTGAAGTGGAAACATGGAACTGGCTTGTGTCCATGATAGTAATTTTATATTTCGTATTCAATGGCATTTTTAAGGAAGCCATTTATTCTAGTGATCTGTATTGGTCTTCAGGTCGAAACCAATATCAGGAATGTCACGTGAGTTATCGTCCCACTTCTTATTTTAATGCTGTATGAAAAAAGGCCGCTCTAATACTAGTCTAGCGGGAATTAAGATGTTCCTAGAATGGATCTACAGAGTCGCTTGCCTTTAAGATTTGAATCGTAGACGGAGAATTCCTACGAGTAGAAGAAGTTATATTGTTTATCTTATGCACATGTTTTATATGCCGTACATGCTTCAATGCCAAAGTCGTGGCTTGGATGTAAAGAGAGGTTAGCCAACTGAAAGCCTTTACTGTTAGGATTATCGTATATGACTTTGTGTGAAAATTATATGATGTACAACGCTATGTATGAAGAACGTCTGGGAATTTTAACAAATGTAATATGGAAGATTTCACCCCAGAGTATGTATACGTTACCATGATAGACGTCCTTGAAAGAAGGTCAACGGTCGTGACTGAGAAGGATATTATACGATAACAGTTTTGTAATCCTTAGTCTATGGACAGAGGTCTTTACTAGAAGAGAATCTTCAGGAACTTTAGCAGTAATAATCAATATGTTGTCGTGTGATCTTTGCGCCTGTGACGATGTCCGTCTTGTCCACTTCGTGTCCTGGTGAATAAAATCTATGTAAAGTTACCAACGACTCGTGTGCTGCTAATACTTGACCAGTTCACACAATTCAAGATACATTGTTGGTTTTTCGTTTGAAAGACATTGTTGACATTTATTCCATTGTAACCATTCGCGTTTCAATTCATCATTATGAAAACGACACCAACAAGAATATAAGACGATGAGAGGTGAAGTGGGGTCGTAGACAACTACTCACTAGGAAATGCCCGTGATGTGGTAGAAATATACCCGCGATGATATAGAAATATACCCGCGATGTGATAGAAAAATGTTTGTGAAATGATAGAAAATATGCCCTCGAAATGATAGAAATATGCCCTCGAGGTGATAGAAATATGTATGTGAGACGCTAGAAATATACCCGCGATGTGATAGAAATATGCCTTCGAGATGACAGAAATATACCCTCGAGGTTATAGAAATATGACCACTGGTTTTGGTAGAAAACTTTAGATATGACTTACAAAAGTATTGTCGCACGTGTAACAAAGACTGGTCTCGTCGAGAAGTGGGAGTGCAGTGTTTGATAGAAGTATCCTTTTTTGTAAAACAATGTGAGAACCTTTGGCGTAAAACAATGTGAGAACCTTTGGTGTAAAACAAAGTTTCAAACCACCCGTTACTTAGTAACACAGACGTAACTATCATTCCTATTCTTCGTCAACAGACTATAACAATATTACATTTTGTTTATTAAATTTTGTATTTAAAAGCGTGATCTAATTTTTAAAAAAGTGTTAAGTTATACACAGACAATAATTTTGTACATGCAACACTAACAGACAATTCTATTTTGTTCAAAAGTTTGATAAAACTTGTCTTCGAACAAATTATCAACTGCTGTGAGTCATTGCAGTTCTTGTAATTACATTCTCGAAAATCGAGCATTGGACATGAGTTCTGAATATTTGGACACGTTTGCGAGGCAGCTGTGGTACGTTGATTAACAGATCTAATGTAAAATAAGTCATATTTTCGACAAGGGACCACTTAAGCAAACACATCTGCTAGTAATTTAATATGCTCGTAATGACATTGCCTATCGATCCCGTTATTTACTCACAATACCGGACGTGCTTTGTCTCACAATTACACGCGCGTCCAGCTGTCATTCGATATCATTTTCCGATCAGGATCGTAATTATCCAAACACACCTGCACAGTAATTAAACATTGGCGTAATGCTTGATAACTGTTTTCAGCTTCGAAAAAACCCGTTAGTTCTCTCGCTTTATCGCAGCTGCATATCTGGCATTTGGATCTTTATAAAAGAAAGTGGGTTTGTTTAATTGTATTTCCGGAACAGGAGAGACAAACACAGCTGTCCCGTAATTAAACAACGAGTGAACAATGGAAAATTAGATCCTTATCAAAAAAAAAAAACGTACTACCGACGTTCGAACCGAAAAACCCCGATAAACTGTCGCGCGTATGAATACGCAAGCGAATTATTTTTTTTTCTAAAACAGTGTCTCTACTCAATACACGTTCTGACTCCATCACGAAATACATACGATCGGACTACTTTTATTGACAAGTCTGTTGTTTTAATCAAGAACTGTTTTAGACATAGTCAGTCTGTAACCACTCCTCGACCAGCTCTGACCATTCGTTTTGAAAAAAAATCAGACGTTGAGGCAAAGAAACATCCTTCTGAAACGTATGTTATTCTGTTTTGTATTAAATATCTCTATTTAGAGAATATATAAAGTCTACATCTCTGTGTCGGTTTAAGCGTATTCTGTAGAATAAAATTGTTTTTTCCTATAATAGGAAGTTAAAATATATATTTTACACGATACATAGATTTTATATAGGTGTCTTCGTTAGGATACACACCCTAAATAACTTTAAATATATCTGATTTGGTTGTTTTTTCGGTACTCTGTGTTAGGATGTTAAATATCTACATCTCATATCTCTATTTAATAAAATTATAAAAAGTGTTAGTTGTTTGTATTCTTGTGTATTAATTAAGTGTACTCTGTGTTAGGATGTTAAAAATCTCTATTTAAAAGAGATGTTTGTGCACTAGCCAGTGTTGCTAAAGGCTGTTTCAAAATATAATTAGTCTAGCTGGAATTTTAATATTTTTGTTTGTTAAGATGTTAACTCCGATACTAACTTGTTATTTTTATCTGTGTGTGTAATGTTAAATTCTTACACGTCATTTCTTAAAAATGTGTGTTTTTGATAAGTTAAGACTTAACTGATTTATTATGTACTATAGTCTAATAATTATCCTTTTTTTAAACCTTATCCGCGTTTCTCGTCTATTGTTAAACTCGTGCGAAATCAAATTATATTTGGGTTTTGAAAAAAATTATCCGTGATACTTACAACTTGTAATACTTTCTGATAACAACACGCTAAACTTGTATAGACTAATAGTCTATTTCAAATACTTGTTTGGTTGTAGCGCAAAGACGGTTGGGAAGATCGATAAATTGATTTGATTCCACAACACACGTCCCAAGGAGTATTTCTGTACTCAGAAGGTGCTTCTATAAAGACCTTCTCATAGTAACTACAAACATATTACTTTAAAAAAATAAATAAGGACCCGAGTCACTACAAACTACCTAACCAGCCAGTGAAAATTAGACAACATAATAGTTTAGAAAATATTATATTTTTGGCTTTAGCAATACTGAACTACACAAGGCCTTGGTATGGTGCAAACGAGCAAACACGTTAATACTTATATCTCCATTATATTAAACGACAGGGAAAAGCGTCACTTGTCTCGCGAGTATGTTGGATCACGCACAGGGTGGGTTTTTTAATCGATATCTTTCTGACACAGCGCGCGGGGGATGTCTGATATGTTAACATAACAAATAATAAAATATAAAATGAAAAATACAGAAACTGTCTGATAACTCAAAAAGTTAATAAACACTATACCGCATTAAAACATACAAACTCTTTCATTAAATAAACCTGTTTATAATGAAGATTAGGCGTGTGTACACCTGTCTGTCTATTTCTCTCTCTCTCTCTATCTCTCTCTCTCTCTCTTTTCTCTCTCTCTTTCTCTCTCTTTCTCTCTTTCTCTCTTTCTATCTATCAGATTGTCTGTGTTTTATTTAACTGTTTGATACATATATGTTGTTATATATATATATTTAATTTTATGTGTGAATAACTTCTTTTTGATTCTACTCAACAGATGTCTTCACCTCAACGACGCGGCTATTCCTGTTTACACTGCCAGTCTGTTTTCAAGCGGGGCCATGATCTTACTAGACATATGGACACAGCACACGACCGCCGCAATCACGAGTGCCCTGACTGTGGTTTAGTATTTACCAGACCCGATACGCTGAAACGCCACATAGAGAATAAACATGGGTCTGGTTCAACTACTGAACTAACACCACAAACAGACACATCAGTGGTACAAACCAATCTGACATGTACCAGCTGCGGGAAGACCTTCACGAGACGCGCCGACCTATTACGACACAACAAGACCATGCACTCACTGACGCTGCTCTCTTGTGAGGTCTGCGGGAAGGACTTTTCTCGTATTGACAATATTCGCGTCCACATAAACCAACAACACACCTCTATCCCTACCCAGCTTTCGACCTCAACACAGAACCCAGCAGCAACAGGCAGCACACCAACAACATCAGGTGCCACAACAGACTCATCATCATCATCAACCTCGAGTATGCCAGTAGCGCACCAACAGACACTAACAACCGGTGCCACAACAGACTCATCGTCATCTACGGCGCCATCTACCACAACAACAACTTCCACACTACCTTCAGGACCCTATTCAACAAGTCCCATCCCACCCTCCTCTTCAACAATTCCATCTCACCCACCAAAAACAGACCAGACCAAGAAAAGAACAATCCCCAGTACCCACCAAACCCATATAAAAAACCCAGCTTGTCTTCTGAGGAAGATTTTTTAGTTGACCTACCGGCTGACATAAAACAAGTCTATAATGACAACTGGCAAGCCATCAAAACACATTCCAACAAACATAAATTCCTATCCACATTCACTTTCTTTCACAGACCAGAAAAAAATATCGACTGGACCCGTCTCTTGACACCAATCTTCACACAACAAACAAAACGCTTCAAAATAAACTACAGTTTCCACATCGTCTTAAGACACAGAGAGACAGGCGACCTAAGATTTTTTCACTCTTCGCATAACAACGCAGTCGTCTTAGATCAACCCCACCTAGTCAACAACATTACAGATTTCAAATCTTTTCTCTCACAATTACACGACAGCGATATTGTCACACAAGCACAGTTAAACAGACCAAACACAAAATATTTTGTTGAAGCAATTCCAGCAACGGCTTTCTATCTATATCATATTCAAGACCACTCAATCGCTTGAACAAACACCACAACAAAATCGAACAAAACACATTCTTAGAAGTACTCAACACACTACAACCACAGGGTGGGAAAAATATTGGGTTCCGATCACACAACGCCGCCCTCTACACATACGAACAACACCACAACGCCCTGTCTTATTTTTACATCAAACGACAGGTCCATCCCGACAACGTCACCACATCACCCCTCAACAGCTAAACTCTCTTCCACTCCAACACACAATATCACACAAACACACCTCTCTGTTTCTTACGCCGTGATGACAACGTGACGACACCCCTTAAGGTCTGGTCTGGAACTGTACCCCGGTGATATTTTATTTCTTACTGTGATAATGTTACTACTGTAACCCCTCCCAGCTTCCAATATAAATATGTATATAACAAAGTACATTTCACTATGTGTTATTTGTCAATGTATACTCTTGTAATGTTAAAAAATACTATATATGTACTCCTATATATATTACCATGTATGCTCCTATATGTTTTGTTACTACAAAAACACTATTGAATATAAAATAAAACTATGTTAACTAAAATTCTATTTTTTTGGTTACCTTTATCATCTGTTGTCTATCGTCTAATTGCATGTCTAAATATATCGTATAACTGTTTGTATAACTGTTCGAATAACTGTTCTATAAATATCGTCTTCCTATTGTCTAAATATATCGTCTTCTTGTTTGTCTAAATATACCTATTATCGTCTTCCTATTATCTAAAAAGTCTTCTTGTTTGTCTAAATATACCTATTAACCTCTTCCTATTGTCTAAATATATCGTCTTCCTATTATTGTCTTCTTGTTATCGTCTTCTTGATGTCTATAAATATCTTCCTGTTATCTAAATATATTACTATATAAAAAGTCATGCTCCTCCTCGTTATCGTCTTCCTATTATCGTCTAAATATAACCTCTTCTTGTTATCGTCTTCTTGTTATCTAAATATATCTCTATATAAAAGTCGCGCGCAATTTTTCGATTAGTCAGAGGAACCACCAGATGGCATTTTCCTTCATAGCCACGCACCTCTCAGATGGCTACACGAAAAAGAAGTGATGTCACCCTACAGCACTCATAGACCATTCTTTGGCAATAAATATATAAGTTGTATCTAGTGTTTTCTCTTTTATATCGTCTAACAGTTGTAATATATTTATAACTGTTGTCTAACTAAATATTGTAATAAATATTGTATTATATGTCTAACTGTTGTAAAAGTCTTCCTATTCTAATATAAATATCGAATAACTGTTGTAACATCGTCTATATGTATACCTGTCTATATGTAAAATAAAACACACACACACACACTGCCAGGACGCAAGTTCGATGGTAGACCTAGTACGGGTCTCTAACACTTCACTCCCATATATACATATTGTATATACAACAATTAAAATACCGGTACACAAAAACCCATACCCCAACACACCCCACGATTCGACAGCCCCACAAAATACAGCACACAATTAAGATACCTACAACCAAACACACTACCGGTGCAATACATCACACAAATATCCTCCCCTAACCTACACCCCACTATACCCCCCTCACCCACACCACCACAAAAATCAATACCCACTTCCTTAAAAAAAAAAAAAAAAAAATACCCTTAGTAAACTAACCCGCCGTTATCGATTTTTATATTTTCCTCTTTAAGTCAAGTATTCTTTTAAAAGAGCTCATTAACTATATACTTCTAATTATAAACCTTTGTATCTATGTTGTAAAATAAATACACCTCTAAATACATATTTTATATAAACAACGTACTACCAGGACAACAACACATCCGTCATTATCGAACTGATATATTGCTGTATAACAAGTCATGCGTCTGATCGTCAGAGGAAGTCACCCCGCTAAGATATATAGCTATATAAAAAGTCATGTGTCTGATCGTCAGAGGAAGTCACCCCGCTAAGATATAACGCTATATAAAAAGTCATACTCCACCTCCTGAGAACGCCACCGCCTGAAAATATATCGTCTTCTTGTTATCTCAAATATCAAAGACTTCCTATTGTCTAAATATATCCTCTTCTTGTTGTCTATAAATAACGTCTTCTTGTTATCTAAAACAACAACACCATTATCTAAATATATCTCTATATAAAAGTCATGCACCAACGCCTGATGCGCCACCTGCGCAATGAGTATTTCCTTATATAAAAAGTCATGTACCAACGCCTGATGCTCCACCTGCGCAATGAGTATTTCCTTATATAAAAAGTCATGCACCAACGCCTGATGCTCCACCTGCGCAATGAGTATTTTCTTATATAAAAAGTCATGTACCAACACCTGATGCTCCACCTGCGCAATGAGTATTTCCTTATATAAAAAGTCATGCACCAACGCCTGATGCTCCTCCTGCGCAATGAGTATTTTCTTATATAAAAAGTCATGTACCAACGCCTGATGCTCCACCTGCGCAATGAGTTTTTCCTTATATAAAAAGTCATGCACCCACGCTTGATGCTCCACCCGCACATTTTCCTTATATAAAAAGTCATGTACCAACGCCTGATGCTCCACCCGCTCATTTTCCTTATATAAAAAGTCATGTACCAACGCATGATGCTCCACCTGCGCAATGAGAATTTCCTTATATAAATATTCATGCACCAACGCCTGATGCTCCACCTGGGAAATGAGAATTTCCTTATATAAAAACTCATGCACCAACGCCTGATGCTCCACCCGCACATTTTCCTTATATAAAAAGTAATGTACCAACGCCTGATGCTCCACCTGCGCAATGAGTATTTCCTTATATAAAAAGTCATGTACCAACGCCTGATGCTCCACCCGCACATTTTCCTTATATGAAAAGTCATGTAATACAACAACCTACTTATCTCCCCTTAGTAAACAACACACCCGTCATTATCGAACAAATTTATTGCTATATAACAAGTCATACGCCGCCGCCTGAAATCGATCGAGTATTTTGCTATATAAAAGTCATGCGCCGCCGCCTGCGCCTGCGGAATTTTTCCTTTATAAAAAGTCACGCGCATGCAGAATAATACCTAAAGCGTACATGACATACTACTACGTCAAGGCCTAAAATCCCAACCCCTGCAGATCCAAGTAGAACAGTCCCAACTGAGATGGTTTGGCCGTGTCTGCAGAATGGGAGAAGATCGGCTACCACGACAAGCATGAGAAACAAAGAACCAGGGATCCAGACCCCCAGGACGACCCAGAGTCCGCTGGGAGGACAACATTAGATAATCTTTGAAGGACAGAGGACTAGAATGGAACCAGGCCATGAGGAAGACAGCCGATAGGATAGTCTGGCGCTCTCTCTTCCAAACCTCTACACCTCACGGTAGAAGGGGAACGATTAAGTGAGTATCTCATTCACAGCTAGATCTAGAACGTGTCAAAACCGTGAATCGAACCCGGCACCTTTGCCGCGAGAGAATAGCGCAGTTGCTGTTTTTGTTTTTAAAATATGATCGAGCTGTAATAAGTTGCTCAGCCATGTGGCTATAATTGGTGCATATTGTGTGGAAACTCAATTTCGATTCTAGCTTGTTAGTAGTCCTAAAAACGGATGGTACTGAAAAGGACCGTGAGCGTACTGTCTAGATTTCTCAGATTGTTTGTTCATTAATATGGTGGCTTGTTCAACACATAGCACTTTCTCCTTCCACACCTTGTCTCGGTAGTTCGGTGACAGCCCTAAGAGGGGCTAGTTCTAAAAATTACTACTAGTTAAACTTTTGGATCTTTTAGTTTATTTCTCGTTTCTGTAACTTGTGTCGTCTTTTTTGATTGTTTTTGTTTGATATAAGATTGTCGGTAGCTGATCCACGATGATTTTGAAGATTATTTTCTCAAAGTTTTCTTTATTGCTTTCTCTTCCTTGAGTGCTTTGTTTTCAATGTCATAGATGATCTTTCTCTTTTATTCAATTATGTTGAGGCTCTCTCTCTTTTCCTCTTTTAGCATTGCTGTTTCGGCGATGTCAATTTCTATTTATAGTTGTTTTGATATCCTGTCATTTATTACAGCTTTGACGCGTTGTTAGGCTCATTTTGTTTTGTCCCTACCTCTCAAACCACTCTGTCAAAATGTACTAAAAATAGTCTTCGACTTGTGTACATTTCAGGCTAGGAAATAGCTATTTGATAAATATGACTGTCGTAGGGATAAATATGTTTCTCCGCACGGGTTAAAGTAAGAACTGGACATTGCATGTAAAGTAAAATTATAGAGAACTGTGGTAAAGTGGAATGTTATAAATATCTATAGGGGACTTAGTGTACTGGCTGAGATCAGCTGTGAAGGTATCTGTATCTAATAAGTGTGGTGTATTACAGATGACCTTACTTGCTACCACATTTAGACCTCAGTCAGAATTATTCTGGAATATTGTGATGACTACGTTGAATGTCTAGGGTTATGAAAGTGATGAGGTGTATGTTCACAACAACCAACAGACAGATAAACAATTTAGTTTAATCCACAACTCTTTACAACACTGTGATACTCACACACATAGAACACTCTATAAGACTATCTTAATAAGTCACGTGTAACTTTTAAAATATGTATTAATTCCTTTCAATAATAGATATCCTGATTCAACTACAAAGTGAACCAGGAATCACAATCAAATGTAATTACAAGTTGTATGTACACAATTTATAGATATGATCTTTGTATGGACATATATTATTATTATCACAATGTGTGTGTCAGTTGTGATGTAGTACTATGAGGTAATACAGGATTTTTCAAGCTAGGTGGTTGTTTATCATCATGACTTCAGGTGTCTGTTTCTGGTGGAAATAGTATTGGAAAAGTTCACAGTTCCTGTCATTGGAAACAATTACTTGTCTCTCTTTAATTAATATACTGTCACTTTTAGAGGGGGGTACATAAGATTGAGCTGCTCTGGTCAACGACTCTTATCTTCTGTGAGGGCGGCAGGAAACAGTCTCTTCTGCTCGCTTGCTTCACCGTATTCTTGAGAAACACACTGGTAGCTATCTGGACCAAGGAGTATGCTATCAGCCTCTGGATTCAACAAAACTCAGACCAGGTGCTGCTTTAATAGTTTAGGACCACGGTCCCACAATTCATGGAAATAATAAACAAATACGTTGACTGGCGATGAATTAACGCACAATTCCGATCTGCCTCTGTCCCAGGCTTTTATTTAGAAAAATATGAACTGGATCTCAACGCACTTGCTATTCAATAAGTTTATTTTCAAAATGTGGCACTGAACTGACGCTCCTAATTGACTATATCAAATGGTCTAGCCAATGGGGCCATGTTTTCAAAAGCATTTGAAAAATATGTACCCTTCCTACCGTCTCCCTTAACAACCAAAAATAGTATTTGCATTCGACTAATCATGTTTCGCCTTACATATTATTCTAGCCAATCAAATAGGGTTTAACTTGTTGGCCTATTTCCCGTAAAATGGTGGTTTTAAAACATGCCACTGAGCAAATATGGTCTGGTGCTGTCAGACAACCTCACTATTTTATTTTGGCCATAATTTGTTAATTCCTAGACTATTTGCGTAACACTTAACATATTCTTTGTCAGCAAGTCCTAAGGAACCCAAATATATAAATTTAATGGAGATAAGTGGCTGCGTTCAAAATATGTATTTTCTTCTACCACCCGTTCACTTCGATACGATGGGGTGTCTTCTGTACTGTCAGGCTTTCAGACATAAAACAGTATAATGTCATGTTTACTAATAAGCATTAAACAGGTTTTTAAAACCTAACCCTCGTATTGGTAGTGTTTTTTATCACTGTCTATTTGAAAAAAAGTTAGTGCTTCATGCTTTTCGCTTGGGGGTGGCATTATTTTATATCGCGCGACTGCGTGTTAGTGTTGCATGCGTTCCTTAGTACATTTCTCTCTCTCTCTCTCTATCCTAAGTCCATCTGTCTTTTAGTTTACGTAGAGCATAAATGACATGAACGGAATATTAAATCTAGGTCATTACGCAGTTTGCGTATCTCAAGGTTTTCTAAGAAACACAGTACTAGTTGTCTTTTTAGAAACGCGTGTAGTTTTATGCAGACGGAGCAGAAAAAGGGGTTTTCTTGTTTAACTAGCATGACATTCTATAACACAGGCGTACGCTATAGTGACGGCACTGTTCTTTACCAGTCTTCTTTCCTTTTATTGAATTAATTCGTTAGGCTTTACATTTACTTTTTAATTTATATATGTGGATTTAGAATGTTTCACGACAAGAACATGAAATTGTGTTCCCAAACGTTATACACATATTATAAACTAGGGGAGTGAAACAAATGGTTTACACTGAAGAATGTTTAACACTTCTGTAATGCTTAAATGTTGAATGGCAAAATGTGATTAAATGAAGCCAGTTTAGCTCGTCTATCATTTCAAAATTACATGCGTACTTTGCAAACTCGGGTAAATGGACATGTGTAGTCCTATTGTAAGTTTTTTATTTTTATTTATGATGCGAGCTGTCGAGCAATAGTTACGACTCACGATTATGTCGTACGTTCTCTTATTCTGCCGCTGCAAAAACCTTGGAGAAACGATCTCTATAATTTCTGCTAATGTCATGGTACGATGTCACGGGTTTATTGGAATTGTCTGCCCTTGTCTGATCGGCCTGTCTGTCTTCTTTCTGTTTCTCGTCACCGCCCACCTTTTCTGTCATTTATTGCTCTGAAAAGCTCTATTCTGTCTTTGGCTTCTGTCAATCTGGATAGAAACCAAATTAGGCCCACCTTTCGCATGTGCAACTGTGGCAAGTTTTGCCAAAGTTCATTTATAAAGCGGCATCTGGGAGAGTCTTTGATTCAGAGATTCTGGGGGAAAAACGGAAAACGTCCCCCGTCTCTTTGATTTAGTGGACACTCAGATTTCTCTGTCCTTTATTTTGCCGTCCCCTGACTGGCGAGCGTGCTTAGGTTACGTAGTTTCCCGTTCCACGAGACAGCTGGGGAAGCTCTCCGTTGTTACTCTTACGTCAGTTCCGTTTCTATCTCGAGACGACCAGATACGCTGGGCGTAGGTCTTACGTCTGAGTAGTGGTTCCTTGCATGCACGTGCGGGCCACCAGCGATCTGTCGTACTATTTAAGACCCTGTTTCTATCTCTCTGTCTCGGTGCAGCATACTACATGATAGAGGAACCACACTGCCAAGAATGTCAGGAAGAGAATGACATAGACCACTACCTGATCCACTGTAAAAAGTACGAACAACAAAGGTTTGAATTAAAAACTTACTATAGAAATAACAATATAGACATGACAGGTGATAAAGTTCTAAGTATAGATGCCCCAGGAGATGCCCAATCAATACTTAAATGATATATACATAATACAAAGGAAAACATATAAGGTTAGTAACAGTGGCAATATCAAACAACAATAACAAAAATGATACTTCAAAAATGGCATTCAACCAAATAGAAATTAAGCAACAAAAACTAACAAATCTTTAAAAAAAAATAAAACCAGAAACATTAACAAACCCATTAACTACTCATATGACAATGAAAGGCAACGAAATTTTAAAAAAAAACACTAATACAAATTAAAACCAAGTGCAAAGGACAATAGTGATCTATATACAATACAAAACTGAAAATGAAATGATAAAAAAATAATATAAATTAAAACCAGCAACTGCAAAAGAAAATAGTTATTTAAACTTAATACAAAATTAGTAAATAAAATGACACTAAATACTCCAATTATAACCAATTTTCAGGTTGAACAGGGTAGACCAAGATGGAACGAGAAGAGGCAATAACGGTCAGCTGTTAAATGCCCGCTCTCCACCCACCACCTCTTCAAATCAACAACAACAACAACATCTCTGTACCATTTTCTTGTCAGGGTTTCTTCACTGCCAGTAATTGTGTACTTCTAGTTGAAAGCTGTGGTGACTTGTAATTGTGCAGAAGTTTTTCTTTGACTGCTCTGGTCAAAACTGTACTGTGCTCTTTCGTCAAGACACCACGCATTCCTCCAGACATATACTAGGCATGTAAAATAACGGGTCATTTGAGGATTATTATTACTGCAATTGTCCTCTACCAGCCGGTTATTTATTGATTATCTACCCACGGCGTAATACAAATTATCAGCGCCCCGGCTATTGCCATTTTCATCCAGTTTTAAGGCAACCTTGATCTACCCACTTAAACTCCGTCATCGTGGAGTAGTTGACGCAACCACCCTAAAGAAGCCAGCGATTTTTCCAGTCGTCATTTTACTTATTAGAGGTGTAAACGCCTCGGGTCGATCCTGGATAACGCCATTGCTAATATAAATTCACTGATTCGCTCTTGGAGTATCTATGTTAAATCAGTCAGAGCAATTCGTCTAAGCCATAGTTGTAGGCTATTTCGTTGATTCAGTGGTGGCCACCCGCGATGTAAGGTAACATTTCCTAGGATTTATTTACTTGTTGTTCCAGAGGGAGCTTATAGCCCCTAGCCTTAGTCTAGAAGAACGTTTCTTGACTATGGGCCATACTGGCCATCACTGTAGACGTCGATGATACTGGCCAGTACTGTTGAAACTTTTTTTTTAATTATTATATTTGGAGAACGATATGGTTAGCTGTAAAAGGATGTGCAATTCTAGAGTACAGCCATGATAACACACACACCAATCCACGTATATAAGTCAGGAAAGGTTGTAACTACTGTGGTACGGTTATTCACAGTTTATTACCACAGTAACAAGGACATCATCACATTCAAGACACACTGTCAATAGCACAAGATTGCACTTCATGTAAGTAACATTGATCTGCTACCAAGTAGTGTAGGGTAAATAATATCTCTGTGACTTCTCTTCAACGAGCTGCAAGTAGTGCAGTGTAAATAATATCTCTATGACTTCTTTATCACCTCTGACCGAACTAGCCAGGTATATCTCTGGCAAAAGAGGCCGTCTATATGGCGGGTTTTCTTATATAAATAATGTTAATCTTCTCCATCACATCTGACCAAACTAGTCAGGGATATCTCTGGCAAAGCAGGCCGCATATATGGCGGGCTTCCTTATATAAATAATGTTAATCTTCTGCATCACTTATGACCAAACTAGTCAGGTATATCTCTGGCAAAAATAGGCCGCATAAATGGCGAGCTTCCTTATATAAATAATGTTAATCTTCTGCATCACTTCTGACCAAACTAGTCAGGTATATCTCTGGCAAAAATAGGCCGCATAAATGGCGGGCTTCCTTATATAAATAATGTTAACTTCTGCATCACCTCTGACGAAACTAGTCAGGTATATCTCTGGCAAAAACAGGCCGCACAGATGGCGGGCTTCCTTATATAAATAATGTTAATCTTCTTCATCACATCTGACCAAACTAGTCAGGTATATCTCTGGCAAAAATAGGCCGCATAGATGGCGCGCTTCCTTATATAAATAATGTGAATCTTCTCTATCTCTACCTCCCGCACCAGGAGTATGTCACCTCAAAATGTAAAGTTCGTAGCTACAACAAATAGCTTCAAAAGTATTGTTACCTGCTCTGCACTCCAGGAAACAAACACACAAGAAACACTGGCCATTTCCTAGGCTTTACCGAACTATGCCAGAATGACCATCAAGGGGAATCTTAAACATATTTAATACACAAAGAACTCTGATCCCCTTCTACACTGCCAGAAAACATGGCGAGACACTTCTCCGCTCAAACCGCCGAGCCAGACTATCCCAAACAAAGCAGTATTTCGGACTTGCCAAAACCTTGGCGCATGCGCAGATCATCGCATGACTTGAGTTTAGTTCACAAACTGGAACGTACTGGGACTGTTCTAAGAAAATCTACGAACAGAACCTTATATGGGCATATAGCTAGACAATAGCAAGCCCAAGGGGAGATAACAACTAAATCTAACTTATTCCCGAAAATATTACAACTGGTTAACTCCCTTAGACCACAAATATAAAAAAGAAATATAAAAAAGGTCACATTCCTAACTTACAACAAACTGACTCTTAACAGTTTACCGCACCCCCCGGGGAAAAAAATAACATTTTTTGTGTGTGGAAAAAATGCATCGAACAAATGATAGCGGTAGCATAAAAATATCTACATATAAGTATAGTCTATATAAAGGCATAAACACTAGAGTAATAAGAGTAAACAAGATGGATGTAGATAGAACGACAAGATATCAGAAGAAAAGTGAAGAGTGAACAAAGACAGAATGGGGTACGAAAGAAAAGAGTAAAGATGAAGGGAAGCAATGCCCTAAGAAAGAAAAAGACATCAATATGACATGGTAATCAAATGCATGGCGTAAATGAATATCATAGAAATATAGCAACGTACAAGACAATCTAAATTTACATACACACCCCAAAATAAGCATGATAACCTAGACAACCGGCCCACAACGCACAAATGATGCGCTGATGAAGGGCATCAAAATATATAACGCCATAATGTCAGACTATACTGACGCACTAACCAGGAGGACATGCACACCATCATAGCTGGCAGACGCTGGAGTTGGGTTGGCCATGTCCTCAAAAGGAACCCTGATACCATCACAAGAACAGCTATGCTATGGATCCCCGAGAGAAAGCGAAAGAGAGGCCGACCAAGAACAACTTGGTGGGGAACTGTGGAAGCTGAGATGCAAAGATTGAACCACAGTTGGGGCACTGTACGAAGGATGGCCGCCGACCGAGCAGAGTGGAATCAATTTGTTGCTTCCCTACAAGACGCCACCAGGCGTGATGGCCGCTGACTGCTTTGACGGTTGGCTGTTAGGGATCAAAGAAGAAGAAGATACACAATGGAGCGTCTGGTGAGAACAAAAAAATTATCTCACAACGTAAGAGAAAATATATTCTCAGAATACACACATTATATAAAAGAAACGCTACCACAATCGCACAATAAAGTGCTTGGTACAAACGCAACATTTCAATGCTAGAAAAAAAATTTCATACACATGACTTCATATCCCAACAAAAAAAAATATCTCGCAATGATAAGTTACAAAAATAGGGATGTCATAAACATATTATACTTTTAACATCGTAATCTACAGCAATATATTGATACCGACATATTATCAACAAAGGTTATATGATATCACAATGTAATATCTTTTAACATAATGTCGTATACTAAAGTACAGCAATATAAACTATCTGGAGATGACTTCCGAAGTCCGGAACCATTCTGTACTCCAGAGGGTATCACACACGTCTAACGAAGCGTCCAAAGTCCAATGGAAAACAGGGACGTAAAATGTTGAAATAACTGGAAAACGGATGAGACTCTCCATATAACAGCGTCAAGTCACATCAACAAGTTTACGCTGTGAAACAATGCAAATGAGAATCTCTGTTTGATAATCGTAGGATTATAAAATATACAATAGTCAATCCTACATTTCTATCTATTAAATGTGGCCGTGTAAACCACCGGCCCTTACATGGTGACAATGAAACCTTCCTCCGTTACACCAGGAACGGTAACAGAGAAAGTAAATCAATCAATTTACAATCATGAATTTAAATAAGGTCAAGCACATGTACTAATGGAATGTTAATATATAACAGTGTATAATGATGTAGAGAATAGTGGTGAGTATACACATGATACCCACGTCAAAAAGCAAATCTAGAAGATGGTAATGATGACTAAGAGCGTCATGATGGTTAACCATCTTGGATTTTTCGCAAGACAAAGTAAATGCAGTTGACCAATGCGTATCTCTCACAGGCTGAAATGTAGTCATAGCCTGTATACTGGTCAAGGAAGAAAGCAAGAAGCATACAATAAAAATGCAAAAACCGACAGCAGTAAACGTGGACCTACGTCGAAGTTTAAAAGAAAAGTTGTAAGTGCGACAAAAAGTCGTAAAGGACGAAGATACTGAGCTAACCGACCCAATAAGAAAGGTAAAGAAAGTCAAAAAGTATAAGTATGCACAAACAATTAAGTTCGCACATGTAGCAGCACAAACACTAGTCATTGCAGCAAAGAGGTTGCAATAAACACGACCGGATACAGATTCAGTTGCAGCGACAAAGTCAGTATCTGAGCCCGACAAAATTGAAGGATCCTCTTCTACAATAGTAGTTAAAGAGGAATGAAAGTTAGAGTAGCGACGTACCGAAGTATGTCGGACTGGGCTAAAGGAAGCCCTAACATTAGAATGATGAACAGTTGTATCATCAATACTGCAAGATTTCACTAAATTAGCAGAATGCATAACGTGAGAAGATTTTGTCATAGTCCCTACGGTAGAAGTAGTAAGGCTATGTTGCCTTTCTCAATCAGCAATTTGTACCGGCGTACAAACCTTTACACCATGTATCTGTCCGACAGTAAGGTCGGCGATAGGTGCTCTGAGCAAACATGCGTGTATATAACCAGTGAAAAATGGTGTGGCAATGTGGAATATGGCAGTCAGAAAAGTCTCAACTGTCCCACCGAATGTCACACATTTCACCATATAACTGTTGCACAAGATGGATGAATTAGAGACTGTCTAATTCCAACAGTTGCGATCCAGAATGAAAAAGAACTGAGACTGGATTATTATTCACAAACCCCTTATGTAGAGTAAAAGACCCTCTTCCGTATTGCGCGGCTGCGGCAGGAAGAGGGGGTAGAGGATGACCGCAACTCAAGGTAGTTAAAGCAGTAGGTCTGAACAAAGTTGTGCATTGCGGGCATTGAGATGCCCTCTCAAAATCGAAAGCAAAGCAATCACTAGCATTATTGACACTATTATTATCATTACCTTGATCAATAATTACCTGAGGTTCTTGTTGAGCAGAGTTAGCCTGGCGGTACGATCCATTATTTGGAGATCAACCGTTATATTGCGATCTATCGCGGATATTATTACTTTTGAAAGCATTGTTATTCCCTCTATTGGAACTATTGTTCTGATATGAACCCCAGTTTTCATAGTTGCGATTGTCATTTATCCTTTGCTCAAACTTCCTATTAGATGGGTTTTGTTGTCTACGTGAAAAGTTATTATTGGGTTGATAACCTTTATTGTAGTTTCCTCTTCCAGAATTTCCATAATTACCGGGACCACAATTTTGAGGACCGTTAGATTGTCTCTAATTTCTTGAAGAAGGATCATTACGTGATGGACCCCATTGGTTCTGTGGAAAATTTTGATTATCTCTCCTATTAAAATTTCGATCAACACTTTGAGATCTACGTCGCGAATTAGGACCATATGGCATTGCAGAAGCCACGGGTAAACCTTCTTCGACTTTAGATGTGCTAACCGTTACATTAGGATGTGCCGTCACGTTTTGGCGACAGTATAGCTCCATATCTTTCACGTTTGGAGGCCTTCGTTCATGTAGGAAAGCAAGAAAAGCTTCACTAACCGACGACATGATTTTGTCGCGTAGGAATAAGTCCTTAAGGGCTTCATATGTGTGTTCAGTTTTTGATAGTTCAACCCAACGTGCAAACGTAAGGCTAATATCAGATATAAAATCTGAAAAATCTTTCCCTGCCTCCGGCAATAGAGACTTAAAGCGTAGGCGATAACCTTCTTCATCCAGTTGGTATTTTTTAATAAGGCAGCTCTGACCACTTCATAATTATTTGCGTCAGGACCTCTAACATACTTATAGTCTTCAAAGCTTCACCTTTAAATAACTTCCTAAGTTGTTCACAATATTGCGATTTCTCTATCTTATGAGATTCGCATGAAAGTTCAAATCTTTTTAGATAGAATGAGATATTGTCACAGTCAGAGTTGAAAACAGGCAATTTAATATCATATGATTTATTATTTGCCTTATTAGAAGAATTATTGGATTCACTTTGTGAATTACCCATATTAACCAACTTTATTTTCTCCAGCTCCATTGCTAAGACTCTTTCGTCATGTAACATTTTCTCTTTTCCTTTCTTTCTTCAGCTTCCAATTGCATTTGTATTTTTTTATCTTCGGCCTCTCTTTCTATATTTTTTTATTTTCAGCCTCTCTTTCTAATTTTTTATTTTCCATCTCCATTTGGAATTTGCTCTCATCTGCTTCTCTTTGCTGCTGAATTTTTCTCTCTTCAGCTTCTAATTTCTTTTGTTCTATCTCCATTTGGAATATTCTCTCATCTGCCTGCATCTGCAATCTCCCATCTTCAGCTTCCATTTTCTGTCTCTTTTCTTCAGCCTTCTGCGCTTTGGCATATTCCGCAAGTGCAAATTCTTCTAATTTCTCCTCAGTCTTGCCAAGGGCTTTCCCTTGTGCAATGAAATAATCCAAACTAGACATTATGCTGGATTATATAAGATAAATACCTTGTGCAATAATTTGTTTTATTTTAAACTCATTTCATCCCAACTCAGTGGGTGACCCGTCGTTAGATCTCCTTTTTTTTTTGAAAGGTTGTTGAAGGTGTAGAGTCTGTTATTATCGACTATAACGCGAATGGATCCCTTCTTGAAAACTGAAGTAATCAATCAAATAACAACTGCCAACAATGGGCACATCAGCAAATGTCAAAGGCGGTTTCAATTATAACCATTTATTGGACGATGCACGATGGACGAGACAAACTGGTCAACAAGGATGACGGATGATTAACTGTCAACATTACGGTATACAGCGTAGATTTCATATTTAGAAGCAAAACATAGTGAGTCCATTTCGTAAGGTAATCTCTTTTGAAATGTCTGACTGGTTATTCAGTATTCCTTATCAATGGCATCCAAGTAAACAAATAAGGCAGTTAGGTGTGACAGGTCATCTATCAAATCATCTGTGACCTTGGCAAATGACGAAGATCCTTATCAGGTCTTCTATATGATAGAAACAATGTTCCAATATCTTTCCAACGTACTTTGCTGGTACTGGCCTCTTACTTTAATCAATGTTGAGTTATAATAATATCAATTCATGCCAACGACCTTCGTGGCATTAGAGCTTCTATATATATAATCCTTGATTCACCTCTGCTATACGTAGTATGTATTCGTAACGCCGAATACAGATTCACATCATAAAAATACTAAGCCAATCCTGGATAATTCCCAATGCAGGAATCCGTCGGATTTAAAATTTACATAATAAGTTCACGTAGGACTCCATTTTGAACCAATACGACATTGGTCCAACTAAACGTCTACATGCGACAGAATTACATCAATATATATATCATACTTGCTTCTCTTCCCGAGAAAAATCACCAGTATAATGTTGACCCAGGTCCTCATCTTCTTCATAAACGGACGGTCACACTAAAGAATAAATATACCCGCAACACGGGTTCGAACGCCACAAATCAATGGACTGATTCTTGGGCACTAAACTCCTCAACCCCAGCTATGACGTAGACTGGTCTTTTGGCAACACGTGCGGGCGGGGTAACCCAATACTCGCATTAGTGCACAATCGTGCGCTACGAAAAATCAAACTCACCAAGAATACTTACTATCATGTAAGTTGGTGCGTAAAGTTTATTACAGAGGTAGGACCACATATTAATAAATATGAGACTACCCTCATCTGTAAACGACTGTAAAGGCCTACGAAAAGGGCTCTACATCCGTCTATGCTTAAGAACTTGTATCAATACTTTACTTATCAATAATATAATTAATCACTTTTATACTTATTGTGCATATCAATATTGACAGTGTATAACAACAATGAATAATAACAACTGGAAAGACAAGACAAGGCATCAAGGACAAACGACAACGTTCGCAGAAATCAAATAAACAATGAAACAAAACTAAAGCAGAATATTACAAAACTTCTAATGACAGCTGCGAATCACCAACAAAACAATCGACTACACAGTGTATAAACGAAAAGGTGTAAAGAAATAAACGATAGGAAGGGGAGGCAGACAACTACAAACAAATTAATCAAACTAAAGAACAGAGAACAATATTACAAAAACAACTTAGGACATCTCGTCACAACTAAACAAATATATCACAAATAACCAACACAGTGGACAAAATACGACAGCAACACAAAGACGCTGGCAATTTCCACTGCGGGATATTCGGAATAGTCCCTAAAGAACGCTGCAGTAGACCCTCGGTAAAGTGGGATATTCTACGACAGTCTCCGCCCAACCAAACCCGCTGAAATATAAACACATATATGACATATAAAACAAAGAAACATGTAACATAAAAAACTAGGAAAATTAAAAGTATGTGCAGAGAGGAAGGCTTAACTACCACACATACAGAGGCACAGTTTACAAAACCTATAGCCACTTATCTTAACTGGCGAAAACATCCTAGCCTCGAGAATGAAAGCAATGATGTACAATAACACACAGTCCAACGATAGGATGATCCACCGCTGAGAGGTACAGCAACATAATGATGCAATGTCTAGATATACGAATGCTCAGCTTCTTGGCATGTTGACCTTGCACGTGGAAAATCTTGACTGAGAACGTTGAAAAAAAATCTTGACTGCACATCAATTTCCGCCCAAGAAACACGGGCTGGATTCTACTGTTGTAATGACAATACACTTCCGGGCAACGCCGGGTACTTTCAGGTAATAACAACAGTTGCACTGAAGAACATCAGAGAGCTGGCTAAACGCTTTTACAATGGGGATGTAAAAGGTGGTTCAGGAAAATAAACCATGTTAATGTCCATACGCTGCAGATCTTATAACGCGAATGACATGGGTAACAGACCTTTAAAGCTGGCGATCACTGTAGAAGTACGTTTCTTAACCATGGGCCATACTGGCCATCACTGTAGACGTCGATAATACTGGCCAGTACTGTTGAAATTTTTTTAATTATTATATTTGGAGAACGATATGGTTAGCTATAAAAGGATATGAAATTCGAGAGTACAGCCATGATAACACACACACCAATCCACGTATATAAGTCAGGAAAGGTTGTAACGACTGTGGTACGGTTATTCACAGTTTATTACCACGGTAACAAGGACATCATCACATTCAAGACACACTGTCAATAGCACAAGATTGCACTTCATGTAAGTAACATTGATCTACTACCAAGTAGTGTAGGGTAAATAATATCTCAGTGACTTCTCTTCAACGAGCTGCAAGTAGTGCAGTGTAAATAATATCTCTATGACTTCTTTATCACCTCTGACCAAACTAGCCAAGTATATCTCTGGCAAAACAGGCCGCATGCATGGCGAGCTTCCTTATACGAGGGGCGTTCAGAAAGTAATGCACCCCATCGTTTTTCTCAGGAGCTGTTTATTCAAAAAACATGAAATTTATACACAATATACATGGATATGTCATGTAAACATCGGTATTATTCAACATAATCCCCATCAACTTGTACGGCTTTATGCCAGCGCGAAACAAGTGGATGTATTCCTAGCCCGTACCAGATTTTGTCTTGATCATGTAACCATTTCTTCGCTGCATGAATCACTCCTTCATGATCTTCAAACCTTGTCCCACGGAGTGCATCTTTAAGTGGACCAAATAGATGCAAATCAGAGGGTGCCAAATCTGGACTATAGGGTGGATGGGGTAGTACAGTCCAACCCAATTTGGTGATTGCTTCCCGTGTTGCCAGACTTGTGTGAGGTCGCGCATTGTCGTGAAGGACAAGCAGGTCTGCTGGATTCTTGTGCGGCCGAACTCTGCGAAAACGTTGATTGAGTTTTTTCAATGTCTTAATGTAAGCTTGCGAATTGATTGTCTCTCCTCTTGGCATAACGTCCACAAGAATCACACCTTCAATGTCCTAAAAGACAGTGATTATGACCTTTCCAGCTGAAGGAATTGTCTTGAATTTCTTCGTGGTGATTGCGGATGATGCCACTCCCCTGACTGTCTTTTTATCTCAGGTTCAAAATGATGTGCCCAGGTCTCGTCACCTGTAACGATCTTAGCCAAAAAGTTCTCTCCATCAGCATTGAAACGCTCCAACAATTCAGAAGAAATTGCTTTCCTTTGCAATCGGTGGTCATATGTGAGACTTCGAGGAACCCATCTTACGCAAACCTTAGAAAATCCGAGAGTTTTTATAACTGCATTTGCACTACCAATGCTGACTGACAGATGTAAAGCCAATTGTTGAGTAGTAATTCACCTATCAGTACGAATAATGCCCTCAGCGCATTTAAACATTTCTGCGTTGGTAGCTGTGGCAGGACGTCCACAGCGCGGCCGATCAAGCAGCTCCGTATCTCCACTTCCTGGTTCTTTGATTCTCTGAACCCAGCGATTGACTGTACTCCTGTCGACTGCAAAACTTCCATACACATCACATAGACGCTTGTGAATGTTCACAACAGTTTCCTTCTCTGCAACGAGAAATTCTATCACAATTCGCTGCTTATAACGCAAGTTGCTAACACGCTCCATTTCAACGGTTTAGGGCAGCCGTATTATTTGGCCGGTTGCGGTGTACTTTGGTGCACACAATTGGCACATGCCATATTTGAAGTGTGCAAAATTTCATGCTTCTATCTTCATTATTAGCTAAGAAAAACGTTGTGGTGCATTACTTTCTGAACGCCCCTCGTATAAATAATGTTAATATTCTGCATCACTTCTGACCAAACTAGTCAGGTATATCTCTGGCAAAAACAGGCCACATAAATGGCGGGCTTCCTTATATAAATAATGTTAAACTTCTGCATCACCTCTGACGAAACTAGTCAGGTATATCTCTGGCAAAAACTGGCCGCATAGATGGCGGGCTTCCTTATATAAATAATGTTAATATTCTTCATTACATCTGACCAAACTAGTCAGGTATATCTCTGGCAAAAATAGGCCGCATAGATGGCGGGCTTCCTTATATAAATAATGTTAATCTTCTGCATTACATCTGACCAAACTAGTCAGGTATATCTCTGGCAAAAACTGGCCGCATAGATGGCGGGCTTCCTTATATAAATAATGTTTATCTTCTCTATCTCCACCTCCCGCACCGGGAGTAAGTCACCTCAAAATGTAAAGTTCGTAGCTACAACAAATAGCTTCAAAAGTATTGTTACCTGCTCTGCACTCCAGGAAACAAACACACAAGAAACACTGGCCATGTCCTAGGCTTTACCGAACTATGCCAGAATCACAATCAAGGGGAATCTTAAACATATTTAATACACAAAGAACTCTGATCCCCTTCTACACTGCAAGAAAACATGGCGGGACACCTTCTCCGTTCAAACCGCCGAGCCAGACTGTCCCAAACGAAGTAGTCTTCCGGATTCACCAAAACCTTGGCGCATGCGCGGATCATCGCATGACTTGAGTTAAGTTCACAAGCTGGAACGTACTGGGACTGTTCTAAGAAAATCTACGAACAGAACCTTATAAGGGCATATAGCTAGACAATAGCAAGCCCAAGGGGAGATAACAATTAAATCTAACTTATTCCCAAAAATATTACAACTGGTTAACTCCCTTAGACCACAAATATAAAAAAGAAATATAAAAAAGGTCACATTCCTAACTTACAACAAACTGACTCTTAACACTTAGTTATGTAACCGCGCCATCTTGTCATCGTCATTGCCTCAGTGGTTCACTGCCTTTTTACAACATTATCTTCAAGATGAAGATATACTACTAGGCCACAAAAAAGCTTAAAATAGTTGTGTTATATTTATGTTTTTGGCTCCTTCTAGAGCATCTAAGGCGAGTGTTATTTAAGTGACCCAATTACTGCGCGTGCGAACTAAGTTTAGTGATTAGGCTTAGCGGCTTATATAAAGAAGTGCCTAGCCGGCGAACGGGTCTATTTTGCAAGAGCCACCCAGAGAGAACAAACGAGGCGCCCTGTGTGGGTAGCAGATCGACAAAGGAACCAGAGCACGTGAGCTATAATTGTTAGCGTATTTTGTAGAAATTAGCTTTAGTATTCTGTAGTTTTATTATTAGTATTCAGCGTGGCACACGGCTGTTTGCCAGCGATCTTTTAGTTTTCCCTGACCGCGCTATTTATAGCTATCGTGACAGAGGTCACGTGGTCAACTTCCTAAGGGGAAAAAAATGTGGCGGTGTTTACTTTTGATAGGGCTTAATTAATGCTTTTAGGCTTCTTTATTATTATAAATACCGGCTTTAATTTTGCGTAAAGCTAGACTAGAAATGTTAGAGTAAATTTTACAACAAGAACAAACATTTTATCACAATTAGAACAGAAGATATAATAGTCTGAATTAGAGTAAAATTTACGTTTTTTTAATATTTTGTTATGGTTTGTTTCTAATGCAATTTACACTAAAACGCTCACAATCAACATACATAACAAATTACATAAATCAAAAGTAGAAAACCTGCAGAAAATGGATATCAAAGTTTTGTTTTGGTTTCATGCGTCAAACATTAATTATTGAAACATTAAATTGCAAGTCCACATTTATTACCCTAAAATAACACACCCAATTGTTCCCAAAACATGAGAGCTAACAATTATCTCAATCATACATCACGATGGTCATGTAAAAATGAGTATGGTCATGAGTAAAACGAAATGTTCAATTTAATAGATAAATAGGTGTATTTAATAAATACATCTATTAAATGATTTCCACACTCTGTTTATTCTGTCACTCTCACGCAACAACTGCCATAATTTGCTCTAGCCCCAAAATTTCGCTCAATTATCATTCACACATTCTTTTTTTATAGGATGAATCTGTACATTCACAGATTGAAAAATTTGTAACAAATGAGTTTCCATTATAAATTTTAATTGTGAAGTTGTATTTTTAATACCGCTGGCGCGTCTTTCAATTTTGGAAATAGTGGAATGTATAAATTCTCTTCCTTGCTCTCCGTGCATGCCCATTCCAAAACCATGAGTTCTGATCCAGTCTGCGCAATGTTTTTCTAATAAGTGCTGTTTAGGAATTGTCTTACTGGGGAATAGCTTTCTGAACAAAGACATATAAGTCTCTATTAATGCTGTTATTGATTCTTTACTAATTAATTTACTGTGTGATATTTTGTTGTGTACTTTCTCAAATGCTTCTTTCAGTGAGTTGAATGGTTCTTGGGCAATAAAAGCTATGTTAGTTATATCTTGTCTGTAATTTTCAGTGTTTCTGTAATGATTGCTCTTGTAAGATCTTTATAAACGTTTTGTGTGAGATATCTGTGGCAGTGAATACCTATTAATGCTCTGCTATGATAAGCCTGTGGTATGATTTTGTGTTTGGCTAGTACCTTGTCCAAGTGTGAGCAAACTGGACCAGACCTAGCACACAGATCTTGAAACTGAAGTTTGGCCAGCGCATCTTGTGTATTTTCAAGTTTAACTTTAAAACTATATGTCTGCTCCTTATCCTCACAAAATTCAATACATGCCTGAAAAAAATTCAATTTTAGCTTCTATTTCTTCTGCCTGTTTCCAGTTCCAACCAAATCTCTTCAAGTTCTTAATAGTACTAATGTTTGCATGTATCTCTTGCGGATTCTCAAATATCTTTGCGTCTATTGTATCGGCTACCTGTTCTAGAATTTTGTGGTGTTCTAAAACAATGCCTAATAAAATATGAAGGTAAGGAGGAGCTACATTTTCAATTTCAATCTTTAACATTGGTTTGTGTAAACAATTATGGTAACGTGTCACTTGCCTTTTATTCCCTTCTCCATATTTGATGTATCTATTTTAATCTCTTATCAACATTGCCAAACGTCTTGGTTTGCAAGTTGTATGCTCTCTGAATGTCTTTATTTCCTTGTTTTGTTGGAGACACCACAGACATTGGTATATTCCTTGAGCTCCAGACAAACCAAACATTTTCATCAAAAATTCATAATCCCCGAATAAGAAAAGAACAACTTTTTTACCATCCCACTCTAAATCTTTTAGTGACTCTATCTGAGCTTTCATGCCATTCATAAATATTTCGAAATTATCATATGTATATCTGACTCTAGCCATTGATAAAAGGATGGTATTAGATTTAGAATTTGGTTTCTCTAAATTTACTACCTGCATTGTAACTTTGAATGAAAAAAGATATACAAACAGTTACTTAGAATTCTTTGGCAGCCGTCGTGTGCACCGGATTGTCTACCAAAGAACACTAATGGAACAGTTCTTATCTCACACACAATAAAAAAAGACATTCATATTATAAATACAAGATTAACAAGACTTGAAAGATAGATCAAAGTATTGTGGAAGTAATTTATCTATAGCTTTACATGTTTTCTGACGCTTATATACGCAGCTAAATATCATTATAAATGAATGAAAATGCAAAAACAGATGGTGCTTTACAAAAAGTTATTTTTTACAACCTTATTTAAGATTTGCGAGTATCGGGAATGCGTTTACAGTGATTTAAATGTTATAAAATCTGGTGACAATATGCTTGTTCTTGTAATGCCAAACTCACAAAACTGACTACCACACATTCTCAAGATATGAAACCAAAAAAAAAAAAGTATGTGGAAATAATCTTTAGCTTCCCTTCGAGAAGTCTTTATAATTATAAACTCAAACGAATGGGCCGATTTTTAGATATTAAAATAATAATAAGATTACTTATTTTATGAATTTCCTCAAATGATGACGCTGTTTTCAAAAGTCTGTAACTCCCTCAAAACTAATTTCAAACACATAAAAATGCAATCAAAAATAGAACACAGAACAAAGTTATAGTACACAAACAATTTTAGCGCTGTGTTTATCCAGAACGAGTGTGTTATGATTTCTATTTTACTGATTTTAAACATACATCATCTGATTTTCCCCGCCAAAACCCTCAGTAGTTTTTTACGGTGCATATGAAAATTGTATACCCGGTGTCAGAATTCCGGACAACGAAACTAAAAGATCGCTCGGGTATAAGGCACAAACAGCCGTGGGCACAGTTCTAGTGTTTAACAAAATAAATAGATGTGTTTCCTAAGGAGATTTCCATTAGGACCTTTAATTCTGAAATGATAGATGAGTGAAAATACGTGGATAGATTTTACTAGTGTTAAGTCCAGATCACAGCTGTAAGAGTTTAGTAGCAATTATTTCATTCATCAGACCGGGCAAATTTAGTAGGAGAGTATTTCATACATGGAACTGGACAGAGATGTTATCTGGGACTGTAATTTAGATAACATTAACTTGTTGGCAAGATGGCAACCGGGGGGCCGCGTGTTAATGACTGTGCAGAAAGAAGGCGTCAATGAGTCTGCATAACACGCTTAGTTATCACGCGTTGTAAGCCTATAATGTTACGCTATTTTATATTGTGTGAATTGACACAAGTGTGAAGGCGGGTTAGTGTAATTTTCTTCAGTAATGGAAGAGAATGTTTTCGTGTTAAATCTCCTTTAGGTGATGTATTTAGTTATAGTTATTAATATGCCTTGTAAATATGATACACCTACTTGTGGTAAGCGGAGCACATTTGAGACATAAACATCTCTGTTTGCTCCTTGCGGGGCAGGGCGACACCAGTGCGACTGAATCCAACAGAAGCCTGCACGAAGAATGTATATGCTATGGCAGTGGTTTGTTTCTGTAACAATGTGTTGTATATGATGAGTTCCCAATCTCATCAGAAGGCATATACGACATGCTGCGTGTGCAGGGACGAATATTGAGACGGATCAGTTGCGAGGTGGTGGTTTATGCCCATTAATGAGAGTATTCGTTGTACATATAGTTGAATATTATTCTATGTCCATTTCATTATTATTATTTAATTATTGTTTTGTGTAGGATGGTTTGTGAGAGCACGTGGGCTCACTTGGAGATATATATTTCTCTTCTCGCTCCTTATGGAGCATGGGGCCACCAATGTGGCTGGCATCCACATGAGCCCTCACAAAGCATTCAGATGCTCTTGCAGTAGTGGTTTCGGTAGCAATCTGTGTTACATGGTGAGATTGCCAGCCTCATGCACAACACAATACTAGTCTCATTAAACGACATGCATGAGTGTGTGTGTGTGTGTGTGTGCATGATAGTTGAATTTTTTTAAGTAGCGTGGAAGAAGGACATTTTGACAGGTGAGAGCATGGTGTTTCTCATTATTTAACTATTATGATTTTAACTAGTCAGTGCTTTTGTTTGAGTTCCAGATTAGCAATTGAGCACTGGCTGGGTGTTTTGTTTGTTTTGTTTGTTGGTTTATTTGTTTAATGTTTGCTTCATTTTTGCTCTTGGTCATTGACAGGGTTGTATGAATAAATACAGTCGCTGCCTTAGAATCAGAGTTTTATTGTTGATCGGGTTGGTAGCGAGTGTGCAAGGAAGTGATCACATATCACAACAGGATCATCATCATCTCGCCCACCCTATCACAATTGACGTCGTCGACAGGGTACTCATCATACTACCTCCTCTTCGGCCGAGAACCAAGGCTTCCTCTAGACTTCATGATAGGCACGCGCCCAGATGAAGAGCCTGAGACAACTGATGAGTGGCTGCAAGGTCACCTAGAGAGGTTACACGCCACACACCAAAAAGCTGCAGAAAGAATGCAGAAAATGGCCGCTGATAGGAGGGAGAGAAGTAATCAGCTTCCAGGCCCCACACCATTGCGAGTGGGTGAAAGAGTGCGGAAAAAAGTGCACTACACTGACAGGGCCAAATTACAAGACGTGTGGTCCAACGACGAATTTATTGTATCAGCAATTCCAGAAGTTAGCGGTGGTCTTTATGTGATAAGGCCAGCAGGCAACGAAGATCTTAAGATGAGGGTGGCGGCGCACAAATTGAGACGAAGTGAAGACAACGATGATTCTCCGGATCTAATAGATGCTACACTAGGCCTACCTGAGGAACCAGCTTCGCCAGATGAGACAGACCCTGGGGAGGACGTACATGGTCTAATGCCCGAACCAGGCTGATATGCCCTGCAGCCGATAGAGGGTCCTACCCCGAGACGATCTGAGAGATTACAATTGAAGCGCCAGAGGTAGTGCTGTTGTCGGGACGATAACAAAATCAGGCGGGGAATATGTAACCGCGCCATCTTGTCATCGTCATTGCCTCAGTGGTTCACTGCCTTTTTACAACATTATCTTCAAGAAGAAGATATATTACTAGGCCACAATAAAACCTAAAAATAGTTGTCTGTTATATTTGTGTTTTTGGCTCCTTCTAGAGCATCTAAGGCGAGTGTTATTTAAGTGACCCAATTACTGCGCACATACTAAGTTGAGTGATTAGGCTTAGCGGCTTATATAAAGAAGTGTCTAGCCGGCGAACGGGCCTATTTTGCAAGAGCCGCCCAGAGAGAACCAACGAGGCTCCCTGTGTGGGTAGCAGATGGAAAAAGAAACCAGAGCACGTGAGCTATAATTGTTAGCGTATTTTGTAGAAATTAGCTTTAGTATTCTGTAGTTTTATTATTAGTATTCAGCGTGGCACAGTTCTAGTGTTTAACAAAATAAATAGATATGATTCCTAAGGAGATTTCTGTTAGGACATTTAGTTCTGAAATGATAGATGAGTGAAAATATGTGTGGATAGATTTTACTAGTGTTAAGTCCAGATCACAGCTGTAAGAGTTTAGTAGTAATTATTTCATTCATCAGACCGGGCAAATTTAGTAGGAAAGTATTTCATACATGGAACTGGACAGAGATGATATCTGGGACTGTAATGTAGATAATATTAACTTGTTGGCAAGATGGCAACCGGGGGGCCACGTGTTGATGACTGTGCATAAAGAAGGCCCCATGAGTCTGCATAACACGCTTAGTTATCACGCGTTGTAAGCCTATAATGTTACGCTATTTCATATTGTGTGAATTGACAAGAGTGTGAAAGCGGGTTAGTGTAATTTTCTTCAGTAATGGAAGAGATAGTTTTCGTGTTAAATCTCCTTTAGGTGATGCATTTAGTTATAGTCATTAATATGCCTTGTAAATATGATACCCATACTTGTGGTACGCGGAGCACATTTGAGACATAAACGTCTCTGTTTGCTCCTAGCGTGGCAGGGCGACACCAGTGCGACTGAATCCATCAGAAGCCTGCACGAAGCATTTATAAGCGTTGTGCTTGATTTCCGAAAATACTGTGAAGACTCCCTGAAATAGAAGCACCATCCTTCTATTTATAACTCTTCTAAAAGTAATATTGAGCGAATGTTGATACCCTTGAAGACCCTCAATGAATACACTAAATTTTGATCAGTGTTGGATCATCACTGCAGAGCATGGGAGGCAATCCCGTAACACCATCCTAGACAAAAGAATGTTTTCTGTAAATGAAGATCATGATGCAAATCAAAGAACGGTGAATGGAGTCATAGTTGCTGATTCACCTTTGATCTTCCTGGAAAATATCCATATATGACGCATGAAATGTTCGTATAAGATGGCATGGAGTTTATAGGTAAAGGTAGTCCCATAGTGCTTCTGAAAAACAGAAACATCAACATAAGCACAAAAATTCGCTTACTAAGGGGCTACGTGTGGTCCGTTCTTTTATATGGATGCGAATGTTGGAAAATGAGTAACCAAATGGTGAAAAAAAGGGAGGCAGCGGAAATGTGGTTTTTTGAGAAGGATACTGAGAATATCGTGGACAGAGAAGAAAACAAATGCCGAGGTATTGCCAGCTGCGGGTGTTAATAGATCGCTCATCAAAACCATCAGGAAAAGACAAATGAAACTTATGGGACATATTAACAGAAGAGGAGAAGTGGAGGAACTAGTATTATGTGGGAAAATACCAGGAAGGAGAGGAAGAGGAAGGCAGAGAAAGATGTATGTGGAAAGCTTAAACAACTGGGCAACAAACAGCAGCATGAGCAACAACAACCTCATTAGACTATCAAAAGAAAGAGACGATTGGAGGGTCATGATCGCCAATGTCTGTTCCAGACCAGGCACCTGAAGATGAAGTCCCATAGCAGATACTGCCGAAGCCGTTTGTGGTCTAAACAAATGCAACCTCAACTGAGGATCGAGCCATGAACTGCCCAGCTGGGACACTAAAGATTACTATAAACATAAATACATATATTTTACCTTCTGCAGCTTTGTTCATAACTCCGCCTAGGCCGGTCCCAAATCCCGGCTGAAAAAGGAGGAGGGCGGCCTGCGTGGAGGCCGTAAGAAGGCAGCCTCTCCACCATGCAAAGGCACAACAGGTCAATCGCCTGTTTGCTTTAAAACATGATTACACGAAATACAAGAGAGAAAACTGGACTGATTCTAAAGGCGACGAACTGGAACGGACTACGCACTACGACTTATGGAACTTGGAACCCAAGAAGTATAAATGGAAAAGAAGAGGAGCTGGTGGAAGAGATGAGGAAAGCAAAACTAGAAATCCTTGCTATAACGGAAACAAAGAAAAAGGGACGAGGAGTCATGGATCTCGATGGCAACACGCTGCTCTACAGTGGTGTACCCACATCTGAAAGAGCTAAAGGGGGCGTGGTTGCATTGTGGCCGAAAACCAGAAAGATAGTATCAAGGGATGGAACTTTGTCTCGGAGCACATTATGGTTGTAAATCTAAAAGAAAGAGAAACCATAGTCAACCTGGTCATAGTGTATGGGCCAAATGAGGATGAGAGAGCAGAGGTCAAGGAGGAATTCTTCGAGCTGCTTCAAAGGACAGTGGATGACTGCCTAGATGAAATTATCATGCTCGGAGATTTCAATGCCAGAAATTGGAAATGACCATGCTAGATGGGGTGGAGTTATCGGAAGATATGGAGAAGATACTCTCAATGACAATGGAAAGCGACTACTTAGATTCTGCAGTGAGCAGAATCTGATCATTACAAACACAAAGTTCCCCCATAAGCGCATACATGCATACACTAGGTGTGAACCAACAAAGAATGAGAAGTCAGTGATCGACTATGCCATTGTTAGGAGGAGCTCATTCAAATATGTCCGGGATGCTAGAGTCTGGAGGGGGCCAGCGATTGGAAGTGATCACTACCTGCTTACGATCAAAAGAACAACTGAAAGAGTTGCTCAGCCTAGGAACTGCCCAGCATCACTCAAGAAACCAAGTAAACGAACGGAAGAAATGAGCATTAAGACCTACAAGCTGAGAGAGCCAGAAATTAAGACCAGATATCAGGAGCTTATTGCTACAGCGGTGAGAAACACAGACGAACATCCTGACGACTTGGAAACCCTGTGGCTTAAATTCAAGCACATCATAAAGACAGTTGCTGCTGAAGCATGTGGTGAAGTCCGACTTGGGAACAAGAGAAAGAGGACGCCTTGGTGTACAGAGGAAGTCAAAGAGAAAATAAGAGAGAAGAAAATGGCATGGAAACAATACTTAGGAGCGAAAAGCGCAGCAGGACAAATAGAGAAATATAGAGAATATGTGATACTCAGAACAGAAGCGAAGAACAAGTTGCTAGCAGCAAAACAGAAGTCCTGGGAAGAAATTGGAGAAAAGCTAGAAATAGATGCGAAAGAAAACCAGAAATTGTTCTATAAGACCCTAAAGAACACGAGGAAGGAAAAACAATGCCCTCTCAAATTTATAAAGGACAAGCAAGGCAAATTGCTTACTGCCCCGAAGGAAGTAATGGAAAGATGGAAAGAATATTTCTCAGAACTCCTTGATGGTGTGCAAGGTCAAGCATCAGAAATGATAACCACTAGCACAGAAGAGGAAACAAATGGTGATGAAGATGACATAAAAATGGACAAACTGAAGGCAGCACTGGAGAAAATCAAGATGGGCAAAGAAGCAAGGCATGATGGTATAACAGAAATGGTTAAGTACATGGGAGCATCAGACGACCTATTACTCTTAAGGGTCCTACAGGCAGCGTGGTGCAACAAGACGATACCAAAGGACTGGGAGATTGCCATCATAACACCAATTTTCAAAAAGGGTGACAATCGACAATGTGGAAACCATAGAGGCATATCCCTTCTCAGTGTCCCTGGTAAAATCTACTCTAGAATCCTAGAGCAGAGACTCCGACGCCTAGCTGAGCCACAATTGGATGAGGTCCAGTGCGGATTCCGAGCAAATCGAAGTACTCAAGACCTAATCTTCCCACTCAGACAGCTGAGTAAAAAGCCGCTTGAGTATAAGAGTGAGATCCATCTTTGTTTCATAGATCTGGAAAAGGCATTTGACAGGGTCCCCTGGAGCAAACTTTGGGACTGTTTGGCAAGGAAGAACGTTCCAAAACCTGATTCATGCTATACAGTGCTTCTACAAGTCTTGCAGAAATTATGTGAGGACAGCAAACCATAAGTCAGAAGAGTTCAGGACCACCACTGGTGTAAGACAAGATGATATCCTGTCACCTTATCTTTTCATACTCCTAATGGACGATGTTATCAAGTCATGTAAAGAGAGAACAAGAAAGTATTCAATGGGGTACTGGAAGATGAGACAGGTATGTATTTCAGAGCTAGCATTTGCTGATGATGTTGCCTTGATTGCTAAATCAGAGGCACATCTCCAATCCAACCTGCAAGTCTGGAAGGAAGAGCTGGAGAAGAGAGGGATGGTCATAAGCAGCTCTCAAACAAAATCCATGGTGATATCACGAGAAGAAAGAAGCCATCAGATTAAGCTGGGAGAACAGATCCTGGAGCAAGTCGATCACTTTAAATATCTCGGAGCTATTATAGACCGAAAGGGAAGCATCACAGAAGAGTTGGCAACTCGAAAAGCAGCAGCTGGGAGACTTTTTCAGGCCATAAATCGAGGATTCTTCAGCAAGAGAGACGTTGGTAAGAAAACGAACATAGCTGTATACCGATCCACCTATGTCCCAGTCTTGGCATATGGATGCGAGTCATGGGCAATGACGCAACCCATAAAAGCAAGATCCAAACCTCAGAAATGAGGTATCTGAGGAAGGTGGTTGAAGTAACAAGAAGAGACATGGTCCGCAACCAGACGATACGTCAAAGCCTAAAATCCCACCCCCTGCAGACCCAAGTAGAACAGTCCCAACTAAGACGGTTTGGCCATGTCTGCAGAATGGGAGAAGATCGGCTACCACGACAAGCATGGGAAACAAAGAGCCAGGGATCCAGACCCCCAGGACGGCCCAGAGTCCGCTGGGAGGACAACATTAGACAATCTTTGAAGGACCGAGGACTAGAATGGAACCAGGCCAGGAGGAAGACAGCCGATAGGATAGTCTGGCGCTCTCTCTTCCAAACCTCTACACCTCACGGTAGAAGGGGAACGACTAAGTAAGTAAATAAGCTTTGTTCGTGTAAACTATAGCATTAAAGCTAATACATCACTAGCACATTGAAATTGTTTATAGATATACTGTGTCTGTCGTAACAATCATCCTTATATTTATTTAATTATTGTCGTTCAGTAATAACATTTACAATATTAATTATTTTGTGTGTGAAAAACATCAAATTATCCAGAACGCTAATGTTTTGTTTTCTCTTACAGATAAACAATATCGTTACTCCAGAACGAACGACTGTAATCATCGTCTGTATCTTTATCGCCTCCATCGGTAGCGCAGCTCCAGTGTACGCTGTCAATAAACTGGATATGAAGTTTCTCCTGTAAGAAACAAAACTATTGTTGGTCTTGTTTTCATGGAAGTTCGAGAAAATGTAGAACGAATGTCCTTCATTATCAACAACTTTGTTATTCGTTTTAGAGCCTTTTTGATAATTGTTGTATGCCCCATAGTACGTTCGATTAAGACTAGAAAGCATAAGCAAATGGAGAACGCAGAATACCAATCATGCCCAAGTTAATAAAGTTACCACCCGTAACCAGAAGACAGCAAAACTGGTTGTGATGATTGCCACGTTATTTCTTGTTTGTTTTATTCCGTATAGCATCATTATTTTAGCACTTGCATTTGTACCCGCGCTATCAGCTCAAGGAAGATATTTAAACATAACTATGTTCAGTGCTGGACTTGGCTATGAATTGGAGAGCATCAACACGTTTATGAATATTGTTATTTACTCTTATGTCGCAGGAAGGAATAAATTATGAATAGATTATGTCTGAGTTCAGACCGATTATGAATGAAAAGATGTGAAATAGATAAGAGTAGAGTCTCCAGTGCAACTGTGGGGAGAGATATGCCTTATGAAGAGTGGTGGTTGCACGTCTTCAGCCTCCTACGACTTTCCACAAACGGCTTCGGCAGTATCTGCTATGGGACTTCATCTTCAGGTGCCTGGTCTGGAACAGACATTGGCGATCATGACCCTCCAATCGTCTCTTTCTTTTGATAGTCTAATGAGGTTGTTGTTGCTCATGCTGTTGTTTGTTGCCCAGTTGTTTAAGCTTTCCACATACATCTTTCTCTGCCTTCCTCTTCCTCTCCTTCCTGGTATTTTCCCACATAATACTAGTTCCTCCACTTCTCCTCTTCTGTTAATATGTCCCATAAGTTTCATTTGTCTTTTCCTGATGGTTTTGATGAGCGATCTATTAACACCCGCAGCTGGCAATACCTCGGCATTTGTTTTCTTCTCTGTCCACGATATTCTCAGTATCCTTCTCAAAAAACCACATTTCCGCTGCCTCCCTTTTTTTCACCATTTGGTTACTCATTTTCCAACATTCGCATCCATATAAAAGAACGGACCACACGTAGCCCCTTAGTAAGCGAATTTTTGTGCTTATGTTGATGTTTCTGTTTTTCAGAAGCACTATGGGACTACCTTTACCTATAAACTCCATGCCATCTTATACGAACATTTCATGCGTCATATATGGATATTTTCCAGGAAGATCAAAGGTGAATCAGCAACTATGACTCCATTCACCGTTCTTTGATTTGCATCATGATCTTCATTTACAGAAAACATTCTTTTGTCTAGGATGGTGTTACGGGATTGCCTCCCATGCTCTGCAGTGATGATCCAACACTGATCAAAATTTAGTGTATTCATTGAGGGTCTTCAAGGGTATCAACATTCGCTCAATATTACTTTTGGAAGAGTTATAAATAGAAGGATGGTGCTTCTATTTCAGGGAGTCTTCACAGTATTTTCGGAAATCAAGCACAACGCTTACATTATCTAAGCTGTCATGATCGTATGATCTGCCCGCATATTCTATTAGGATAAAGATATATTTGCTCGTTTCTGCACCCCCCTCCGCCCCTTTTCAACTGAATTATTCAGTAAAATATTACTAAAAGAGTTAATACCTCTATTGAAGGGTCGGAGAACAGGGATAAATTACTTCAAATGGGGTAAAAATGAACATTGTGGGAGTAGTGAAGGCTAACAAACTATAAATAAAATTATTGTGAGGTCATCGAACTCTTTCGCATATTAATCTTTTGCTCCCCGCCCCCCTTTTAAATATATCAACAATAAATTCCTACTTTTATAAAATTAGCTACCCCTGATAATTAGTCACATGACCTTATCAAAGACGCCATTTTGGCTAGTCTTTAAAAACTTCAGAGAAGATCTCGATTCCCGACTAGCGGCACGCTAGCCCAGTCGGTCCCCAATATTTATTACAAGGTACTGGCTTGATGTTTGGTGGTGATGTCATCTTATGAAAGTACTTTGAGCCATATTTGCAACTGCTACTATTATTTTGCTTTTCTTTTCTAATCCCTTTTCTCCGGTCGACAGAGAGTTGTAGATATGTTATTATTTTCCATGGCGAGTTGTGCTTATTCATTAAGTGATAAAGTTCTTATGGATTAAACTAGGAATTTCTGTTATATGTTAATGACGTGTTGCTGATCGTCCAGTAAATAGCAATACAAAGCTATTACAGAATATACAAATTTTTATACTATTTTATGTGAAGCGAGTTGCGAACATTTTAGAAAACGACAGTATTATTTTTTTATATTCAAAACTATTGAACCTGCAGCAAAAATCTTATGCGAGATTTTCATTGATACTTCATTTATAAAGAACATACAATTTTAAACCATAACTGTTGCGACTCGAGCAGGTACCTTGTTCAGATCGTAAGTTCAGTTTACAATATAGCAACACTCTCCACAATACAGGGGTTCTGATGCAGTTGAAGAAGAAATGTTGTTCTGTTTTCCTCTTGAGTTGAAAGCTCGTGTAATTGATGTCTTTAACAAGGTTGATGTATACTTCAAAACATCAAGTGTTGATTTACAGTGGGAAGACTGTATTGGTTTTTCTGTTGATGGAGCACCAGCCATGTTGGGTCATGTCAGTGGCTTTTCGGCTTTGGCCACAAAGCATAATCCAAAAATTGACGTTAACCACTGTATGATACATCGCCAGGCATTGCTTGTGAAACACTTGGAACCTGAACTGGAAGCTGTCATAAATAATGTAATCAAGATTTTCAGTGCTGTCAAAGGGCATGCAATAAGCACGCGGCTATTTCGTGATTTATGTGAGGATGGGGAAGCTGAATATTCAGGCCTCTTTTTCATACATAACTGATGAGCCTTTCACGTAGAAATGTTCTGAATCGAGTGTGGGTGTAGAAGCGACCAAACTGCTGCTGCCTTTTGCAACAACTTGTCTTGGTGAACAAGGATGTTCTACCGTTATGAACTTGAAAAGAAAGTACAGAAATCGGCTGGACCCCGAAGACAGCATCTAAGTTGCTCTGACATAAAAAAGCCCTGATTTGGATGTTGTTTTATCAATTAGGAAACAGCACCATTTTTCCAAAACCTGAAATGGAGATGTTTTGAATGAAATTCTTCAGTTCTTCAATCCTTTTTATTAACTGTGTATGTGTGCTTGTCTTATGACAGCATGTGTGGTTTTTTAACGTCTTTTATTAATTTTTGATTTTGAGAGCAGCAGTTTATTCTTCATTTTAAGAGCAATTAGCTTTTTTTTTGTTTACTTTGAAGGTTGGGGGGGGGGGGGGGGGGAGAGGGGGGGGAGGGGGGTATTTTTTTTTTCTTTTTTTTTTTTTTTTTTTATAATACCATTTAACACACATAGATTTTAGGTAATACCCAAAAAAGTAGCACGACTCCTGCTATATTGTATTATAAATTTTAAATTCCTGTTTTATACGTGTGCAATTCAATCTGTAATAATTAAAAACTATCAGTATGTATATACATATAACAAATTTAATAATCAATTAATGTTGTAAAAGAGCAAACAAATAAATGAGTTTTGGAAATTGAAAATACAGAGTTTTTTTCTCACAGAAAATAGTAATAGTGTAGATGATTTTTTTTATACAGTGTGAGTTCGTTTGCTCTGGCCTGATTAAAATTACTGAGCTGGCCAGATGTTGAAAAAAGCTTGCTGATTACTCCATCAATTGTCGACTTCTGCTGTGATGGCACGACCCTGGCGTAGTATCGGGGGTAAATCAAGACACGGATTTTCACAACCCGTCAAAGGCAGGCGTCTAGAGTAGACAAACAAGCTCTTGATCAACAGACTCATGCCAAGCTGGTACTACACACTTTGAGAAGAAACAAATGTCTCTGGTAAGTATCTGTTTCTTGACAATAGTCAGGCACCTTCCCGTTGCGAATTCCACCTACGCTTTTCCTTTTTTTCTCAGTTATTTTACCGCCCCTAAGTACCAATGGTAAATCCAGTAAATTGGATGGAAAATCATCGTTAAACTCAGTTTAATCTAATAAAGATGTGGCTGAACAGCGGAAATCATCCCCTGCTTGACTTATTAAATGTAAATATAAACTTATAATGAGCTTATTATAGCATTTCAGTGCATCTTAATATCATCATCCACACCCTGCTCCACTTAGAGCAAGGGTCTACCTCTGCTTTTGGATCCCTGTGAGAGAACATGCACGAAGCAGCCACCGGCGCTTGCTGTGGTGGATCATGAATCTATCATTTTCATTTGCTCATTTTCCAGCCTCGTAAGAGCCTGTACAACCACGAGCAAGTTAAACATGGGAAATTTACATCCAAATAATGTCATGTATGAGACCGTCTTACTGGTCGACAGGGTGTTAGTGCTACTTATTATCCAATTATTATCATGTATATAAGTTACGAGTACTTATGGTTTCCAGTATTAGACATTTGAGTCTTATTTTTGGTTAACCTCAGAAGATCCACAATACTTGGTCCGGTTCTCTATATCCTGTTTTTCTTCGTTCCTGGCTTGTCTGAAAATGTCGTCTTGTCTCACTGGAACATAGTGCTGAGGTCTAATATTGTGCTGCATTGTCTACGCCGCTGCCAGCTTCCTACGCGTGTGAAAATCTCTAATCAGAAGTAGTCTGTTTTAATATATTTTATCTAGACCAAGCATATTCGAATGTCTGATTTTAGTACTGATTCCCGTTTCTCTCCCCCCCCCCCCCCCCCCCCAAACACTCTCACACATAACAACATGCATTTGGACAATCCTCACATATTAGGTATGAATGATACCGATTTTGTTATGAATCATTTATGCAACTCATGATATAACCTCAGTAAATAATTTATCAGAAATGATGACAAACACTCCATATAAAGAAGTCTTACTTAATCTTTATACCACACCTACAGTAATCTTCAGCATGTTTTAAATACTCCTGTCGGTTCATTCGCAGTTTATCTCCAGATTATCAATACAAGAAATATGTTGGCAAAGCTGGGAATGAAAGAAAGCCCCCCGCCCCTGGTTGTTTTTAACATGGGAGGGCAGTTTTATCTTTATGGTTCCTGGTGGTGGTGGTAATTTTATCTCCTACCAAGTCAGAAATATAAAGAACAACAAAAAAACATGCTTCGTTGGGTGCAAGTTAGAAATAGACGTTACGAGTGAAGAGAAAATAAAGGGAAGGGCACAGAAGAGAAGAAGACAAGTAACACACAGAAATATTATTCCTGGCTGAAGTAAATTTTCTGTAGCTGACTTGTCAATTTACAAACAATTTTTGTTTTTAAAGTTGTAGTTGCAGACATAATTACAAGATTCAACAACGAACGAAATAGCGAACGAACTTTATTTTGGAAGGGTTGAGAATCAGGCACACAGGCTTGCCAGGCATTCTGCTCTTTTGTCTTTCATCACGTGAAAGTATGCTGGTTATTTTATCCTCTAGTGGTAGATAGTGATGCAATATAATAAATGTTCTGAGGTATCGAACTGCCAGTGTAAAGCTATTCAGTTGTTTCCATGTTCATTAAATGTGCGTGACGAATTGCATGTTCGCTCGTTTGTTTTTTCAACGTTTGGGCTATTCATTCTCTTACGTTTGAGAGGCAAGACAAAAATACAAACCTTGCTGGACTGAAGAACTTCAAAGGCGTGAACTTGAAGTAACAGAGGTCAGAAACACAGCAGAAAAAGAACAAACAACTGAAAGAAACACCACTGCAAAGTACCGAAGAACATTACATAAAACCAAAAGAGACTGCTAAAAGGAAAAACCGAAAATCTAAACGTAGATAAAGACGGCAATAAGCTAATAAAACTGGTTAGAGCCTTGGTTAGAGCTCTGATTACAAAAAAAAGTTGGCTCAAACAAGGCGACAATATGCTGACATTATTAAAAGCTGCAAATGAATGTATAGAACACTTTGCTAGTGCAAATCACATTGATGTGCCTAGTGACAGGATGGAAATTACCACTTATGAGTAGGTGATTCATGACAACACAAAGTTTGCACTAGAAGAGCATATGATGAAAGAGTTGACAATGGCAGAAATCGAAGAGGAAAAAAGGTCACTAATGAAAAAGAAGTCACCTGAAAAACTTAAATAACCAATGAAATATTAATAGGTTTGGGCACATAGGCCCAAAACAAAGTTGTGGCATTACTAAACTACAGCTGGAAAAGAGGAATGGTTCTGCGGGCAGGGACGGAAGCTATTTTAATACCTATACCAAAGAAAGGCAAATACCTGAAAGAACAGAATTGCTACAGACTAATCAGCTTACTATACTGTGTAGGAAAACTGATGGAGTACATGATTAATACCAGATTGATGTGGCACCTGGAAAAAATACATGTTAACCCCTCAACAACCAGGATTCAGACAACCAGATCCAGTGACGATCAGATCACATATATAGCTAAAAAAATCGAAGATGCCTTCCACGAGAAAAACACACGCTTATAGAGATAGTTTTGGAAAAAGCTTCTGATAAAGTATGGAAAGTAGGATTGAAAGTCAAGCTATACAGTAGTGGTGTATGTGGGGGATGGAAAACATGATTGGCCACCACATCGAGAATAAAAACGCCAGTACAGCTACAAGGACAGACTAGTACAAAGTTAACATTAGAGCAAGGGATCCCCCAAGGAGGAGTCCAGTCACCTACACTGTTCCTTGCGTACATAAATGACAACAGAAAATCTTCCAGGACTCAAGCGAAGCAACTATGCAGAATCAACCACAACGCAGATGAGAGCAGTTTCCATTAATGTAAAATCAACAATTGAACTCATCTACACTACACACAAGAGCCCAGTTGGAAACAATATCGTTTCTATGAAATTATAGACAACACTCCTGGAATTGAAAGAAAGAATAGCAACACGGCTACAAAGAGCAAGTTCATAGCTACGAGATACAAAGAGAAACATGAAACACGCACGACATGGACCACTAAATACAAAGATGTGTGATAGGGTGGGCGAGATGATGATGATGATTATATTGTGATGTTTGATCACTCTCTAGCACACTCGCACCGACCCGAACAACAATAAAACTCTTGATTCTGAGGCAGGGGCTGTATTTATTTTTACAACCCATTCAGTAACTAAGCAAACATTAAACAAATAAACCAACGAACATAACACCAAACAAACAAAACACCCAGCTAGTGCTCAGTTCCTAATAATCCTTAAACGCAAACAAAGCACGGGCTAGTTAAAATCATAGTTGAATAATGACACTCTCACCTGCCAAACAGTACTTCCACGCCACCTGACACCTTCAACTATCACACACGCACACACTCATGCGTGTCCTCCAATGCGACTAGTAAGGTGTTGTGCATGAGGCTGGCAATCTCACCGTGTAACATCGGTTGCTACCAAAACCACTACTGCAAGAGCACATACTTAGCTATCACACACTTATGCATGTCGTCAAATGAGACTAGTATGGTGTTGTGCATGGGGCTGGCAATCTCACCATGTAACACAGATAGCTACCGAAACCACTACTGCAAGAGCATATGAATACTTCATGCAGAGGCAAACCACACTGGTGGCCCTATGCTCCCTCAGGAGCGGAGAAGAGAAATATATATCTCCAAGTGAGCCCACGTGCTCTCACTAACCATTCTACACATAACGATAATTAAATAATAATAAAATGGACATAAAATAATATTCAACTATCTGTACAACAAAGACTCTCAATAATGAGAATAAACCACCACCCCTCAACCGGCCCACATCAATACTCGTTCCTGCACTCTGAACATGCCGTAAGTGACGACTGGTGCGCTTGGCCACAAACGTGTCGTATATGACTCCTGATGAGATTGGGAACTCATCACACGAAACACATCGTTACCGTCACCGAAACAACCACAGCAATAGCCTCAAAATGTTTATTGTGGGCCTGTAATGGACACCAGCTGCATTGGTGTTTCCATGCTCCACCGGGAGCAACCAGAGAAACACATGTCTCAACGTGCCTACGCACCAAGGAGTGGCTCTAATCTCTCCAGAAATCTAAATGGCTATTCTCACTTCAAAGTAACCCATAAATATATACAGTAGAATAATCAATAATCGTGACATACACTTCATTTCTCTTACAATAAAGAATAAAATATAATTATTCTTGACTTAACAACTAGAACTAAAGTCATCACCACGTGGCCGCCATCTTGATATTTGTTAATATCATCTAAATTCAAGTAATAGATGCTTCTCTAACCGGTTTCATGTATAAAACACTCCCCTACTAAATTTGCCCGGTCTGATGGATGAAATACTTGATACTAAACTCTTACATATGTGATTTGGGCTTAACAATAGTGAAATATATCCGCACACTATTTCCACTCAATTATATTTCAAGACTAAATTATCAGTTCCTGGAAACACATCAATCTATTTATTTCCTTAAACATTAAAACAGACACGCTCAATATAATTCTAAAGCTACAGGGAAATAATGGTAATTTCACTAGGAAATAATATAATCTGCTTTTAAATCAAACTCACGTGTCATGTCTTCGTTCCTCTTCTACCGACACAGGGCTAGCCTAACTTCGTTTCTTCTTGGCGACTCTTGCAAAATAGGCCCGTCCGCCGGCCGCTATCTCTTTATATAAACCGCTAAGCCTAAACACTCAACTTAGTCCGCGCGCGCAGTAATTGCGCCACTTAAACAACACTCGCGATATTTGCTTTATTAGGCACGAAAACACAGATAAAACCTACCGCTATTAAATATAACACACGACTATCAAATATAACACATCACAACTAATTCTTAGGCTTTATTATGGCCTATTCATCAATCTTGAAGACTTTTTACATCCCAGCATGCTTCGCTCACATCGAACATATGGGCGATAAATATGCCAAAAACAGGAAGGGGGCGGGCGTCTTTTCGGCCCCATCACATATCTCCCTCCTGATTTTGTTGTCGTCCCGACAACATCACTACCTCTGGCGCTTCAATTGTAACCTCTCAGATCGTTGATGCTGCGCAGGACTCTTTCTGAGCGGCGATGCTTTGGGCCGAGCTTCTATAATAGGTACAGCCCGGCTGGGGACCCTCTTCGTCGTCATGTCCCTACGTTGTCGGACTGGCAGTTGCTGTGGTCTAGAAGACTCGCTCACCTGTGCCGCGTCGCCGTCTGCCCGTGACATCTGCCTGTCAGTGCATGCAGCTGTCGACTTTGTAGGGAGATCGCTCTTGACGTGTTTTCCACTCATTTTGTGTGGATGGTGGCTTACGTTCCCCACAATCTGCTTTTGATGAGTCTCCTCTGCTACACCTTGATTTGCACCCCCTCCTATCTGCTTAGGACGGGTTTCCTCCCCTAGACGACGGCCGATTTTCTCGGCTCCCTTAGCGTGACAGTTGACGTGGTCATCTCTTGGCTTGCGCCCTAAAGACAACCTGGTTTTGGCAGTACGTCTCGGGAATGAGCTCCTTGAGGAACAGGCGGCTATCAAATGTTCAGTTGACTTGCATCTAAAACATCGTTTGGGAAGAGGGCCTTGAGAGCATTTGGCTGCCATGTGGTCTGAGAACTCACCACAATTATAGCACCTCAACCTGGTATTCTTTCTCTGTGTCATGGGTCTCCTCCTACTTCCTTTTCATTCTGATCTTCTGCACTTGCTATCTGCACCAGTGTCTCTGGCTTTTTGCCTGACAAGAAAACAGAACATTCCCTAGGCCCCTGACTCCCGGCCTGGAAATTCCTGGTCATCTCACTGACTGGTGGTTGCTCGCTGTAGGCTCTTTCTACTATCTTGAGTAACTGCTCAGGACTGGCCTTGGCTCCGCCATGTATCCGTAATTCCCTAGAGACCACTAATGCAAAGTTGTTCCAGATCACGTCTACCTTGTCTTTCGCACAAAAGAACCTCATCTTCCACACGGCCTCTACATCTTCCACAAACTCTTGCCAAGTGGGACTTCCCTCTCGGCCAAATAGCCTTACCTCTGGTACCTCCACGTACACAACGTTCACAGGCGCATTAGCCATCTTGCTGCAAGAATGCACTGCTGGGTGTTTACACTATTATATTTGCTCGTTTGCTGTTTGCTCAGTGTCACTGTCTGCCTTATCCTGCCGACAACGCCAATTATGATAGGGTGGGCGAGATGATGATGATGATTTTATTGTGATGTTTGATCACTCTCTAGCACACTCGCACCGACCCGAACAACAATAAAACTCTTGATTCTGAGGCAGGGCTGTATTTTTTTTACAACCCATTCAGTGACTAACCAAACATTAAACAAATAAACCAACGAACATAACACCAAACAAACAAAACACCCAGCTAGTGCTCAGTTCCTAATAATCCTGAAAAGCAAACAAATCACGGGCTAGTTAAAATCATAGTTGAATAACGATACTCTCACCTGCCAAACAGTCCTTCCACGCCACCTGACACCCTCAACTATCACACACGCACACATTCATGCGTGTCGTCCAATGCGACTAGTAAGGTGTTGTGCATGAGGCTGGCAATCTCACCGTGTAACATCGGTTGCTACCAAAACCACTACTGCAAGAGCGCACACTCAGCTATCACACACTCATGCATGTCGTCCAATGAGACTAGTATGGTGTTGTGCATAGGGCTGGCAATCTCACCATGTAACACAGATTGCTACCGAAACCACTACTGCAAGAAAACACACTCAGCTATCACACACACACACTCATGCAAGTCGTCCAATGAGACTAGTATGGTGTTGTGCATGGGGCTGGCAATCTCACCATGTAACACAGATTGCTACCGAAACCACTACTGCAAGAGCATATGAATACTTCATGCAGAGGCAAACCACACTGGTGGCCCTATGCTCCCTCAGGAGCGGAGAAGAGAAATATATATCTCCAAGTAAGCCCACGTGCTCTCACAAACCATTCTACACATAACCATAATTAAATAATAATAAAATGGACATAAAATAATATTCAACTATCTGTTCAACAAATACTCTCAATAATGAGAATAAACCACCACCCCTCAACCGGCCCACATCAATACTCGTTCCTGCACTCTGAACATGCCGTAAGTGACGACTGGTGCGCTTGGCCACAAGCGTGTCGTATATGACCCCTGATGAGATTGGGAACTAATCACACGAAACACATCGTTACCGTCACCGAAACAACCACAGCAATAGCCTCAAAATGCTTATTGTGGGCCTGTAATGGACACCAGCTGCATTGGTGTTTCCATGCTCCACCGGGAGCAACCAGAGAAACACATGTCTCAACGTGCCTACGCACCAAGGAGTGGCTCTAATCTCTCCAGAAATATAAATGGCTATTCTCACTTCAAAGTAACCCATAAATATATACAGTAGAATAATCAATAATCGTGACATACACTTCATACAATAAAGAAAAAAATATAATTACTCTTGACTTAACAACTAGAACTAAAGTCATCACCACGTGGCCGCCATCCTGATATTTTTTAATATCATCTAAATTCAAGTAATAGATACTTCTCTATCCAGTTTCATGTATAAAACCCTCCCCTACTAAATTTGCCCGGTCTGATGGATGAAATACTTGATACTAAACTCTTACATATGTGATTTGGGCTTAACACTAGTGAAATATATCCACACATTATTTCCACTCAATTATATTTCAAGACTAATTTATCAGGTCCTGGAAACACATCAATCTATTTATTTCCTTAAACATTACAACAGACACGCGCAATGTAATTCTAAAGCTACAGGGAAATAATGGTAATTTCACTAGAAAATAATATAATCTGCTTTTAAATCAAACTCACGTGTCATGTCTTCGTTCCTCTTCTACCATCACAGGGCTAGCCTAACTTCGTTTCTTCTTGGCGACTCTTGAAAAATAAGCCCGTCCGCCGGCCGCTATCTCTTTATATAAACCGCTAAGCCTAAACACTCAACTTAGTCCGCGCGCGCAGTAATTGCACCACTTAAACAACCCTCGCGATATTTGCTTTATTAGGAACGAAAACACAGATGGATCAGGAACAAATGCTACATAAAATGGAGGTGGAGTTGTCTTTCTGACCTGAAGCACTGGTGCACAAATAAACTGGCAACGGCAACAGGACAATTCTCAAGTAACTTCAGAGCAGAGGCAGATGCCTTGAAAGTTGCAGCAGAAGTTATAACAACAGAGGAAAGCATAGAGATACACCTTGCTTTCTTCACCGATGCACGGTTAGCGATTGCAACGTTGAAAAGCCAAAATAACGCAGACTTAGATGACCCCAGAGTCGTGCTTCACAAACTATGTCAACGATTCCAAAGAGTTGTGATACAATGGATCCCATCTCTTTGTAACATCCCCTGTAATGAAGAGGCTGACAGATTGGCAAAGGAAAGTGAAAAGCTACCTCAGTCTGATGCACGCAGAACTTTAGAGGAGGCAAAGAGTTTTATCGGAATCAGAAACCGAAACTGATGGGATGCAGAGCATTAAGGTCTCCCATAAAATAATGCATACTACCAGCTCAACAGAACAGAACAAGTGGTAATCTTCAGACTCTGCACTGGCCACAACAGATTGTGATACAATCTATTCAACAAGCTAAAGATATGAACTACCGATGACTGTAACTATGGAACTGATAAAATTACTGCTGAACATATACTTTAAAGATGACAAAAATATGAGGAATGGAGAAAGCACATATGGCCGATACCAATACTGTTCGTGAGAAAGCTCTACGGAGATGCAAACAGTCTCAAGCTGACTAATGCTGACTCAAGCTGATTAATATATCAAAAAATAAATACCAACAGTTATTGACAGAAAGCATGGAGCAGTATAGAAGAGAAAGCCCAGAAGAAAAAGCAACCGCAAAATGGGAATGCTTAAAAACAAGCATACAATCAGCTAATGCAAATTTACCTAAAAAGGAGTCTAAGAAAAATCAAATTTGGATGACAGATGACATCTTGAATAAAATGGCAGAAAGAAAGAAAGCAAAAAACACTCCAGAATATAAAACAATAGACAATGACATACGTACTATGTGTAGAGAAGCAAAAGAACGGTGGATAGAAACGAAATACAAGGAAATAGAAGACTTGGAAGCAAAGCACATGACAAGAGATATGCATGAAGAAATAAAGAAATTATCAAATCGGTCGCGGTTTGCACAAGGAGGAAGCTGTATCAAGAACAAAAATGGTGTAATATTACTTGATGAGAAAGACATATCAAACAGATGGGCAGAATACGTAAAAGAACTATTCGAGGACAACAGAGGTAAAAAACCATCACCAGATTCTAACGAAGGCAAAAACATTCTCAGATCAGAAGTAGAGAATGCCATTCATATGATACAAAAAGGAAAATCAGCAGGCATGGATAACATAAAAATTGAAATGATAGAAGCTCTGGAGAGCTTTGGTATAGATACAATCACAGAAATATGCAACGATATATACAATACATCAGTTTTTATAACATTGCCCAAAAAACCAAATGCAACAGAATGTTCAGACTTCAGAACAATCAGCCTGGTGAGTCATGCAATTAAGATACTGCTCAAAATCATACAGGAAAGAATAAAAAGTAAAGTAGACAGCGAAATCCAAGAAGAACAGTTTGGTTTTAGACGGAACAGTGGAACAAGAGAGGCAATATTTTGCCTTAGAATATTAGCAGAAAAATATACAGAGGTCCAAAAAAGTATGTATATGTGCTTCATTTGACTATAAGAAGGCTTTTGACAGAGTCCATCATGAGAAAATAATTGAATGCCTCAAAGACATAGGTATTGATGGAAAAGATATAAGAATACTCAGTAACCTTTATTGGGAGCAAACTGCCACAGTAAGATCTGGAAGGAATTATTCACCATACATAGACATAAAAAGAGGTGTCAGACAAGGTTGTGTGCTGTCCCCTTGCCTATTTAATTTATACACCGAAAAAAATTTCAAACAGATACAGGAAATACCAGGACTGAACATCAGTGGAAGGTCAATAAACAACCTTAGATATGCAGATGATACCGTGTTGTTAGCTGAAAGCGAACAGGAGTTACAAGAACTAGTGAAGCAAGTGAACAGCATAAGTCATGAATATGGACTCGACATTAATATTGAGAAAACAAAAACTATGATAATTAGCAAAACAAACGATAAACCCACATTAAAGATAAGCGTAAATGGGAAAATCCTGGAACAAGTCAAGAGCTACGTATATCTTGGTCATATAATAACAGAAGATGGCAGATGTGAAACAGAAATCAAGAAGAGAATAGGAATGGCCAAAGCTACATTCAACAACATGAAACATATACTGACATCCAAACAGTTATCTCACAAATTAAAACTGAGAATCATAAAGTGTTATATATATTCTGCATTTCTGTATGGTGCAGAAACATGGACGATGAATAAGCATTTGGAAGAAAGAATTGAGGCTCTTGAAATGTGGATATATAGAAGAAGGGGGCGTATCTCATGGAAAGAGATGAAAACAAATAAGGAGGTCCTAGAAAATCTAGGTATGAAAAGAGAACTAATGAGGGAGGTCAAAGTTCGGCAGCTAAAATACTTTGGCCACATAAAAAGGCAAAGCTAATATTAAAATTGCATTTTAAGGTTTTATTAAACTAACACCAAGACATGAATAAATTCATAAAATTTACTTGACAAGTTAAAGATTTTTATTAAAAATAGTCAAAATAAGATAATAAAATGAAATCTAAAAATAATTTATATTAATAAATATTAATGGAGAAAAAATAAAATCCCATCATGTCTGGTAGCCAAAACTGAACTATTAGCTGAATTTTGTGTAATTAGCTATCTATAAACTGTATATTCAGGATCCAATGTATCGGATATTTTAGGATCTTATAGATATACTAATTCTCAAGAGATAAAGCTTTAAGACTAGATGAAAATCCAGACTGATATCTTTTTCAAAAGGGTTTTTCAATGTAAGTGTTGTCAAAGGTTACTGTCACCTATTATGTCTTATTTTCAGCCCCACACCAGGATTACGATCCGATCCGTGTTTTTTATGACAGACCTAACATATTGAATAATAACCAAAAAAAAGCACCCCCCAAAGTTCCCCAAAACAATGAATAGTAAAAAAAATCCCGAGTAAGGTCAGACTGTCCCTCCGCCCCCCGCCCTCACGTCACTCCACTAAGTAAGAATTTAGAGATAACCCCTCAAACCTGATAATTAATGTCCGCCTACATCACTACCGTACCAATACCCCCAATATCACACCAATAACAGAGACCTCATGGGTATACCCCTCGCCTGATCAGACCATCCAGCCAGTCATTATTGCTCATAAACACACTAGTTACACCCACGCGCGATGTCATATCTCCCGCTTCCGATTCTTGATAAAAGTAATACCTCGCCTATATGAAAAATTTATCGATAAAACTGACTATTGAAGCTTCGTCATCCTAGAGTCCGTAGCACCTATTTTGAACTAATGAATTTAGCCAGTAAGTAGCATCTCAGGAGGAGACATGGATATATAAGCGATCACCCACAATTAGCTGATCTAGGCTCCCATGATTTATCACTATATATGAATGAGAAAAAGATCAATGTGCATTGATACTTTGTAGTCAGACTACTGACCTCTAGTCCGCCGCTGTCAACAACTCCACCCATAGAATACGTGTCACAACCCTCTAAGGCCATGATATAACCTTATTAATTGCACTAATGGAGTGCGTGTTAGTGGCAATGATCTTTGACTCCATGGCGTTACATCGGCTCGTGTTAGCTCCGGCATATCAGTATAAGTCATCTCCTCTAACCGAGTATGATCGGGTCTGATTCTAAAATCACCCCATCCTGCCATTATTACTGGTGTCCTTATTCCTTCCACTATCAGAAGGATAGATCGCTTTACTGATGCTTCCACCAAGGTCAGCAAAGATCATAAAAATAGACAAGAGTTTACACTTCAAAGCGATGTATTTCTAATTTCTCGTTCATACTCACAGCTTATATAATCTCACCCCCGATACCCTCTTACTCTATAGAACATTGACCCTGGGAATAGCATCAAGCGCTTCTTATATCATATGCACACTATTGCTTATCCCTCAGCCGTTCAGTATACGTCGGGAGTTCGCGCGATATATATATGATACAATAAGAAAGCTAACAGTCTAATTAAAGACAGTGATAATATAAACTAATTAATGGAACTACTTTATTTATACTATAATAACCTTGCTGATAATTCAGATCATGTAACCGTAATACTCCTAATGCAAGGTAAATACCTTTCTCTCATCCCAATGTATATATTATAAAAGATCATTTAAATCTCGAAAACGTGGAATCTATTCCCATAACGACACACGCACTCATTATAAAACTGTATACAATCAGACTACTAATGAGACCTGTCTAACTACATGTAAGCTAAAGCGAAAAATAATAAACAAATTTTCTGAAAGATAGTAGCTAGCATACAAAAATCCATTACACAATGTGTAATAAGAGATATAAATAAAATAGAAGAACTATTCTGCTTAATAAATAAAGAGCACGCAAAATAAAAGACCCCCTGCAATATATTCAACATGGATATATACTACACCCTGATATACTTATTTTCCATATTCTTACCTCATCACGCACATATATCAAAATAGGTGCTCATTAGTTTCTCCTACTGCGATCTAACAAACGTCACAATTCATTATAATAAACTGGCATGTAAGTATATCTAGAGTCACGAACTAGCAATTTCATTTGAAACAGCTCATTCAGCGTCATCATCTCTGCTAGGAGAGTATACTAACTAAATAAATAGGAGTAAAATTAGTACCAACAATGTACTACTATAACGATTGTCAAAAGAAAATAGAAGATTCCGGGCTGTGAGCAACGAGAGAACAAAGACAACCTAAGCACCCCGTAACGCCTGATCCCTTAACCTATGACATATTTGGAATTATGCAGTGGACCATTCATCAAGGCCCATATAATATTATTGCTATGTAAACATTAAAGAGATACTATATGAAAAATATAAAACATCCCCTTATACCCCATTATACTTAAGAAGAGTGCCCCCCCCCACTATCCGCAAACGCGATAAACTCTCTGGGTATCTTAAAAACAGCAGAAAAACAAGATCATCCCCCCACTTTCATAGGTGTTATCGAGCTATAACGATCGAGAAATAGAATCTTATACTTAAAAACACATAATCCAATTATATTTGTGTAGTATCCCCCCAGGTCTCCCCCATACTTTGTTCCGCACCCCCCCCATATAATATATAATCTAATTTGTAATGCATCTAGCACAATGGCTGGTACCCCCCCCGTCACCAACCATACCCCCGATGGACCTACTTCTGCTATTGCTGTTATACATTGTCTAATATAACTTGATCGCGTATACAAGAGTATAATATCTACATAGCTAATAGTACACATAAACTATAATGATTATTATGACACTAAGCAATTCTTAAAAATTACACTTTAATTGATCTCGCCAAATCACTGATCGTACTTAGTCTAGCGGTAAAGTAGATGAATCATACATGATATTTGAACATAATTTGTGTAGGTTCACAGACTCATCCTTATATCTCAAGTTTTCTTACTGCTTTAGAAGACCCATAGTATTGATCGTAACACGGTTTTTTATACATATCTGTAAAAAGTCTGCATCTTGAAAAGGTTACACTGTGACATTAGAAAATACATGTCTTGTCGTGTGCCAAGGGATATATGAAGTAGTCTTATAATCATGTTACATAAATTGCACAGTATACAGACAACTACTGTAGACATGTACATTTAGAACGCAAACCTCGTATAACATAATTCTACCCGCTAGGATCTAAGTAGTAATAACAAAAACAAAATATTCGCTCGCGCACTTCTGTGGCTCAACCTTTCGAGACTACGGGCAACTAATTCTGATATATGTCTTACGGGTTTTGTGTGCACGGATCAGACACTTATGCGAGTCTTCCTCGCCGCTCTAGATAGATGAGACCACAGTCTTCGATAAGCTGAGGCTTGTTGTAGACTGTTATCTCGGAACTTAGAAATATCTCATGTTTAGTTTTTTCATGTCACTTTCAATTCTTGCAAAGGATTTTTCAATCACTTCCAGAAGAGCAATAGCTCTAAACCTTGGCATAGTTGTGTATTTCCGATGACAATATAATAATCAGTCAATTATTTAATATTTCAATTATGATATTATTAGTAATTATAGTTTTTCGTTTAGAAATATACACAAATCAGGGGTCATGATTCAGTTAATAAAAAATTCAAGAGTACGTGGTGTGCTTTATTTTTTCTATTCGTAAGACAGGGTAGTACTCAAACAAGTGTCTAGCTAAATCAAGGGAAACAATCCAAATTATACAATTTTGAACCAATGGAAAGTTGAGTTCGATCTGTAGATGGCCTTCAAATTGAAGAAATTTATTGCACCAAACAGGCACAAAGCCATGTAATATTGACGCTCTAAAAGAAATGGACCGATTACGGAAACAACGGCAGATGGATCTATTTGTTGTTGCCCTAAAGACGCCGCTAGGCGTGATGGGAAACTACAACAGAGAAAATCAATCTGCTGTTGCCCTTAAGACGCCACAAGGCGTGATGGCCTCTGACTGCTTGGTCGGTCTTTGGCTAAGGACGGAAGAAGAAGAAGAAGAAAAGAAATGGATCGCTTAAATAAATGTTAGACCAGATTTACAATAAGTAAAAATTTTGTTTATGGTTTAGTATATCATAATTTTTCCAACACTAAAAAGAAGAAAATAAAAAATAAATATTTTAAACACACGCTTTTAATGCACTAAAAACCCAAAAATAATTGTTCAAGGAGTTTCTAGCTTGCAGTCAAAAAATGTAACATCAAGTTCACAAAAATCGTGGGGCGCTGATTTTGCATGAAAGTAACTTCTGCTTTATACTTCATTAGATACTTATGGATAAATATATGATAAGCGCTCAAGCGCTCCACGCTTTTTGTCAATTTCATGTTACATTTTTTGACTGCATGCTATAAACTCCTGAACAAATTATTTTTGGGTTTTTAGTGCATTAAAAGCGCGTATTAAAAATATTTGTTTACATATTTTTTATGTTGGGTAAGTAATACATACTGTGACCGTTGGGGTCAACAGATTAGTGGTCTGAGCCACCACGTGATCGTATAGTTAGTGAGACTTTCACTTCTTAAGTCTATGTACTGGCATAACATGTCTTAAGACGTCATCAACACGATAAGTCAAGGACACACCTCTCACACTGAATGACTTTTCTATATTTTATTTGGGGTACTTCCCAATGAAGTATAACGTGTGTACAACATGATGAAATCGTTGAAGAAATAAAATATATGTAGACATCATATATTTCATGTATGGAACAGTACATTTCTTTCTTTCTGGCAGTTTTCTGACACTGGTTATTCTGCAAACAGTCTATAATGTTTTTCTCTCTCTTGTATTTTGCCTGAACTACTTTACGTTGCTCTATTGTCAATCTCTTCTACTTCACTGAAATTTCATTTAGTTTGGTTGATGCGTGAAAGCATCATTTTGTAATGACCTGACAACCCCGGGGATCGTAGTTTGATTTCAAGACTATAAGCTGAACTGATTTACGAGGCATAAAGTTCATATTTAGAGAGACACGAACCTTGTTTTTAGTGGATCTATCCATCCACTGAAATAACACCCACTATTGGTTCTCATTGAAAACTCGACACAATCATCTCTTGAGTTCCGTTGTCTCGTGTTGGCTTTGATTTCTGTTTCCACAGACAGATTGCTTTAGCACAAGCACATTTCAAAGCCCACAGGACATGAAGACGAAAGTTCACGCCACAATGAAGGGGTAGCTCTTATGTTATCGAAAGAAGCACGGAAAGCACTTATTGAATGGGAAGCTGTTGGATCCAGAATAATAACAGCTACTTTTAAAACAGCTAAAAAGAAAATAAATGTAAATGTCATCCAATGTTATGCACCAAGTAATGACAAAGAAGAGTCTGTGAAAGAAGCATTTTATACTAGACTACAGGAAATTATGGGAACAGTAAAAAGAAGAGACATCACAATTTTGATGGGTGACATGAATGCAAAGATAGGTACAGTCAACACCGGATTTGAAGAAGTCATGGGAAAACATGGGCTACGAATAATGAATGAAAATCTTGAACTATTCTAAAACTTCTGTGCTTCAAATCAACTGGCTATAGGAGGAAGCATACTTCCACATAAGAGAATACACAAGGCAACATGGATATCACCAGACCATAGAACAGAAAATCATATTGATCATATATGCATAAACAAGAAGTTTAGATCATCATTGCATGATGTAAAGGTATATAGAGGAGCAGATGTGGCATCAGACCACCACCTTCTGATAGCCAAAGTAAAAATGAAACTCAAGAGATATGCAACAATGCTAAATTATAGACAACAATTTAATGTAGGACATCTAAGAAATCAAGAAACAAGAGACAAATTTGCGGTAACAATATCCAACAAATTCCAAGTGCTCCAACAGCTGGAAGATGTAGAGAACACAGAAGACTATTGGCAGCAAATCAAAACTGTATGGAATGAGACATGTGAAGGAATACTGGGGAAAAGGGAACGACAACAAAAAGCACGGATAACAACAGAAACCATCAATAAGATAAAAGACAGAAAAAAAAACAAGAAAGCAGATTTAAACACAAGCAAAACCAGAAGTTCCAAAGCCAAGGCTCAAGAAGTGTACACAGAAGCAAACAATGAAGGAAAAAGAAGAATCAAAAGAGACAAGAGGAAGTATATTGAAGAGTTGGCATGAGAGGCAGAAGATGCTGCAGCCAAAGGAAATATGAGAGAACTGTATAGCAACTCAAAGAAGCTAATAGGGAAACACAAGCAAAAAAGTTGCCTCATAAAAGACAAGAATGGAAAACTACACAGCAATATACAAGAACAAATGAAGAGGTGGACAGAATATTTTGAGGACTTTCTCAATAGACCAGCTCCACAAAACCCCCCTGACATCCAGCCAGCAGAAGAAGAGCTACAAATTAACGGTGAAAGACCAACGAAGGAAGAAATAAAGAAAGTCATAACGCTTCTAAGAGATGGAAAAGCGGCTGGACCTGATGGCATTCCAGCAGAGGCCATCAAAGCACATATCGACACTGCTACAGAGATGTTATATAAATTACTTGGTAAAGTCTGGGAAAAGGAAGAGATACCAGCAGAATGGAAGGAAAGATATCTGGTTAAGTTGCCTACGAAGGGAAATTTACAAGAGTGCACAAATTATAGAGGAATAATGTTACTATCAGTGCCAGGAAAAGTATTAAACAGGATTATCCTTGAATGATTAAAAGAGTCCATAGACAAAAAACTGAGAGATGAACAAGCAGGTTTTCGACAAAACAGATCATGGACAGACCAGATAGCCACTTTGAGAATAATAGTTGAACAAAGTCTGGAATGGAATTCACCACCATACATCAGATTTGTGGACTACGAAAAGGCATTTGACAGTGTAGACAGAGAATCACTTTGGAAATTGATGAGGCATTATGGAGTTCCCCTGAAGATCATTAATTTAATACAGAAAACATATGAAGACATGACATGCAGAGTTCTTCATGAAGGACAGCTTACAGAACTGTTTGGGATAAGAACAGGAGTGGGACAGGGATGCCTCTTGTCTCCATTTTTTTCTTACAAGCAATAGACTGGGTTATGAGATCATCGACAACACACAACAGAAATGGAATCAAGTGGACTCTGACTAAGCAATTGGATGATCTGGATTTTGCTGATGACTTGGCTCTTCTGTCCCATAACCGTAATCAGATGCAGGAAAAATTGAAAATACTCGATGAGAGGTTACAACAATTGGGTCTGAAAATACACAGGGAACCGACAAAAATAACTAGAATATATGCAGGTAATGATAACAGTGTTGAACTTGAAGAAACACCAATACAAGATGTAGAATCGTACACATATCTTGGCAGCAATATAGAAAAGTTGCAGGGACAGACAGTGATATCAAACTAAGAATACAAAAAAGCAAGAGGAGCTTTCATTGCATTGGGAAATATATGGAGATCAAGAGAAATCGGATCCAACACGAAAATAAGAATCTTCAACTCAAATGTGAAGTCAGTCCTATTGTATGGCTCTGAGACATGAAGAACAACAAAGACAACAACCAAAAAGCTACAGACTTTCATAAATGGGTGCTTGCGTAGAATAGAGGGATTAAAATGGTATGACAAGGTTACCAACGTGGAACTGAAGACAGGAACCAAACAAGTGCCAGTGGTACAAGAGATGAGAAGAAGACGATGGCGATGGATAGGACACACACTGAGGAAACCGGTTGATAGCATTACAGGGCAGTCCTTGTTCTGGAACCCCCATGGCAAGAGAGGCAGAGGAAGACCAAGAAGCACATGGAGAAGAGAGCTGGAAACAGAGGTGAAAATGACGAGAAGAACGTGGAAAGAACTTGAGATGCTGGCACGTGACAGGAGGACTTGGCATGTGTTTGTTGAAGGCCTATGCTCCTTTGCGAGTGGAGTGTTATGAATGAAATGACATGAATGAAATATGCATTTGCAAACTGGATACATTAAAACGGGATATTTGTAATGCAATTGCTAATAGCCTCACATGGCACTGCACCCCTGTCGAACACTAGCCAGTGCTTCACTCAGTTTGTGTCAAGGATTGCCCAATTTTCTTGCCCCTATAAACAAGCCTGCATAAGTGATCTCTGTATTTACTGCTCATATGATAGTAAATAAAAATATTTATGGAAGCGTTTATTCCCTCCATTACGTAGCCAAAGCCACTAGCCATTGTTGTTATTTTCATGTGCTTTCCTTGAAAAGACACAAAGGAATAGAAAAGTTGTTGATGATGAAGGAAATCCTCTCCACGTGTTCTCGATCTTCCATAAAAACAATACCAAAAATAGTTTTGTTTCTTACAGGAGAAAACTTTATCACCATTTTGTTGACAATGTACAGTGGGGCCATGCAACTGAAGAAGGCGACGAAGATGCATATAATAGTAACAGTTGTTCGATATGGCGTCATGATGCTTTTTATCTGCAGATAACAAAATGAAAATATTTGCAACATTTAATGATTCTTATGTAAACAAAAGTAATGTTACATTTAAACATACACAGTTTTTAGTTAATAAAATACGTAAATAGTTTGCTTTGTGTGGTTTCAAGTACCATCTACGTTGCTCATGGACAACTCAGTCAGTGTTCCGATCTCCTGATTTAGATCTCACAAGGAGGATCTTAGCTCTGTTCACGAACTCCGTAGCACCGGCGATGATCGAAATATGTGTCTACAGGAATCACGCTTTTATACATTTTGTGTGTGTGTGTGTGGTGTAAATAGTTATCAGGGCCAATCCACTGCCTCAAGCCCTGTCAAAACACAAAAAACCAGGCCTATACACTACAACTATTAATAGAACAGACCACACAATATGGATGAAATGGCAAGAAAAGATATCACAGCTTTAATGGATGACCTAAATGTTAAGATAGGTACAAACAAGAAAAATGGCCACCGACCGATCAAAATGGGGACTGTTTGTTTCTACGATACAAGACGCCACTAGGCGTGATATCCACTGGCTGCTTTGTCAATCAGGGACTCATGATCTACGAAGACGGTACAGACAATAGCGGCGTAGAAGAAATCATGGGAAATCACAATCTAGGAACATTGAATGAAAATGGAAAACTATTCACGAATGTCCGCGCTTCAAAGCAGCTGTATTTAAGAGGAAGTATGTTTCCATATAAAAAATACATAAAACAACATGGATATCACCAGATCACAGAATAGAGAATCAGATTGATCAATATACATGAACCATAAGTTTAGATCGTCATTATATGACGTACATTTATATAGAGTAGGTGTGGCAACAGATCACAATCTGCTGCTACCAACAACAACAAAAAATACAACAGTACATAGCAAAGACTACAGTTTAATGTAGGTTATATAAGAAATCAAGAAACCAGAGACAAATTTTCGATCACAGTATCCAACAAATACGAAATACTCCAACAGCTGGATGTTAAAGCAAATACTCAAGGCAAGTGGAAAAATATAATTTAAAAAAATATGGAGAATGAGAGATATGTGAAGAGGTACTGGATAAAATGAGAACATCAGCACGAAGCAATAGATAAACACATAGGAAACCATTCATAACCAAGATTAAAGACAAGAACACACAAGAAGTGCGAATTTAAGCAGAAGCTAAACCAGTAGCTTTTCTTGTGTGTCCTTGTTTTTATCTTGTTGGATGGAGGAAGGGATGCAGAGGGAAGCTGCAGCCAAAGAAAACATGAAAGGCGCTTTTTACAACAGCACACAAAGAAGGCTAAACACGGTAAATATATGCTATGCAAATGCCCTCATTAAAGTCAATAATGGATGAATCTTGAGCGTAGCTAAGAAATAATGAAGAGATGGACACAGCATTAGGGAGGAACCTTCTCAATTAGTGCAGCTGGCTACACCCCTCCCCCTCCCCATGAAATCCAGCTAGCAGAATAGGAGTTAGGAAACATTGTCTGACCAAAATAAAGGTTGACATAAATGTAGTCAATAAAGGGGCTCTTTTAAAAATGTCAGACGAAAGTCCATTCCAGATGACATTCGCAAAAAAATGACCATTCAGCGTAGGCTATCAAAGCAGGTATTATAATTGAAGAACAGAGAAATTATACAAAACTACTATTTACAAACGTCGAAGAGGGGGGACGGGGGGAGAGAGAGAGACGAGTGGGATAAAGAGAGAAACAGGGGGGGGAAGAGGAGAGAGGAGGGGGAGAGAGTGAGGAGTACGGGAGGAAGGTTGAGAGAGAGAGAGAGGAGAAGATGCTAACAGGCAAAATGGGAAGAAGATTTTTACTTTTCCAAAGTTTCTCTAAAAGAAGGGTAGTTTTCACAACTGCAATACTCATTTACCAGGGGGATACCACTATTAGACTCTTTATACAGGGGGCCAGGAAAAACAATGAAACAGTAACTTTTTTTTGTGAGAGATTAAAAAAAAGCGCCTCCATAATAATTAACTACAGAGAAGAGCAGGGCAAATTTTTCAGGAGCCAAATAACAGATTCCTTTACATTAAAAAATAATAGTCTGAAACAAAATCATTATATGGAGTTTTCTCTGTCATTCCATTGACTTTTGTTTGTTTTTGTTGCTGTTGCGATTTGTTGATAGTTAAATGCATTTGACTATGTAAAATGCTAGAGAATCACTTTTGGTAATTGGATGAGGCATTATGGGAGTCTCCATGGAAGATTCTTACCTCAGAAAAAGATAACTTATGAAAGACATGACAATGGTGGAGGAAACTTTACAGACAAATACTTAAGAAACTTAGAGTTTCGGGGACCAGGGAACTGTTGTAGTTCGTATTTTTTGTTCTAACTGGCAATACAACAAAGCGTCTCAGATTGGCAGTGTGGGTTTAGGAGGGCGATGGGTATGTTTGCGAACAACAGGTTGCCGTGGCTCGATTTCCCCACTTGTATTGACAGTCCTTCAAGTCTACCCTGGCTGTATATAGTTACCTGACTTTTGCACTTGAGTTAGGACCAAGGAAAAGTAGAAGCTTGATCACCCACACTCTCCAAGGCGTGACCTAGTATAGTTAAATGGTCTCTAATACAATTACAACTCCCGTGCTATGAAAAAAGTATCTGCTATGATAACAACAGTTGACAATAGTCCAAACAACTTTACTCTTAGCAACCAAACGCACCAAGATAATAACTACAACAGACAGTGACATTACAGTGGCGTCTGACACAAAGCAACGTGATGACTAGATTTTGCAGAACTTGAACATCACTTCATCCGTACAACAGTACGGCCTCACATGCAGCCACAACACACTAATGGATAATCAACTGCTAGAAGTCAAACGGTAAGTACGCTCTGGACTAATACTAGGCAACAGTGATTAGATAACCAGACATAATGTAAGAGACATCCAATCCAAACGCTGACACACCAAGCACAACTACTAGAATAATTGACAACTCCACATATCATGGCTCGCGTACATAACAAAGGATGCAGAGACAATAATAACAACATACAGACATTCACAACGACACGCTCACACAGCCAAGCACTTCTTCATAGATAGGATAACATATGTGAGTTCAACAGAATTCAACTACGGCACCAACAACAGGAATTTAGGACTCTAATGTAACAACATCACTACTATCGTATGGCAACATCACGGCTCTCAACACACCAAGCACAAACTAATATACAACAACAGCTACACCATCCTTCATAAAATACGCTGACAGCGTTGAAGCACAACACTGACATGGAATGACATCTCAAGTATCACTACGTCACACCTGACAGCAGCAGAACGACAGCAAGGGTCATTGAACAACATCACTGTTATAATCTTAACGCTAACGCTGCTCACACAGCCAGCGATCATCTAGGGATATATAACAGGTGGTTGGATTACTGTCCACATGTAAGACTGCTACAGCTACCTCCAGGGACACTAGATCCTAACACTTTACTGTAGCAAAAATCCTACAAAAACCCAAAGGGTGATTTGCGCCATTTATGGCACACTATTAGATAATAGATTACATTTCAGTATGGGAGCCCCCTACTACACCTTAAAAGCTGTCAGCTCCATGCGATTTTCTAAATAAAACAAGAGTTCTTAATGCACTACATTAAAACAAACAATCACCAACACCAAAGCGTCAATCAATAGGAAGACTAACTTCACATGACATCCAAACAACAGTAACAACAGCCGTATCGACACTTAATTGAATTACCTAACAATACACAACTTCCCTACAACAAGCTAAAAGCTCAAGCAAAAATCTGTAAATGATAACACACAATATAAAATCCATTACTAATACTTTTAATAGAAAGTAAAGGGAGATGTCATGACGTGAAATAAAGTCCCAAGGAACCCCTAATATATTGGACGTTGCGTAACAAAACAGATTGGATCTGCGTTACAAACAAGTGACAAATAGGTCACCAATCGTGAACAAATGACTGGACAAGAGAACCAGGGCACTGAGTAGTATCTGGTGCAATCAACCCAACAACTAATAAATAAAAAATAAGATAAATAAGCAAAAACATAGAATTTAACACTATATAAACTCCAAATTTGGAGATAGAGGAAGACTACAAAATCATGGGGAAGAGAAATTTTGACAGTGAAAATAAAGAGGAAGATGTGGAATGAACTTGAGCTGATGGCACATGGCAGAAAGATCTGACATGTGTTTGTTGAAGGTCTATGCTCCTTGGGGAGCTAAATGATACTGACATAAATATAAATATATACCTATTAACACAGATCTATACTAGCATACTACATCAAGGATTTGCTACATTGAGGCATTACATCAATTAAAAAGCAGAAAAATTATTCTCAAAATGCAAAAACATAAATATCGATAACAATGAACTGGGAATAATGTGGAACATGTAATGACCCCAGTTAGCAGTTGTAAAATCTGGCGAACAAGATGGTAAGATTAAGCAGTTAAAACAGTGTGTTTAGCAGGTATACTCTGTCACCTCATCTGTTTGTTTTTTTTTGCACATTTAAAATATGATGAGATCCATGCCGATATACCATGAATAACAGTGGATTAGCATAATTTGAGATGCGCTGATGATTCAGTTTCACCATAAACACGTGAAAAATAGTTACAGAGTTTTATCTAATACCCTAATACAGAGGTTTTAAAACTGTGCGTCGCGGCTCCCAGGGGGGTCGCGGACCTCGGCTAAGGGCGTCGCGGTGGCTTGGGAAAAGTGTTGGGCTCCATATTATGAGCCAAGGTCCATCAATAAATATAGATCTTCGTAGTATAGAGAGGAGCCGCGGTGATTTATGCACAGGTCAAGGGAGCCGCGGACCAAATAAGTTTGAAAACCTCTGCCCTAATACGTAAAAACATAGTATTTTAAAAAATTGCACGAGTAAGAAAATAAAAAAAATGGTCATCTCTATTACAGTAACGGCTCCAGAATGATCCATTAAAATAAAAAGGACAGTTTTAAATCACGTGAACTGCGTTAAATATATGAAGACTTCAAAATGCTTGCTAGAGGCAAATATTTTTATTTCTTTTAATAAGGGTTTTGTTTGTTATGTTTTTGTCCATCACCCTGTTTAACAAGTTTAACAATTATATTACGGAGAATGTCAAGGTTTAAGACCTTGTGGTCTGCTGAGTATCTATCAGAGGTGTGGCGAGAGGTTTTATTTCCTCCCTATAGGATCAGTATAGTACTGAAAATTACAGAAATAGAATTTCTGCAGAAAATGGTGAAGTCCCAGTGTCTGAGAGAACTACTGGTATCACAAATTAGTTACTTCCCTTGAAAGTTGTGCCATCTCGTCGATCAAACTCCGCGGATAAATCCATTTTTCTGCGATTTATTCGTTGTTTGGGTAATAATAGATTGTTCTTGCTTCAGAATATCTATGGCCTGAATTTATGTGTATTGTTTGTCTGAGTAGGACGAGTCTGTCTTATATCTGTATATCTTTACATATCTAAGTCGAACTATATGTTCTGTTGTCTCTAGAGAGGTCAAAGGCTATTCGGCGGATGTGTCGCTAGAGTGTGGTGTGATTTGGCTTCGTCCTGATAGGGACTGTGTGTGTTTTCCTATGTCGGCCTGTCGCCGGGAAAAAGTGATCTCAGTATTTGTGGGGAAAGTGATAGTCGTCTAAACCTATCGTGTATGCTTTACCCCAGTGTTTATTCATATTGCCAAGGAATGGCAGTTTCATATTCCCTCTACTAAGGTAATCAAAGATACTCTTATGAACTCTCGATCGAAGCCACCATTTTCGATAGTTACGATTTGAATGTCTAAGAGAATATATTTGACTCGATGAAAACGACTTCGATTCCTAGCAGCACTATATCCTGTAGATTGCAGTCAATTGTTCATGATCAAATCTACAGAGCAATGCAATGTTTTATGAATGACTAACTTTAGGACAGATTCATTATCTGCATCCAAACGTGAGTGACAGTTCACGAGTGAAGCCATCTTGGAACCAAAACATGTAGCGACTTTCAAGAAGAGAAAGGGGATGCCCGTATTATCGCTTGTTTAGTCCAGAGATCACTGCTACACATGAGAACCCGTTATTAGCGGTTCAACATTATTATATGAAAAAATATGTGCTGAACATTATGTTGAAGAATCGTCGCTAGACGAGATTAGGTTTAGAAGCCATCTGAAATATTGTTTATAAGCTGACGTGCTCAGTCAGTGAAGTCAGATGATATATGTATGGGCGATACTGAGTGCTTGGCTACTGACAGTCCATTATACACTTATTCTACATGAGTGCCCATGTAACATTGCAAGACCATTTATCCACTGTACTATGATGTATTATGCCAACCTGTGATTTGTCACTATCTGTGCTGTCGAGTGTGTACGTCCAATTAAACTTTAGAAAAGGTACACAGTCGTTGGTGTCGATGACTTCCAGTCATACATGAGTGTGAGAAAAGAACATTTGTCAACAACACGAACCCTTATCATCATTCGCACATTGTACACTCAATCCATGTCTACACACCACTGCGTAGGTCAAGTAGACATTCCATACACTACAGTGGAGCAAACAACACCATAGAGATCTTATCAACTGATGATGATGATGATGTCTGCTTCCATCCACTTATATCTATCTTTTGGTGGATATCATTAACGGGAATAAAAATCCAACATTATCCAACTTTATCAACTGGTGGACCAGCTTTCTGGGTTTGACCTCGCAGAAGTTCAGAAGTCAACAGATTACCGATACCAGACCGTTTCCTGTGGCTGATACGACACACTTGCAGTATTGGTTTGCTCTTTGTCAACACTTCGTCACGTGACCTGTCAAGTGAATGCAGTATGTAGGCCAGCGTTGTTGACAGTTTTACATTAGACATTACAGAGTTTCACAGAACAGTTGGATCAATTCTTGTCAATGTTAACAGGAAGACAGTATTTGTGTACTAAGAAGTCCTATTTTCATCGATGGATCTTCTTGTTTTCCATATATGAACTTTAATATTTAAGGCCAGAATGTTTAATTGAATAAAGTGGCAGTTTGTTTATTTTCATAAAAATAACTTTGCCATTACTGTAAAACTGAGCCTATTTTGCAACACATACTATCATACACATAATTTATATATATTTATGTTTACATGTTATTTGTTTGTATAGTATGTTAGTTTCTATGTCAGCGGGTTGTGTTTAAGGTTGGGCGGCGTCCTCACAACAGAATATCCCACGTCATAGAGGGTCCGTTGTGGGCGTTTTCTATAGGTGCAATTTTCTTGATTGAAAATTTGCTGCGACAACTGTTTCTTTTGTGTTAGCTGTGAAGACTGTAATTATTGTTATTTTTGTAATATTTCTTTGTTCTTTAGTTTTGTTTTGAGTTGTTTGTAATTTGTTGGTCTACTCTTTTCTATCTTTCAGTTCTATTCACAATTTGTATTCATATATTGTGACGTCATTGGTGTTGTTATTCTTTGCAGATTCAGTGATTATTTTCATTGATTTCCCTATTTGATTTATTTTGATTTCTGCAAACGTTCTTGTATTGTCAGTCCTATTTGTACTTTATGTATTCTGTTGGTTGACATATGTTTTATATAGGTATATTTCATAAGACACAATTGCCTGTGCACTGCACTTGGATTATGGTATAGACCAGTACCTGATTATTATTACTATTATACAAGACCTTATTAAAGGCTTGTGACCCACAGATATTGGGATAGTATACTGATTAATCAAGTCATTAAGAACTTGTGGTATTATTATTATTTCAGGTGATTAGTATTATTGTTAGACACCATGTCTACATTAGAATACTTCATTATACAAGGGAAAGCCCTTGATAAAACTGGTCAACAATTAGAACAATGGGCAGTTGCTCAATATGACAAAGCATTAGCTGCAGAAGAGAGAAGAGCTATGGCAGAAGAGAAAAGATTAGCTGCAGAAGAAAGAAAAGCTATGGCGGAAGAGAAAAGATTAGAAAGAGAAGCTGAGGCTGCTGCTGAACAAAAGAAATTACAGATGCAGGTGGAGGAAAGGAGATTTGAAGCTGAACAAAAAAAATTAGAAAGAGAAGCTGCAGCTGAACAAAAAAAATTAGAAAGAGAAGCTGCGGCTGAACAAAAAAGATTAGACAGTGAAGCTGAACAAAAAAGATTAGACAGGGAAGCTGAACAAAATAGATTAGACAGGGAGGCTGAACAAAAAAGATTAGATGCTGAAGAGAAAAAAGCAATAAGAGAACATGAATTTGAGTTGGAGAAATTGAGATTGACAAGTATGAGTAATGTTAATCAGGCATCTAGTGGTAATGGTAAACCTTCTACTTACAAGGTTAAGGTTCCACCGTTCAATCAGTCCAGTGACGATATTACATTCTGGCTGGATAGATTTGAACGTTCTTGTCGTACACATAATGTGGATAAATCACAATACGCTAATCAATTATCAGAAAACTTGAAAGGTGAATCTTTGACTAGATTATGCCTTGTAGGAGAAGCAGATAAGGATAATTATGATGTCATTAGGGCGGCTTTGATAAAAAAATATCAGCTAAGTGAGGAAGGCTATCGCCTTTTATTTAAGACGATGGTACCTGAGACGGGTGTAGAATTCTCAGAATTCACTGCAAAGGCACGTCTCACAGTTGATCGTTGGATTGAGCTTTCCAAAACAGAAAAAACGTATGAAGGACTTATGGATTTGTTGCTCAGAGATAAGATTATGTCATGTGTGAACAAACCTTTCCTTGAATTTATACATGAGCGTAAACCCAAATCTCTAAAAGAAATGGAAGAATATTGTTCCCAATATGTCACTGCACACCCCGACGTGACTTTTGGCAACACTAAGATTAAGGAGAGTATGCCAGTTGCTTCAGCAACACCATACAATCCCAATTATTCACACAGATTTCAGGGACCTCAAAACAGATTTGATAAAAAAGGTAACCATAATAGTTATCAAAACCAAGGTAACCAATCATTTCAGGGTTCTTCTTCAAAGAACTGGAGACGACCTGATAGCTCTCGACACAGGGGTGGTCATAATTATAGGAATTTCCGTAGAGGAAGTAATTATAGAAACTATCAGGGTTATCCGTCTTGGAGTCAACAAGATCATAATTACAGAGATACTCATTATAATGAATATGATAATGGTAACCAAGGGAACTATGACTCAAACCCAAATAGGGGTTACAATAGAGGTAACAATAACTACAGAGGTGATAATAACCGAGGTAGATCTCAAAACAAAAGACATAAACCACATTTTCAGGCAAACTCTGTACAACAAGAGTCCCATGAAGCCTATAAACAGAGTAAAGATAATAATGATGCTAGTAATATGGCATGTGCCGCTTTTGATTTTGGGAGAGCATCTCAGTGCCCCCAATGCAAAACGTTATTTGAGCCAACCACAGTGTCTACTTTAAGCTGTGGCCATCCTCTTCCTGCTCTTCCGGCATCAGTCGCGCATGATGGAAGAGGGTCTCTTGTCTTACATAAGGGTTTAGTGAATAACAATCCAGTCTCTGTGCTATTTGATTCTGGATGCACCACAATTGGTGTTAGGCAGTCACTCGTAGATCCTTCCCGTGCCACTGGACAAGTAGTCAAATGTGTAACATTTGGCGGCACATTAGAGAAATACTCTACTGCTATCATTAGGATTGCTACTCCTTTCTTTACGGGAGATGTACACGCATGTCTTCTTCCGAATCCGATCGCTGACCTCATCATCGGTCGCATTCATGGAGTCAAGGAATGCACTCCGCAACAAATTTCCACGTGGGAAAGGCAAAACATGCAGATTGCTAACGCTGTAGTCACTAGAGCTCAGGCTCTTAATGTGCCTCAAACTTCATCTATTGAAGATAATGAAGTGCATAACCAAGATAATCCCTTGGTAATTTCTCGTGACTCGTTTATAAAACAGCAAGAAGATGATCCCACTCTGAAGAAATTCTTCATTCTTGCAACTAAAGGTGATCCGAATAAGGACACAAGTCGTAAATCGTGGATTACAAAGAAGAATGGCGTACTTGTACGTATGGTTCAAGACTCCATTACGTCAAGTCATTCTCAAATCCTGGTTCCCAAGAATTTGAGAGTTAAAATTTTGCAGCACGCTCACGACTCTCAGTGTGCTGGACACATGGGTTTTTCCCGTACTAAGTCAAGAGTCCTTGCGGCTTTCTTTTGGCCATTGGTAAACAAGGACATACGTATTTATTGTCGATCTTGTAAAGTATGTCAGGAAGTTAAATCCAAAGGTCCACGGCATGCTGCACCCATTCAGGCGGCGGACATTCCTATTCGGCCGTTTCAAAAAATGGCCATAGACATTATTGGTCCATTTAAGATCAAGTCTGCCAGAGGACATCAGTTTATCTTGACGTGTGTTGATATGTGCACACGTTGGCCAGAGGCTATTCCTCTGAAGAGCATTACTACTGCTGATATTGCAGATGCTCTTTGGCTTATATTTTCTCGTCTGGGGTTCCCCGGAGAGATATTGTCAGACCATGGCACCCAACTAATATCAGATACCATGTCTCAAGTAATGTCTACCCTGCAGATAGATAGATCTTTAAGTAGTATCTACCATCCAATGTCTAATGGTATGGTCGAACGCCTTAATAGAACACTTAAAAACTTACTGGGGAAGATAACTGAGGATCATCCTCAAGACTGGGACAGAGTTTTACCTGCGGCCCTCTTCGCTTACAGAGAGGTACCCAATGAACATACGGGATTTTCTCCCTTTGAACTCGTCTTTGGCGCGCGTCCGCGTGGCCCTATGTCGTTGCTTCACGATCTCATAACATCTGACAATATTGACGATGACACAAAGTCATCCTACGAATATGTCATCGCGTTGAGACAAAAAATTATCGAAGCATGCAAATTAGCAACTTCTTCTTCTGAATTTGCGAAACAGAAGGCAAGGCAATTTGCCAATAAGAAGAGATGCTTACGACAACTTTGTCCTGGTGACAAAGCATTTGTATTACTACCTTGTAGGGAAAACAGATTACTTATTTCTTGGAAAGGTCCGTACGATATAATATCGAAAATTTCCGATGTCGACTATATTGTCGATATTGATGGGAAGCATAAAACCTTCCACATCAATATGCTTACTGAATTCCATGAACGTCCGGATTATTTGCAACCCATTTTCCAAGCAACGGACAATTCTCCAGTACAACATGGTCATTACTCATCACTGTCCGTGATACAGGATGAGGAAACAAGTTTTTCAGATGTAAATCTTCCTCTTCCAATGATCCCACTTCATTCCAGTGAATCATGGAAGAACGTTACTGTCTCTCCTGATTTGTCTCTAGGAGAACAGCGACAAGTTTCAACTATGTTGCAAACATTTCAGGATGTACTCACTGACATCCCTGGACAAACGAATGTCATTCAACATGACATTGTTCTAACTGACCATACTCCTATTAGGGTTAGACCTTATCCTATACCTATACATTTTCAAGCACAGGTCGAGAAAGAGTTGGATGAGATGATAGATTTGAAAATAATCGAACCATCCACCTCTGCATATTCTTCGCCGATGGTTATTGTGCGTAAAAAAGACAATAACATACGTCTTTGCGTTGACTATCGAAAATTGAATCAAGTAACGAAGTTCGATGCCGAACCTATGCCTTTACTGGAAGAGCTACTTACTCGACTCTCCAAATCTCATTTTTTCACTAAACTTGATTTGTCTAAAGGATATTGGCAAGTTCCTTTATCTGAACGCGCCAAACCTCTCACGGCTTTTTCAACACCTAGAGGTTTGTTCCAATGGAATTTTATGCCTTTCGGTCTTATGAACGCACCAGCTACGTTCGTACGCATGATGCGCCGAATCCTATCTTATCGGTCAGATGTCATTGCATATCTAGACGACATCTGTCTTTTCAGCGATACTTGGGAAGATCACTATTCAGGGTTAGATGAATTGCTGTCTACTTTGCGTGAGCACAACCTGACAGCGAAACCCTCTAAAGCCTATATTGGTTTTAGCGAAATTTCTTTCCTAGGCCACCGAGTTGGTCATGGTTTCCTAAAGACAGAGGACCATAATACTAGTAAGATACTTAACATCTCAATCCCTAAGACTAAAAAACAGGTGAGAAGTCTGTTAGGTCTTATTCAATTTTATGGCAAATTCATTCAGAATCTATCCTCTATCATGGCACCTCTCTCAACACTTCTAAAGAAAGGTTCGCCTAATGTGGTCCACTGGTCTCAGGAATGCCAATGCTCTCTGGATAAGATTAAAACATTGTTTTCAACACCACCTATTTTAGTGCTACCCACTAAAGATAAGACATTCGTTCTTCGTAGTGACGCTTCATCCACTGGGATTGGAGCGGCACTAATGCAAGAGTACTCTGGAACTCTGCATCCTGTAATGTATATTTCCAGAAAACTTAATGCGGCAGAAAGGAATTATTCGGTTTTAGACCGTGAGCTATTAGCTATGGTTTGGTCGATCCTCAAACTACAGAGATTCCTTCTAGGCGCACATTTCATAGTAGAAACCGACCAAAAAGCTCTTACTGCTATACAGAGTAAGAATTTGAAGAGCTCGAGGTCTACTCGATATGCAATTGCTCTTCAACCTTTTCATTTCTCTGTGCGAGCTATTCGTGGATCAGATAATGTGATGGCAGACATTCTGTCAAGATGCCCACATGATTCCACATAACTATTAGGGCTTAGACTTCTTGATATGTCTAGTTCTATAGTAGTTCCTTTTCTATATCATGATAGATACACATTTGTAATTTAATAATATAATGATTGTATCACTACATAGCGGTTCATGGATGTTTATTCACCGCTGTGCTTTGATGATTTTTTCTTCATAAATCATAAATTTAAGATATCTAAAGCGAAATGATGATATGAATTTTTTAGGCATTGTGTAATTGCCAGAATTGTATTATACTTTGATGACACCTTCCTGGAAAAATATACTTGTAGAGAAATAATTTCTCTCAGTTTATGAGACACATTCTCACTAGTCGCTCCATAAGTCGACTTAGCCTCATATTAGGCGTTATAGGTATTCCTGATATTTTCATCTGCGCATTATTCATGCGTTGTGAGCCTATTGTACGTTGCTCCTAGATGTATTTCAAAAAAAAAAAAATGTTCCATTTTTTTTTTCCCGGGAGGTGCGGTAAGACTGTTACGTGCAGTCTTTGATATCTTACAATATTATACATAGGTAATTTTTTAGTGCTTAAGGGAAAGTCATTATTGAGTTACTTCCCTTGAAAGTTGTGCCATCTCGTCGATCAAACTCCGCGGATAAATCCATTTTACTGCGATTTATTCGTTGTTTGGGTAATAATAGATTGTTCTTGCTTCAGAATATCTATGGCCTGAATTTATGTGTATTGTTTGTCTGAGTAGGACGAGTCTGTCTTATATCTGTATATCTTTACATATCTAAGTCGAACTATATGTTCTGTTGTCTCTAGAGAGGTCAAAGGCTATTCGGCGGATGTGTCGCTAGAGTGTGGTGTGATTTGGCTTCGTCCTGATAGGGACTGTGTGTTTCCTATGTCGGCCTGTCGCCGGGAAAAAGTGATCTCAGTATTTGTGGGGAAAGTGATAGTCGTCTAAACCTATCGTGTATGCTTTACCCCAGTGTTTATTCATATTGCCAAGGAATGGCAGTTTCATATTCCCTCTACCAAGGTAATCAAAGATACTCTTATGAACTCTCGATCGAAGCCACCATTTTCGATAGTTACGATTTGAATGTCTAAGAGAATATATATTTGACTCGATGAAAACGACTTCGATTCCTAGCAGCACTATATCCTGTAGATTGCAGTCAATTGTTCATGATCAAATCTACAGAGCAATGCAATGTTTTATGAATGACTAACTTTAGGACAGATTCATTATCTGCATCCAAACGTGAGTGACAGTTCACGAGTGAAGCCATCTTGGAACCAAAACATGTAGCGACTTTCAAGAAGAGAAAGGGGATGCCCGTATTATCGCTTGTTTAGTCCAGAGATCACTGCTACACATGAGAACCCGTTATTAGCGGTTCAATATTATTATATGAAAAAATATGTGCTGAACATTATGTTGAAGAATCGTCGCTAGACGAGATTAGGTTTAGAAGCCATCTGAAATATTGTTTATAAGCTGACGTGCTCAGTCAGTGAAGTCAGATGATATATGTATGGGCGATACTGAGTGCTTGGCTACTGACAGTCCATTATACACTTATTCTACATGAGTGCCCATGTAACATTGCAAGACCATTTATCCACTGTACTATGATGTATTATGCCAACCTGTGATTTGTCACTATCTGTGCTGTCGAGTGTGTACGTCCAATTAAACTTTAGAAAAGGTACACAGTCGTTGGTGTCGATGACTTCCAGTCATACATGAGTGTGAGAAAAGAACATTTGTCAACAACACGAACCCTTATCATCATTCGCACATTGTACACTCAATCCATGTCTACACACCACTGCGTAGGTCAAGTTGACATTCCATACACTACAGTGGAGCAAACAACACCATAGAGATCTTATCAACTGATGATGATGATGATGTCTGCTTCCATCCACTTATATCTATCTTTTGGTGGATATCATTAACGGGAATAAAAAAATCCAACATTATAACAACTTTATCAGGGATGTAATGGGATTGTAAGTTTACATGTGATTTACATCAAGTTTTCCAATTATAGGAACAAAAAAAATTATATCAGCTGTGCTGTTATTTAATTATAGTACATGGATCAGCTGTGCTGTTAATTAAGGATATAACACTTCTCAGCTATGCTATTAATTTTGTCTCTTGCTATGTTAAGTCACTTTCTCATCACTGACAGTTTCTATGCTCACAATGCTGACAGAAATGGTACGAATGTGTACTCATCTCTTAAAACAGTTCTGTTCTCCGTAGTTTGGTTCACACCACTCCTGCTGAGGCTCGTTACTTTAGCCCACCCAAGACTGAGGGGGACTAAAGATGTAGCTTCTGTACAATCTCTATGCTCCTGAGAAGTTCCAGGCAGCGGGATTGACTCGAACATACGACCTCAGGTTTTTAGGACACAAATAAACCTGTAACAAAGCAAAAATAGGGGCTAATTTCTGTCCTCAAGCCCATCTATTTCTAGTGTGAGTGAAATGAGCGTGTCTCAGATGTATGCATGTAGGATGAATGACAACATGGCTCAGTATGATTTAGCAATAGCGAGACAAGACATGTGTCTACTTGCAAAGCATTCTTTCTGATAAACTAATACATGGATACATTCAATAATATAGATTCAGTACATGAATACATTTAATACATGAATACATCCCATAATATAAATCAATACATGAATAAATCCAATAATATGTATACCTAGGTGTGATACAACAATGTCCTTCCCCCTATACTATACCACGCCCTCTCTGACAAGTGTTATACTAGCGGGTAACATATATCCTAACAATATTGTTATGTTCTTATGATAGGAGTATATGCGACGAGGACTGTTTGGTGATATATCAGGTTGGAGTTATAGGAGACAATAGATTGGAGTTAGATGCGACAATAGATTGAGTCCTGACAAGGACTGTTTTGGTTATATTGCAGTTGGTCTTATCTGAGACAATAGATTGAGTTAGATGAGACAATAGATTGAGTCCTAACAAGGACTGTTTTGGATATATTTGCAGTTGGTCTGAGATAATAGATTGAAGTAAAGGAGACAATAGGTTGAGTCCTAACAAGGACTGTTTTTGGTTATATTTGCAGTTTGGAATTATCAGAGACAATAGACTGAATATAGGAGACAATAGATTGAAGTATGAGTCCTATTAGTCTTAGTCTATATCAATCATATACATTCATTCTTCTTCTTCCGTCCTTAGCCACCGACCGTCAAAGAATTCAGTGGCCATTACGCCTAGTGGCGTCTTAGGGCAACAGTAGATAGGTTTTCTTTGCCATTGTTTCCCATCACACCTATTGGCGTCTTTAGGGCAACGGCAAATCAATCCATCTGCTGTTGTTTCCGTAATCGAAGTGACTGGCAAACGGGTGATCAGCCCGTTGGTATATACATTCATAGTGAACCCAAAATATATTAAATATATACAGGTGTAGGTAGTATAATGACACACAACAAATACCAACATTATATGCCTGCTGAAGGCCTATTTTCCTAAAGGTTATCGTAAATTTATAATTACCCTCCAAGATTTAAAAAACGGCCAGTTTGACTCGACTAGTGAAGTAGGTTGCAGGTCGATGCCCTCAGGTAAACTATAAATCAAGAGGTGACAGCTTCTTCCTCTTCAGTCAGTATCTCTGGCGTCAAGTTCGGGATTGCGTGGTTAGCATAAAATTCCGCCCGAATATATAGGCAAGTAAATACTTGAGGAAAGCTTTCGGTTGGTTCCTGGCGGAGCAAGTTGATTGGTTTCCTCCGGTTTAGTCTCAAGCGCTGTACAGCCTAATTTTATTCAGTTTTTAGCCGCCATCTTGCGTGAACTGCGTGAACAGTATAATTTATTCTGTCTCAGAGACTGGTGAACGGTGCAAGTTGATTGGTTGAAGCAAATCTGTATCTCGACATAGTGATTAACAAAGTAGTGGGTTACACTTCGTTTCACGACATAGCCCCCTCCTTTCCTAGCTGTGACTTGTCATAGCTGACATGTAAACCCCTGCTGTGGTTAATCGTTTTGCGTCTGTCCTTCCAGAGTACTAGGGTGTCGACTTAAAAAATCAGCTCCTACATTGTCTCTTCCCGGAATGTAATTCACGGTAAAGGAATAAGGCGCCAGAAGCAGACTCCACCTTAACAATCTCGAATTTAGCTTTTTAGATGCAGCCAAGAATGTTAAAGGTTGGTGATCGCTTTGGACAATGAAGTGTGTCCCATACAGATAAGGTGAAAATTTGTTGATGGACCAAATTAGAGCTAAACATTCTTTCTCTATGGTCGAGTAGTTCAACTCAGCTGCATTCAGCTTCCTACTGGCGTAGGCGACTGGTAAAAGTTCCTCCGGCTGGGCTTTTGATTTCTGCAAGAGAGTTGCACCTATCCCTATACTGCTAGCGTCCGTCCTTAATACAAATTCCTGTGTGATATCGGGTAGTGTAAGGATTGGTTTGCTGGTGAGTTTTGCTTTTAGCTCTGTGTAAGCTTTTTCACAATCAGCATTCCATTGGATTTTGTCAGGCTGTCCTTTCTTAGTTAAGTTAGTTAATGGTGCACACAGAGAGTTAAAGTGGGGTATGTACTTCTGATAGAACCCACATAATGACACGAATGATCTCACATCTTTCTTCGTTTGAGGTCTGGGTGCCTTCTTTAGCTTCTCTATATTCTTTGGGTCAGGAGACATATGACCTGTAGAAATAGTGTGACCTAGGAATTCCAACTCCTTACAACCGATATAGCCCTTGGTTGGACGTGCAGTCAATCCAGTTTCTCTCAGTCTGTCAAACAACATGGAGAGCGCTACTATATGCTCTTCAAATGTGTTTGTAGCGACAAGAATGTCATTCATAAAGTTAGTGATATGGGGATTTTGTAGAGGTTCCAATAATTTCCTCATCATTCTTGAAAAGATACTGGGAGCATTTTTCAGCCCAAAGGGTAGTACATTAAATTCGTAGTGTCCGTCTGATGTACTAAATGCCAGCATTTTCCTAACTTATGGTTTCACTGGTATTTGGTAGTATCCCTTGCTTAGATCTACCTTCGATAAATACCTAGCCTTACTCAGTGTAGAGAACAGCTGGTTGGTGTCAGGTAAGGGGTCCACCTGAGATTCTGTGATCGCATTAAGCTTCCGGTAGTCAATACATAACCTGTGTTCACCACTCGGTTTTCTCAATAGCACCACACTTGAGCTATAGGGAGATTCAGACTTTGAAATAATTTTCTCTTTTAAGAGATAGTCAATCTCATCCTTGAGTGCTTGGGCTTGCTATTGTTCAGTCCATGTCCGCAGCAATGCTTCCAGTGGACTGTGTATGGGGACGGCAATACAACAACGTTGCCGGACCCACACCTATTTCTATTGTAAGGGGCAGTATACCGAAGTGGGGCCTGTCTCCATCAACTGTTTGGTACAGCCCTGGTTCCTACCTCCTTTGGTTCGGGTTTGTTTCTGCAGCTTTTTTTAATACTGGTTGCTGACTACCCAAATTTTTCAAATGATCCAGGCCATGGTGTTCCGACAAATATCTAATCGGGGTGGGATGTCTCTCGTCCCCTCTCAGTACAATACGGAGAGTTGCCATGGTTACTGGTGTAACAGTAGACTTGTTGTGATTTTGATTTCTCGTTATCACTGCATCTACCTGTTGTTTTCTCTTGTGTATTTTCTTTGTGGGCCTACGTCCGCAACAATGCTTCCCTAGGTCCTGTAACTGGTCTACGCTTCTGAATGAGGTTACCTGGTTACATTCTGAACAGGATTTCATATACCGACTTATGTCTTCAATTATTCCTGGCCAGTAATATCGCAATGCTATATTTTGACCAGTGGCCCCTTTTCCTCTGTGGCCACTGCCTGATGTAGCATGCTCTTGCTCCATAATTTCCTCCCTATAGAATTTTGGCACTACCAGCTGTCCATGCCCTTTAGTTTCTGTTCCAGCTTGTCTGTAGAGTAGGCCATTTTCCATATAGTAGTCTCCTTTCTCTGGAGGGTTATGGGCCTTTGGCAATTTGCCAAAACAAGGCTTCAATGTGCTGTCTGCTGTTTGAGCCTTTTTCATCTTTGTACGATGAATGTTTGTTGATCTCCCTCTTCCTTTTTGGTGCTCGACCTGGTATGGTTTGCTGCCATGACAACAGGTTTTATTGGGTCACCCAAAAAGACATATTTACATCCTATTACCAGCGGGTATATAGGATCATCACGCACTGCTGCTCTTATCACTCCTTCTACATAGCGAGTTCTCACGTTGATCCTTGCTATGGGAAGTGTCATGGTGCCGGTTCCCTGCATTGCCCCTTGTATGTCCACTGTTTCTGTGGTAAGTTGATCAGGGTGCACTAGGGCTGCACTCACGACTGAGTCGAATTCCAATCCGGAATCATATAAGTACTGAATTTTAGTGCCATTACATGTTACTTCCTCACAGACAGGGGGATGGTGGAGGTCATTCTGACTAACTGCCAGTTCCTTCCTTTCCTTGTTCCCTGATGTGAGACACGCAGCGTAATAAGGAGGGTTCTTCCTTCTGCAGTCCGCAGTATTGTGGTTACTCATTAGACAAGTTTTACACCACTTTCCTTCCTTCCGGTAAGGTGTCTTATCCGATCTTAGAGGGTTTTTGTCCTTTTGGTCAAATCTTTGTTTGTTCCTTGTGGTATGGTCATTTTGTTCATATTTGGTATAGTTTTGTGATGATTGGAAGTTTTCATCCTGCTTTTTCCTATTTCCTAATACTTCTGCCTGAGCTGCTTGATATCTCTCAGCAACAGTTACAATATCTCCCAATCTCTCTGCTCCTTGTTCCATGATAAACTTCCTCATTTCTTGAGGCATGGACTCTTTCACTTGCTCCATCATTATCATTTCTTTCAGATCCTGACACTTTCCTAAACTACTCCATTTTTCCAAATAGGTTTCCAGTCTAGCAGAGAATTGGTGATAGTTTTCTCCTGGAAGAAGTTTAGCTGTTCGGAATTTCTTTCTATATGATTCTGAGTTCTTTTCATATCTCACAAGCAGTGCCTGCTTCAGGATTTCATAATCTTCCTGGTCATCTCTTGAGAGCTTCAAATACACATCGTAGGCCACACCTCTCAATCCCTGAGATAGTTTAAGACTCCATTTTTCTTTCACTAAGCCATAGGTAGTGGCTAATCTTTCGTATCTATCCAGGTACGATTCGATGGCGTCTTCTTTCTCAACAAATGGGTCCAGATGAAAATTCATGGCCCCACTTGAGGTGCTCTGGCTGGAGCTACTCTCAGAGTGAGGTGAGCTCCCACCATTAATGCCAGTATTTGCCTGAATTTCAAGCTCTTTTAATCTCAACTGATGGTCTCTCTCTGCTTGTAATTTCCTTTCCTCAGCTTCAATTTTCTTTGCCTCATTTTCAGCCTCCCATTTCTTGGCTTCCATTTCTAATCTTTTGGTTTCTCTCTCAGCTTCCAGTCTTTTGTCTTCTCTCTCAGCTTCCAGTCTTTTGTCTTCTCTCTCAGCTTCCAGACTTTTGGCTTCTTTTTCAGCTTCCAGTGTTTTGGCTTCTCTTTCAGCTTCTGCTTGCAACCGCCTTTCTTCAGCCTCCAATTTCTTTGCTTCTCTATCAGCCTCTAATTTCCTTGCTTCAGTCTCTAATTGCAACTTTCTTTCTTCCCTATCCATGTGTTTGTCCACTTCTGTTGTGACATACTGAGTAAGAGCATCACCTGTCATGTTTAATTCCTTACCCATCTGCATGATCGCAGTCCTGAACTTCACTAGATCAGCCATGGCGTTACTTAGATAGGGTATGTAAATTTACTATAACCCAATTATTGTAATTAAACTTAATTAATTTAAATGAACAAATAATTTCCGTGCAACTTTGTGAGCATCAACTATTTACTGAGTACTAAATGGTACTCCTCCTAAGAAAACAATAAAAAATCCTATTATAGAATTTTTTTCAAAAATTGGTTTCTTATGTTATCTATGGGTGGCACAAGATAGAGTGTAGATAGATGAATAGACTAAGTATGGCTCAAGATATACAGAAATATCCCAGGAACGAGCCCCCAGTGTGGCGAGAGGTTTTATTTTGGCTCTAAGATCAGTATAGTACTGACAATTACAGAAATAGAATTTCTGCAGAAAATGGTGAAGTCCCAGTGTCTGAGAGAACTACTGGTATCACAAATTAGTTACGGCTGTGAATGTTCTGATCTCGAAAAAATAGTAGAGAGGAGACCGACATAAAGCGCCACCTCCGCTGTGTAACTAACTGTGATATTAATAAAACAAGGAAACAGATTTTTACTTAACAATGATAAAATTGACAAGTCGTTCAAAATACAATTCCCCAGTATTTATTTAGTATATACACTATCTACTCTTGTGCTGAAGGGTGAATGTTGAAAAATGGAATGTAATGAATTTGTAAGTTTACATATGATTTACAAATGTTTATTTTTTTTTAAAAATATATAAATATTTTACACCAAGTTTTCCAATTATAGGAACAAAAAATTATATCAGCTGTGCTGTTATTTAATTATAGTACATGGATCAGCTGTGCTGTTAATTAAGGATATAACACTTCTCAGCTATGCTATTAATTTTGTCTCTTGCTATGTTAAGTCACTTTCTCATCACTGACAGTTTCTATGCTCACAATGCTGACAGAAATGGTACGAATGTTGTGTACTCATCTCTTAAAACAGTTCTGTTCTCCGTAGTTTGGTTCACACAACTCCTGCTGAGGCTCGTTACTTTAGCCCACCCAAGACTGAGGGGGACTAAAGATGTAGCTTCTGTACAATCTCTATGCTCCTGAGAAGTTCCAGGCAGCGGGATTGACTCGAACATACGACCTCAGGTTTTTAGGACACAAATAAACCTGTAACAAAGCAAAAAATAGGGGCTAATTTCTGTCCTCAAGCCCACCTATTTCTAGTGTGAGTGAAATGAGCGTGTCTCAGATGTATGCATGTAGGATGAATGACAACATGGCTCAGTATGATTTAGCAATAGCGAGACAAGACAGGTGTGTCTACTTGCAAAGCATTCTTTCTGATAAACTAATACATGGATACATTCAATAATATAGATTCAATACATGAATACATTTTATACATGAATACATCCCATAATATAAATCAATACATGAATAAATCCAATAATATGTACACCTAGGTGTGATACAACAATGTCCTTCCCCCTATATGCTATACCACGCCCTCTCTGACAAGTGTTATACTAGCGGGTAACATATATCCTAACAATATTGTTATGTTCTTATGATAGGAGTATATGCGACGAGGACTGTTTGGTGATATATCAGGTTGGAGTTATAGGAGACAATAGATTGGAGTTAGATGCGACAATAGATTGAGTCCTGACAAGGACTGTTTTGGTTATATTGCAGTTGGTCTTATCTGAGACAATAGATTGAGTTAGATGAGACAATAGATTGAGTCCTAACAAGGACTGTTTTGGTTATATTTGCAGTTGGTCTGAGATAATAGATTGAAATAAAGGAGACAATAGATTGAGTCCTAACAAGGACTGTTTTTGGTTATATTTGCAGTTTGGAATTATCAGAGACAATAGACTGAATATAGGAGACAATAGATTGAAGTATGAGTCCTATTAGTCTTAGTCTATATCAATCATATACATTCATAGTGAACCCAAAATATATTAAATATATACAGGTGTAGGTAGTATAATGACACACAACAAATACCAACATTATATGCCTGCTGAAGGCCTATTTTCCTAAAGGTTATCGTAAATTTATAATTACCCTCCAAGATTTAAAAAACGGCCAGTTTGACTCGACTAGTGAAGTAGGTTGCAGGTCGATGCCCTCAGGTAAACTATAAATCAAGAGGTGACAGCTTCTTCCTCTTCAGTCAGTATCTCTGGCGTCAAGTTCGGGATTGCGTGGTTAGCATAAAATTCCGCCCGAATATATAGGCAAGTAAATACTTGAGGAAAGCTTTCGGTTGGTTCCTGGCGGAGCAAGTTGATTGGTTTCCTCCGGTTTAGTCTCAAGCGCTGTACAGCCTAATTTTATTCAGTTTTTAGCCGCCATCTTGCGTGAACTGCGTGAACAGTATAATTTATTCTGTCTCATAGACTGGTGAACGGTGCAAGTTGATTGGTTGAAGCAAATCTGTATCTCTAAATAGTGATTAACAAAGTAGTGGGTTACACTTCGTTTCACGACAAGAGGTAAAGAATAAAATAAACAAAACACAATTTGCGTACATAAAAAATTATAATTAATTGGGGTAACAAACCTTTGGCATTGGAAGTACAAACGATTTTTACTCAGTATTATATAGAAAAAACTTTGCTTTAAGGAAGCATCCCATGGACAATGAATAATCAAATTAGACAATGCCTAGATGTCGCAGACGTGTGGCTTAAACAAGACACTATTATAGTGCGATATATACAGTTAAAAAAATAAAGAGGTTTGTCCAGATGATGATGCCAGTGTGCAGTGGAATTTGGGTTATTCAATAGTTAAAAGACACAATCTATGTCATGGTGTTGCCACGTAGTCTTAGAAGAATCATCAGTAAACAGAATGGGAACAAGCAGGAAGGGATTGGACACAACCTGAGACAGATAACGACGAACCTAGGAACTGCTGATCAGATTAATTAGAGTGAAAACAAATCATTACTCCCGCCAATTGGTAAATTATATACTGAAGCACATTAAAAACGCACCACTATTATATATACTGATGCCGAGAAGCTGGAAAAAAGTGTGGGAATGGATTTTCCCCGTGTTTGTTATGAGGTAGAGAGCGAATGGCTGCTGGAAGGAAAGTACATGATTCAACCCACGGGTATGTGTAAGATTAATGAAAAAACAATGAAAAGTTTACACGTGCAACACGATTCCCAACAGCTATGACCTGAAAAAATGTGTACGCGTTGTGGCAGTTATAAGCGGTATAAAAAGGCCGTTGAGACAAAACACCCAGTACATGTGCTTGAAATGCCACGACTATCTGAAAAACGACCGCCAACGAGCCATTGGTATGTTGGAGACCGGAATGAGCTCGCGGGCCATTGCCAGAAGGATGAATATGTCCACCACAGCACTATTGTACGTCTCAATGAACGTTACGGAACCCACTGGCAGTGTCCCGGGATAGACTTCGGAGTGGCCATAACCACGAGTTTACTACCCCTGCGCAAGATCCGTCATATTATTGCTGAGTCACCTAAGGACATCGTTTCTCTCCCGGCAAGTCAAACAGCAAGAGCAATAGTGGTTAGACGTGGGCAAGTCTCTCGAATGACAGTCATACGACGACTCAGAGATACAGGCCTTACTGCAAGACGACCTTATGTTGGGCCAAACTTGACTCACAGACATCGTTAGCAGCGCCTTGCAATGGCAGAGGCTACAGTCAGATGGACTAGACTGCAGTGGAATGCTGTCCTATTCACAGACGAGAGCAGATTCAACATATCCTTTGCTGATGGACGTATGCGGATTTGGCGACGGTGTGGAGAGCGCTTTGCAGATTGCTGTGTTTGTCTGCACAACCGATTTGGAGGTGCAGTATTCACATTTGGTTGAGGATTCAGTTTTCACACATCGCTTGCCTCTTCACGTCTACACGTGGAAATGTTAATGCTGTGACATATCGAGATGAGGTTCTGGCTGCATTCGTTGCACCTACGTTCACCAATTCACCAAACTTGCAGCTTCTACAGCAGGATAACGCACGTGCGCACACCGCATGCATTACGCAGCAATATCTACAGCAGCAGAACATTGTGACGATTGATTGGCCTGCCCTATCACCAGACATGTCCCCTATAGAACATCTGTGGGACCGAGCTTGGACGCAGGAGTCTACAGGCAAGGTTCTCCAGCTAATCTGAAAATCTCGAAGCTGTGCTCTTACACGTAGAAATGGGACTTTTATTCCCCGAAAATTTCCTTCTAGAGACTTGTGCGTTTCCAAGCGGAGACACTGCCGGGGGTTGTTTGCAAACCACTGGTCCGGTGGACAATACCAGATACTGAGGAAAGTGTGGATGAATTTTTTTTATTGGTTGCATTTTTGGTTAACTCCTTGCCTGCACAGAATGCAATGAATTTCATAACAAATCAAAATGTACCACAAATTAATTTACCTAGCCATGTAGTTTCAATAGGAAAATGAATTAAGAGGGGTGTCCAAATATGTAAACTTGTAAACATGTTTATATTTATGTTGTTACACACTCTGTTTCCTAGATTAGATACAGGTGGTGCGATTTTGTTACATTTTTGCTTGGCAGTGATATAATGAAAGAACGCACTTTATTAGATATCAAAAGAACAAAAGTTTCATAGTTATGATATTTGTAGGTATCAGTTTATGGCAATACTGTTAGTTTAACTGTCCGTTAATAGGAGACCGTTTATCGAAAGATAGTGATGGTTAGAATGAAGACACCAACATTCGATGGAATCATTCATTGTGCTTGTTAGTGGGAAAATTAGGACATGGATCTTTGTTTGTTTAGGAATAGTAGAGCGAACGAAAGGATGAGTTGAATTGGAAATTGTAAAAGATAGGTAGGACTGTCTTTTCAATCACCAGCTAGTGAAAGTGCCTCAAGTTGCTAGATAGAAGCACTTAAACTTCTATTAAGGTCAAAGTGGGGGACCAAAAGCCGGCGTGGGGCGGGGGTTGTGGCGGTAGGTGGTGGGACTAGGAGGCTGTTATTTGCTCACTCGGGTGTCGAAGAGTAAGCGTTGGTAGGTCCTAGCTTGGTCATTTGTAATGAGAGTACCCAAGGGGGTGGAATTTTTGTGTTTTCTGCTGTTCATTATGAAAGCAGGGGTTATAGCAGTATGCACGGTCATATGTGACCGCTCATGTTAGACTGGTAGTTTTAGAGATGAATCGATTCGTGAATCTGTACTAGATATTATGTCGGAGTTAATGTTGTTCTTCGCCAATAGTTGAGTCTCTCTTATCTATGAAGTGAACTAATAGCTATCCCATACCTTTGCCGCATATTAGTTATAAACATCGAGCTGTCATGTCAAATACCTAGCCATTTTATCTCAGTGTTTGTTTTACTGGAAGGGTTCTGGGTGATCGAGGTAAAATACGCCATTTATATGTAACTCTTACGATATCTGAATGATACAGATCTGCAGCTGCATTCCTTGAAGCTTAACGAAGGGATTTCCTAGTCATCTTCAACAGACTTCCTATGTGTGTAATAGAGGTTAATCGTACAGGAGGGGAAGCAGGAATAAGCATGACATTCACGGTTGTTTGATGCCGCTCAATGAATCTCGGTACCTTTAGATAATAGAGGGATATTTAACCGGCTAGGTGTATGACTTATGCTGATTTCTGGTCGATTGTGCGGGTGAGACGCTCGAAAGACGGGTCTGGGGGAGGTGTGTAAATAACTGGGGTAAAATATTATAGAAAGAATGTGGAAATAAGCCTCTGAAGCAGTCACGCCGAAGTTTTGCTATATGAGTTATGCAAGAGAATTTCCTTGTCCGCTCCTATCTCTCTGTAAAATATACTAAAAGCTCGATACTCAACCAGTGACTGTCTGTAAAAGATCTACCGTCCATAATGACTATAAATATCAACACACTGCTTCCCACTATGTCTAATTCCCCACATACCCCTTTACACTATCCATACGAATCCACATCTCTTCAGGTCACTACACGTAAGGTGGATATACACAACTTGTATTTCCCCTATTGAGATATTCCACGGGTCTTGTGTTTGACTCTCGGCTCTCGATAAACCGGTGGGTATGTACGATAATGGGTAGGCGTTACCGTGTGTTTCTGTACCTTAAAACAATGGTGGACTTCCCTCAAGGGGGTCCCTCTTAGGGACTGATACGCGGGTATGTTTATTGAATGGATGCGCTGCGGGGTTGTTACTACATGGTCATTGAGGAGTAAAATACTCCCCCCTAGTTGGGCCCACCTGCACATATCAGCCAGTTCACTAGTGTCCTCCTACCCATGGCTTTTATGACCCTCTTATTCTATCAACTAATATTCAAAATAAAACTTCATCCTAACCCTTTATCTTTATCCTAACCCCATACCCTAAAAACCCCCTTACCACACTCCTCATCCTCCTTTCCACCTTCCCCTCAAACCTAACATCACTATTCAACATACCCCCCCACCCTACCCACCACCCCCCATAATTCCACAAAAACACCCACCCCTTCATCCCACCCCCAATCCCCCCTTATAAACCCAACCAATCCCATATCAAATAAAAAATTCTATTCTCTTACCCCCCATCCAATACCCATCCTCTTTCATCCACCCACATCTTTCTCCCAAATCATATAAAAAAAATATTCCCATCCAAAACAAACCCTCCATTTACAAACCACTATAATCCCTACACACACCCTCCAT